>VXBP01001290.1:95330-299713 GCA_013400115.1 Rhinopomastus cyanomelas
CCCCCCCACCCGACTGCAACCTGCCTTCAGGTAGTTGTAGAGAGGGTTTAGAGAGGAAGAAGGTTAAACAACATTCCGGCTAACCAATCTCAGCTTCCTCATCCTCTCCCCATAAGGCTTTCTTTCTAGTCCCTTTACTAGATCATTGGTCTCCTTTGGACCCCCCAGCAGATTCACATCCCCCCCAACTTGGTGTTATCTGCAAATTTACTAAGGGTAGACTCGATCCCCTCATCCTGGACATCAGTAACAATGTTGATTAGAACAGGGTTCAGAACTGATCCCTGGAAGACACCACAAAATGTACAGGAACTATAGGAGAACAGTAAATACAAATTAATTTAAGATGACAAAAACATGAAAGACATGTGAGGAAAAATCTAAACCAGTATTAACAACTGCAGTGAGCGACCATTCTTCTTCAGCTTTATATTTGCCCAAATTACAGTCCCTGAGTCAATATGACAATGCATCCAGTGAAGCTTAATGGACACTCTTGGAGGAACAAAATGCTTATCTTATGAAAACCCCTCATTCTGTTCATTTCTGATTGTTTTTGTGGGGTAGAAGGATGTTTTTTAAACATTTGCACACACAGCTCATTTTTGTTGGTGTCAGTTAAAGCTTTGGCTGCAGCTAGAAACACCAGCTGCACAGTCAGACTAGCTGCTCAACACAGGGGGAAAGGGGCAGTACACGCCTCGTGAGCACACGTTTTCTTTCCAGATTGCTCTCTAACCTGTGTAGAAGATGGCAGCACATACCCAGTATGAGAGCTTGAAAGATTGATTACAGTGTACTCCTAAAAAATTATGCACTTACAAGAGCATTCAAATGATCTGCAGAGGTCCCTTCCAACTCCAACCATCCTAAGACCAAGTGATTAAATACTGAAGTACTTACAGTAAAGCCATGTGGGGTTTCCTATACTTTTTAAGCCCCTTTGAAGTCCATGTCCTCAGCCTAAATGAATATTCCTGCCACTTAGAATGAAGCCATAAATAGAAGTATCTGAAAATAATCTGCTCCTTTTGAATTCCCCAGATAATATTTTTTATTCTATATATGTTTTTTAAAATGACAAAAGTATTTGCCTACTTCCTGTATCATTGCAAATAAGCAAAAAACTCTTCCCACTGACTGCAAAAATATTATAAACTCATGAGAGGTGTAAGGATTCAGTGGAGGTTCAGTACTCACAGTATTGCTTTAGATCTCAGGGAGCAAACTGAGCAATTATTTTCATTACAAAAAGTAATTCTCTACTAACCAGATGTAGATCAACACATGTCGAATTGTGTTCACAAGCGTTGATTATGCAGTCATCAATATCCTGGTCACATTTTAGTCCTGCGTATCCTGGGTTGCACAGACAGTAGAAGCCATCAACAACTGGAACAGAGACAGCATTTTAGTACTGAAGGGTTAAAATAACTTTATGTAGTAAAATAGAGTTACAGCTGTGATTGCTACTGGGAAAAGATTTGGACTGCCTTTACCTAAAAGCTGTGAAAATGTTAAAAAAGAAGCAAAAGAAATTAAATCCAGTATCTCAAAGAAGCTTTTTAATGTGAAAGTAGATTTCACTGCTTTTTACTTAAACAATTCAAATACTTTATAACAAGAATTATAAATTTATGAACCATCCCTAACTTCTGAAAAGTGTCATAAGAAAGTGAATAATCTTCCATCAGAACACTGTACAGTAAGTACAAAAGGTTTTTCTTCTCTGTGATGCCTACAAGAGACAGGACATTGTTTACTTTGGGTGTTGCTGGTTTTTTTATAAGGGTCACCCCATATTATACCACTCTGTTAAAGGAGAGCTTCGAGTGGACTAGCAGCTCAACCTATTACGTATTTCCATGCTTCATTTTAATCTTAAAGGGCTAATGATAGGAATTCTCTCCCTATTTCATCATTACTGGTACAGATGCAGAGGAATCTTTAGAGCGCTACGTTCATACAAGGATCTTGTGGCAGCAGTAATTGCACTTGCAGGTCTGCAGTTATTCAAACCTAAAAGGTCTATGGATTCTTTGTTATCACTGAGATTTGCAGTGGAATCTATTCTGCCATTGAGTCTGTAATGTAGTTGCTATTGTTAATTAAATGCTTTAATTCCTTCAGAGCAGGAGCTTTATTCCTCTGCTAAGAGCTCCCCAGCATCCCCAGGAACCCAGCTTTTGCAGCCAGTGCACATACTGCAGAGGAACTGAGATGTCCACATAATGCAAGTCCAGAGGTGTTCACAAAGACAAGCTGTCCCCAAAGGACATCCATAAGCAGGAAGGACTTTACTGCAGCTCATCTAGATTCCGGTTCAAAAATAGCTCTGAACCAACACAGAGTACACAGAAAACACCTGTAAGCTTGTCAGGAGATAGTCTTTACTAGATAAAATATGAAGATACCTTACTCCTTATATGGAAAGGGAATCCTTGAAGATCACAGACAGTATTTGTTTTTACCTAAGAGTGAGTTTTAGGCACCAATATACTTGGTAATTTGGGGTTGGTTCTTTAAGGTCCCTTCAGATGTCTCCTTAAAAACAAGTAAATTGATTTATGCAAATTTACATCAAAATTCTGACATTCAGAGAACTTTCCCTGGTACTGAAGTCAGACTGACAGGTCTATAGTTTCCTGGATCCTTCTTTCTGCCCTTCTTGTAGATGTGTGTTACATTTGCCACCTTCCAGTTCCTTGGGACCTCCCCAGCCAGCTAGGATTTGGAGCAAATAATGGAAAGTGTTTTCAATATTGAGGGGTGATAGCCCTTCTTGTCATCTGTCATACCAAACTGTCTCACTGGTGCTGGGCTACTATACTCAGTGTTTTCACCAGCAAAGCCTGTTGTCCCCCTTCCTCCTTCACAACTAGTTTAAAACTCTGTCAATGGGCTCAGCTAACTCCTGCCCCAAAATTCTTTTCCTGCTCTGGGACAGGTGCATCCCACCTCCTGCCTACAGGCCAATGGTCTCATATAGCAGCCCATGGTTGAAGAACCAAAAACCCTGTCTGTAACACCAGTCCTGGAGCCAAGAGTTCACTAGATGGCTCTTTCTGTTCATCTCCTCATTTTTGACTGCCACTGAAGGCATAGAGGAGAAAATATCTTGTGCTACTGATCCCTTAAGCAGCCTCCCCAGGGCTCTAAAATCCCCTTTAATTGATTTTGGGCTTCTTCTGGTAACCTCATCACTTCTCATCTGAAAAATTAACAGGGGATAATAATCATAATAATCTGAGGGGTTTACTAGGGTGGGAAATTTGTCTGCTACATCCTTAACCCATGCCCTAGGGAGGCAGCAAACCTCCCTGTGAAGTGGGTCACAACAGCATATTGGGTCCTTTGCCTCTCTCAGTAAAGAGTCCTCTAGCACAATTAGCTGCCTACCTAGTAGTAGTAATGGTGGGTCTAGAGTGACTCGGTCTTTCTGGCACTTTTGGCCTGGGTGAATCTATCTCCTCTCCAGCAGCTAGCTCTTCCTGCAAAACTCCATACCTGTTCTGCAATACCAAATGGGAGGCTGGGAGAGGATCTGCCTGTTTTTCTGAGCAGAGACCTGTTTCCACCCCACCCCTTCACCGAGATCCTCTTCCAAAGCCTGGCCGTAAGTGGGAAGGAATCCTCCGATTTGTATGATTTGCTTGGAGCCTCAACCAGCTGTCTTACTCTCAGAGAGCTGCTCTATCAATCTATCTTGCTCTCACTCTCCCTGATGCTCCTCAACCTTTCCACTTCATCTTTTAGCTCTGCCACCATCCTGAGCAGATCATTCACCTGGTCACATCTTACACAGGTGCCATCTCTGCCATCTTCTGTTAAGAGTGACAGGCTGAGGCACTCCCTGCAGCGGGGTGTCTGCACAGCCACATGGTTGTAGGTGGGTACTGCCTGTGTCCCTACACTTTCTCTGCTGATTTTGGACCTAGTTCCAACAATTTTCAGGTCAATGGAGATGACTTTACAATACAGAAAAGCTGGGTGGCACACACTCTGTGTGCCCTGCACTGGCTGAGCAGCCTTTGAAATCCACCTACTCCTATCCCTCCTCTCTCCTGGGATCAGCCAAGGATGACGAGGAAGGGACTGCTCCCTTTGCTCTTCACGTTTAGCTCTCTGTGGCAAGCAGAACCCTTCTTGCCAAGTGTTTTGTCCCCAAGTACCAGGATGCTCTGGCTACAAGGGCAGGAGACAAACAATTGCTCAGCACTTAAACTGTGGGACCTGTGAGGGAAAATTAAGTCGGTTGGGCTTGCTCTGTACTGGTCCCCTCAGGGTTTCTGGTGAAAGGGCTGTGTAACAGAAACTTCAAGGACAGTTACACAAATGACAGACCTGAATTCCTCTCAGTAGTGTTAGATGACATAATAAGGGGCAATAGCTAAAAGTGACATCTTAGGAGATTCAAATGGGACTGTGGCAGGTGGAGAGTGATTGCAAGGAGCAGTACTAGAGTAATGAATCAGTGGAATGAGCTATCCTGAAATTATGGGATTTCTGTCCATCGTCTGAGACTTTCAGAGCTCATCTAGAAAACACCCTGACTGACCTCTTCTAGCACTGTTGATAGTCCATCTTCACATGAGCTTAACTACATGACCTACAAATGTCATCTGCTTCCCAGGAAGCATTAAGAGATTCTACACATAGTAAAAAAAAAAAGTGATTTCCAGAGAAAGTGTCACTTTCTACAGTGACACTGGGTGATGACAGACCCATAACACTTTCCCGTAAGTACCTCATACATAATGGACATTACTTAGCCTGCCAAACCATACAAAGCACAATAAAGAAATCTGAGATACTTCTAAAACCTTCAGGTACATTGATCACTGAAATTTTAACTTTCAGAGGTGTGTAACAGCAGGTGCTTAATAGTAGGCACTGCCTTGCATTAATCTGATAAATTCAGCCTTTGGACTAGTTACAGAATTACAACAACCTAACTGGTCCATGAACTCCTCCTCAGTAGTGGAATATTCTCTTGTCAAATGTGTAGTCTAAGATGTGTTGGGTTAATTTAGGTATCAGAGAAGACAGCACAAAGCTCATTAAAATTCCTCATTAGCTGCAATTCTGACACCTTGAATGCAGAAATCCTAGTGCCAGGGGCTGAGCCATTTTGGCAAAAATAGTCTTCCTGGTACTGGCTGTGGAGCTTCAGACAAGCTAAACTTCAGTAAATTATCCACTGTTCTCCCCAGAGCAGCTCAGGAGTTACAGGCACTTCAGCAGAAAGCCTACTGTACATTAAAGCAAGTAACCAGACTGAACTCACTGTCATAGCAGTATCCGTAGAGGCAAGGGTTAGAGCTGCACTCATTGACATTGATCTCACAGCGTGGACCTTCAAAGCCCATCACGCACTGACAGTGGAATCCAAGGGGAAAAACATCCAGATTCATTTCTTCTATACACACAGCTCCGTTCTCGCAGGGATTGCCGGCCTCACAAGGCCGAAACTCACAGTTCAGACCTGAAAAAGAAAGTGGCAAAGCTGTCAGCATTTGGCTAATGAACTTATCCCTGCAGCTGCTGCCTATTGTGAGCACTATATTCTTTATATCCCCAGCTAAATTGAGTTGGAGGGTCTCAGAGGCAGATACATGTGTATAACCATGCAGAAATATTTACTTGCTTTGGTCTTACAAGAGAGAGAATTTAATCCTTACTGTTCACATAGTGATGCTGCATTTTAAAATCTTGATAGCCCTCTCAGTATATTTAATGTTTTTCAGTTTACCATTGTCCTGTAAAGTGTCTGAAAAAAGTATATATAAAATAATTATGCTTTGAAGCTTTCTGTTATTTCTTATTGGCAGCCTGTTATCACAGCCTCCATGAGCTGTTTAGATATTAATCCACAATCCAGAACCCAAATGAAGTGCAGCCAGTCTTAAATAATTGTTGTACTTGCAGTTTGTGACCAGACACAAATTGTTTTTCCCCGAAATTACTTCACATATTAGATAAGCAATTACTGCTTCCATTGTTTGTATAAATTCCACACAACAGAAAACATCTCATGGTCCCTTGCTGCTTTTTCCTAACACGTATAACAGATTATGGACATTTACCTGTGCTGACAAAGGGGGTGTGTGATGGTGAACTTGGGTCACAGAGGCATTCATCTATACCCATATTTGCAATTAGTACATCTAAGAAGATTAAGAGGCTTTTTAAAGTGAGTCTTAGCGTATTAGAACATGAGCAAGACTGAACCGTGTTCTCAGTAGTCACACTTGAGATGATAAAGTCGGAGGTCAGAAATCAAAACGGGTTCCCTCTTCACTCAGCATTGTTGAGGCCAACTCCGTTCTTTTAGTCTTAAGTTTCTTGCAGAACTGAGTGGCTTTCAAGATATCAACAAACTCTGCACAATCCTCCTGAGCACCTTTGGGGACCTGCCTGCCAATGCTGAGGCTGGGCTGTGTCCATGCTGTTTCTTGCAGAGCTGCCCAGGGTTTGGCTGTACTCCAGGCCCTCTGCCCAGTTCTGAAGTCTCCCTGACCCAGCTCTTGTTGCCCAGCCAGTCTTTCCTGGAGCAGCTTTATCCTGCCTCCAATCAACCCCCATTTCCCTCAGACAGGCTGTAACCTTAACTCAGTGATGGGCAATGTGACACTGCAACACTGCCCTTGTGGAAAAGCAAATCTATACTGTTACATCCTTTCACTTTTGCTGGGCTGACAGATGCCCACTAAATGGCTCTCTCATTCCTCATCAAGAAGGATGGAAGGGCAAATATAACCGAGAAAGCCACGTGGGTCAAGAAAGAGATAGGCACTGACCAATTTCTGTCACAGGCAAAACAGACTCAGCTTGAGAAAAAGTGGTCAAATACACTGACCATTAAAAACAGAATTAAAGTTGTGAGAAACAAACAAAACTTAAATCTTCCTCCATCTACAGAGCTCCAGACTCACTTTCCCTCCAGACTCTTCTGCCTCAGCTCTGAACAGCCCAAATGGATGGAAACTGTGGGAAATCCATAGCAATTCCCCTTTACCTCTTCCTCACAATTTTCTTCTGCTCAATTGCAGACTTAGCTCAAGCCACAGATCCTGAAAAAACACTGCTCCACCATGTTCTCCAGTCATTGCAGAGCTATTTCTGCTCTGGTGCCTGAGGTATGCCTGACCTGACCTCTTCTCTCAGTGCTCACTATCGTGTTTCTCACAGGTTTTTACTTGTTCCTCACATCTGTGCATCATTTCACTCATTCTTACACGTGTTTTCCCTGAGGCACAACCACCTTGGCTTCAAGGTTCAGCTGTGCCCTGTTGTCATCAGTAACTGGCTGAAAACAGCGATGACTGGCCCAGGGCAGTGCTGGGCTCCCTTCACTTGTAGCCCCTGCCAGGGCCTAGGCATCTGCAGCTTGTATGCACCTGAATCACAGAATCATTAGGGTTGGAAGACACCTACAAGATCATCCAGTCCAATCATCAACACAATCCCACCCTACCCACTAAACCCTGTGCCCCAGGGCCACATCTACTCATTTTTGAACCCCTCTAGGAACAGTGACTCCACCATCTCTCGGGGCAGACTGTTCCAACCCCTGATCACTCTGTAAGGGAAACAATTTTTACTAAGGACTGATCTAAACCTCCTCAGGTACAACTGGAGGTCATTTCGTCTTGTCCTATCACCAGTGACCTGGTAGAAGAGAACTGACCTACATTCTCCTTTAAGGTAAAGAGCAATAAGGTCTCCTCTCAGCCTCCTTTTCTCCAGACTAAACAACTCCAGCTCCCTCAGCCACTCCTTATCAGACTTGTCCTCTAGGTCCTTCACCAGCTTCACTGCCCTTCTCTGGACCCATTCCATCATTTCAATGTGCTTCTTGCATTGAGGTGCCCAAAACTGAACCCAGTACTTAGAGATGAATCCTTGCTAGTGCTGAACACAGGAGGGCAATCGCTGAATGTAGGAGATCCTGCTGGCCACGCTATATCTGATGCAGGCCCGGATGCTGTGAGCCTTCCTGGCCACATGAGCACACTGCTGGCTCATCTTCAGCTGCTGTCAGTCAACACTCCCAGTCCCTTCCTGCCGAGCAGTTCTTCAGCCACTCTTCCCCAAGCCTGTAGTGTTGCATGGCATCATTTTGACCCAAGTGTAGGACCTGGCACTTGGTCTTGTTAAACCTCATTTAGTTGACTTCAGCCTGTTAATCTAGTCTGTCCAGGTCCCTGTTTCCTACCCTCAAGAAGATGAATAGGCCCACTCAGTTTGTTGCCATTTGCAAACTCAATCACCTCATCCAGTTCATCAATAAAGATGTTAAACAAGACTGGCATCAATGCTGAGCCCCAAGTTATTATGCATTCAGTTCTGGCTGAACCCATGAACCTCTTCCACTGCTTGTAATGACATTTTAGACAAAATTTAGTGGACCTGTGTTAGCTGCCTTTTTTGTTTTTTTAATGGCAAATCACACAGTAACCCATTAATCACATGGTAGCCCCTTGGCTATGAACAGGCCTTCTTCATAAGCTGCCCAAAATATCAGCAGGATTTCAGGAGAGCTGAGCTCTTGTAAGTCATAGTAATGTAAAGGCTGAATTCTGAAGGCTTCTAATTGCAAAAACAACAAAGAGGAACAGTCTTCTGGTAACAAAACGACGCCAAACATTTAATCCCAGTAGTCATGCAGACAGAGGAGGAAAGAAACAGGACACGTTGCTCCCCATCTTTATGAGACAAGTTGTCTCTGCAGCACAGGGTGATCCTGCCATAGGCAGCTGACACTCTTGGATTGGGACATTATGAAACTGCGTAGCAAAAGCAGCCATATGGCACACTGAGATTTTTGCCCTGAAGTTTTTGTTTTTATATCACAGCGGCTTGACAAGGGTGAGAAACCCGCTGTTTCCTACAGCAGAGTTCACACTGGCATGAATAAGCATAACACATGGCTCGTGATTGATAAGTGGAACTCTCAGATGATCCAGTAACACAGGACTTGCTTTTCTTCTGTATTAGTGGAAGAAGCTTTACACAGATTTGCTCATAATCTGAAATGCTAGGTGTTTATGGAGGTAGACAGTTTTGGTAGCTAAAGCAGAGGTTCATGCCACGTTGTGTTGATTTCCCCATAATGTGGTGTTTTTCTCCAGTGCTACATACCACCACTTTCTGGACAAGACCACACTGAGTTTTGATGAATAAAGAGGCACTAAAGAGCAGTGAGGACATAAGCTCTGAAGGCCATAGGTTTGTATCACTTACCGATACTTTTCTGCTGCTATAAATTGGACTGTGCACAGTTCTGCTGCACGATTGTTTATGAATTGTATGGCTTTTGTCTCAATAACTCCTGGCCAAATGTCATGAGTTTGCTATGTATTTCAGAAATGTATTGCTTCTCTTAAACTCTCAAGAGATTGCCAGACCCCGTGGCTTCTGTGTGTCATGTTTATTTCAAATACTTTGCACTGCTGATTCAGTAACATATTAGGCTTCTTTTGCCTTTTGTTTCTACACATCGTGTAGATAGAAAATTGTGTCATTGACCCCAAGAGTAACTGAAAAAATTCTGTCTGGTCTCAGTCTCTCCAACAGAGAGGGATCTTCAAATAACTTCAGATAAATATGTATTTTTCTAATTCAGATACTCATAATTTGTTTTAAGCTTCAGCAGAAGATTATTCATGCTATCTCAAGCACAGCTTCTGAGAAGACCCTTGGAAATATTTAACATGTGAAAGATTCAGTGCAAACAGTCTCAAAAAAGAAGCTATGGGTGTAATCTGTAATTTCAGGTTCCTATGTTATTTTCACACAGTTTAACACATATTGATATTTTTTTCACCTCGTAGTGGGTTCAAGAACACAATTAAAGGAGAAGAAAAAGCACTTAGGTCTTGGTGAGATCTCATATAAAATTTGCCAGACAATTAATATCTTAAGGAAAATGGAAAAGGGTTTATGAACTCTATAACTGTACACAGAAAAGAAGAAAAGGTTAAGCAGGTTAGTGCACACAAACTAGAAGCTCTGTCACAAATGCCACCACATATTCTGAGAAAAATACAGTGGGAGATCACTACCATATTGGTCCTTGTGTTTTTTCACATTAAAGACCTGGAAAAAGAACATGTCAGTCGAGTCGAGACAAGTACTAGCACCCGATCATTCATGTGCCACCCCTGCCTGCAAACAGCAGCACCCTGGCTATCTAGACTGGTGAATTCTTCAATTCTTCAGCGTAGCTTCTCCAACTCAACGCTCATCGGGCAGGCCTGATTCCTCCTGAACTACATCCCTCGGTGCAGGAGACAGGCTTTCAAACAAAGGACCCAGACTCTGTCTTTCATGCCCAAGGTTTAAGGATTCTCGAGTCCTTCTGCTTTCTTCAGCTGAGCACGGAGGAATTCTCCCCAATATTTAAGCATCCCCAGTTTTCCTCAGCAGCAGAAATGACACTGTCTCTTCCTGCTGATCAGTGCTCTCTAAGATGGGGGGGAAGATGGCAGATCAGCTCTAAGGTCTCGCTTCTCCGGTTGGCGGTGCCAGGTCTGTGCCGGGCCATGGGGCTGCCGTTCTCCATCCCTCCGTTTACGGGAGTGGAGCAGACCTGCTGAGCCCCTCAGTCCCGTCTCCGACAGGGGAGGATGGGAAGGGAGCTACGGCAAGCCCCAGCAAGCCACTGCGAGACGTCTCCCCCACCACCACCCTGGGAAGGGGATGGGGGGCTGCTGGAGCCGAGGCGCTCCATGCTGGGGTAGAAAGACCCCAGCCCAAAGAGGCAGGGCTATCGGCCACTTGCCCGTTTATCATCCTACCTAGCTGACACCCCTTAAGGGCAGGTGCTTGGGACAGTGTCACCTCCCCCAGAACAGGTCACTGGGTGGGGGGGGGGGCCTCTTAAAGCAACATAACTTTTTCTTCATGAAAGCAGAGATCTATACATCTGAAAACTCTGGTAATTTCCAGATTCTAACCCAATAAAAGATGATGAGATTTGGTTTGGGGTGGTTTTTTTTTTTGAATGCTTCACTATTTTCACCGCGGGCGCTGAGAAACAGACTAAAACAGCCAACTTCCTTTTCTTGTTTCCCTGCTACCTACATTAGCATTCTCAGTACATTATTTAATAATAACAATAACAATTTTCACAACAGTATTAAAATAATACAAAAAGTTGTAGTCCTCTGAGAGACCAAATAGTCCTTAAAATTTTTAATTCTAGACACCGCTGCTTAAAATTTTATTGATTAAGGAAAACTGAGTGAGTGGGTAGAAGAGAGTCTTATTATTTTCTCACATTTTTGTTTCCCCAGCCTCCTAGTTTGAATATGAATGAAATTGTTGCTATTTCCATAGTAGCTGAAAAATATTTTCCATGCAGCGACATGTGGAGTGGGAGGAAAAGGAGTGTGAATTTCTAATTAAAAAGTGATGAAGGTTACTTGAAAGAAGGCACTGAAAAAATTGTTTAGAGTATTACTAGCAATTAATATTACATGACATCACAGAATCATCTTAGGACCATCAAGTCCAGTCATTAACCCAGCACTGCCAGTTCAACACTAGATCATGTCCTTCAGCACTACATCTTTATGTCTTTTAAATATCTCCATAGGTGGTCACTCCACCTCCTCCCCCAGCAGCCTGTTCCAATGTTTGATAACCCTTTCACTGAATTTATTTTGACTAATGTCCAATCCAACCCTCCTCTGCTGCAATGTGACACAAGAAGGACATGGTTTTGCAGATCTACAGCCTCATATGGGAAACCAACACATAGTGAGAGAGGTTCCTTGAAAATGGCACATCCACAAAAGGTTAATGTGGTTTATTTCTGTTTATATAACAACGTTTATTTCTGTTAGACAAGTTAAACCTTTTTAATTCTTGACTGTATTTTATGCATTTGATTTACTAGGCAATTAAAGGCCTGTCTATTAGAATAAACAAGGCTTAGGGAGGAGTGGTTGCAGAGCTGCCCAGCAGAGATGGACCTGGGGTGCTGATGGGCAGTGGCTGAACATGATCCAGCAGTGTGCCCAGGTAGCCAGGAAGGCCAATGGCATCCTAGCTTGTATCAGCAATAGTGTAGCCAGCAGAACCAAGGAGAAGATCCTGCCCCTGTACTCTGGGTGAGGGCAAACCTCCAGAATTGGGTGCAGTTTGGGCACTGCAGTATAGGAAGAATATTGAGCTGCTGGTAAGGTGGCAGGGAGGGCAATTGGACTGATCAGGGGTCTGGAGAACAGGTCTGATGGAGCTGAGGGAGCTGGGGTTGTTCAGCCTGGAGAAGAGGAGGGTGAGGGGAGACCTTGCTGCTCTCTACAACTACCTGAAGGGAAGTGGTAGTGAGGCAGGTGTTGGATCTTAGGAAACACTCCTTCTGTTTCAGAGTTCTGAAGCCTTGGAACAGGCTGCCCAGGAAGGGAGTGGAGGCACCATTCCTAGCGGGGTTCAAAAAATGAGTAGATAGAGTGTTTCAGGAGATGATCTGATGAGTGGTTTGGGGTTAGAGGGTGGACGGTGGACTTGATGATCTTGAAGACCTTTTCCAACCCTGACATTTCTATGTTTCTAAGACAAACCCCAAAGCAATGTGCACAAATGATTAAATTACAGTCATTTGAAGAACAACTTCCTTTTCAACGGCACAGTGTATCAGATTAAATATTACACTTCTCTCTATATTATAGAAGCACACACTCATAGCATTTTACTGTGTTTCTCTACTGACATATAATAAAAGAATGAAGAATTAATTTGGAAAATACTCCTTGTGTTTGTTCAGGGGATTTTTATTGCAAGTCCAGAAAAGTCATTCTGCCAATATTAATCTGTTCTGTTTTCTACTGTATTTGCTTATAACACTTACACAGTAGAATCTCTAAATAAAAATAGATCCTTTTTTTTTCTTTCTTGTTGAGAAAGACTGTTCTGTTAAGGGTATTAAAAGTCAAAAGCATAATTTATAAAAATGACATAGAAATAAATTACCTGTGATGAGTTTTCATTTCTTTGTGTGAAACTATTGACATTTGTTTGTTTTGTTTGCTCAGCATGAAATTATTCATGAAACGTTCTGATGTCTACTAAGAATTTTATTCTAATCAGAAAAGGCATCTTTTCAATGTTGCTATTCTTTTTGGAAAGTTATTTCATAAGAAAACAATTTGCTACTGTCATTTAAAGGGATTAAATGTGACAATAGCTTTCAAAGACAGTGTTTTGCCATAAAAGCATGGGCTGATCAATAACAAAATATATCTGATTGCAAACTGCTGTCGTGATTATGACGATGACATTCAAATAAACTCACTATGGCCAGTACTGTAACAGCAAGTGTGGCATTTCATAGAATCATGGAATCATCAGGGAGTGGAAGGGACCTCGAAAGATCATCTAGTCCAATCCCCCTGCCAGAGCAGGATCACCGGACTGGAGAAGCCATGGAATCAGAGTCACTCAGGGTAGGAAGGAACCATCATCCAGTTCCAACACCCCCAGCACAGGCAGGGACACCCCACCCTAGACCAGACTGGCCAGAGGAAGGCAACTCTCTAAATAAGACAAGATAGCCTGGTACTGGTTTTAAATATACACTCACGAAGACAGAAATATCTCAAGACAGACCAAGTTCCATCATCGCCAAGTGCTCTCTGTTGGGTTTTGGACAAGAGAGGAAGAACTGACCAGGTAGCAACAACTTTGGCATCACACTGGGATCAGAAGATGCGGTTGTGCTGTGAAGTTATGAAGTGACAGTCACAGTAACAGCTCAACTAGCTGTTCTGACAGAAACTGTGATGCCAGTCTGACCTTTCTATCTGATCTGCAGACACTGACTAACTGAGAGATTACTTTAATTGAAATGTACTTTAATCAGGTTAATAGTATTGTCCTTCAGTGAAATGAGAAAGTTACACGAGCTTAAAGGACGTCAGTAAGGTAAGAACAGGGAGAAGCTCTACAACAGACTCATTTAATATGGCTTGCACAAATACATGAAATTGTTCAAGATTATGTTAAATCAGAAATGTTTTTATTTAAATTTACACTGTTTAGTTCATATGCTCATAGATCCAGAACATTGAGGCCACTTTGTCAAAGCGACATTAAACTAATTTCATACATGAAGTGAAAGCCAATGGCTGTTGTGAATCTTCCATGGTAAATATGTTTTCTTTGATCATGTTTATGTTTTAGGGGGTTTTCTTTGTATAATCTTTGTAACATCACTGCAACAATGTTTTGGTCTTTCTGTAACTGAGCTAAAAGGAACCTCCAACATGACTTAGCAGTTTTCCATGGAAAATTAAGCAAGTCCAGTAACATCGAATGAAAGTTAGACTGTGTTTTGTCATGGGACTGAAGAACAGATTGTGACTTGGATTAAGAACCAGCTATATAGAGCCCCAAGAGTGGTGATTAATGCTGCAGAGTCTAGCTGGAGTCCTGTAACCAGTGGTGTCCCCCAGTGATTAGTGCTGGGTCCAGCTTCGTTCCTTTGATGATGGGATAGAGTGTCTCCTCAGCTAGTTTGCTGATGACACTAAGCTAGGTGGTTTGGCCGATAGACCTGATGTGCCAAGGGAGGTTCAGTTTGAATCTTAGGAAAAATTTCGTCCCAGAAAGAGTGGGGAAGCCTTGGAACAGGCTGTCCAGGGAGGGGTGGAGGCACCATCACTAGAGGGGTTCAAAAAACAGGTATACATAGAGTTTTGGGAGCTAGGTTAGTACTTCGGAGTTGTAGGGCAGATGGTTGGACCTGCTGAACTTGAAGGTCTTTTCCATCCTTGATGATTCTATGATTCTGTGGCTCTGCAGACATTCAGGAAGGCTTGGACAGGCTGAAGGGACAAGCTAGGAGGAATTTGATGAGGTTTAATAAGAGTAAGTTCAGAGTCCTTCACCTGGGAAGGAGTAATCAATACAGATTGAAAGACGATCTACTGGAGAGCACTTCCATGGAGAGGGACCTTGGAGTTCTTGTGGACAAGTTATCCATGGAACAGCAATATGCTCTTGTGGCCAAGAAGGCCAATGGAATCCTGGGATGGATCAAGAAGAGTGTGTCCAGCAGATCAAGGGAGGTTCTCCTCCTTCTCTACTCTGCCCTAGTGAGGATACATCTGGAATGTTGCATCGAGTTCTAGGCTTCCCAGTTCAAGAGGGACAGAGGTCTGATTGAAAGAATCCAATGGAGGGATAAAAGAGTGATTAGGGGACTGGAGCACTTGCTTTATGAAGAGAGATTGAGAGATCTGGAGCTTTTCAGCTTGGAGGGGAGAAAGGGACTTAACCACTGTCTATAAATCCATGAGGGCTGGGTGTCAAGAAGAAAAAGACAATCTATTTTCACTTGCGCCCTGTGATAGGACACAGGGAAATGGATGTGGGCTAGACCACAGGAAGTTCCACCTTGATATGAGGAAAAACTTCTTTACTGTACAAGTTACAGAGCACTGGAACGGGCTGCTCAAGGAGGTTGTGGAGTCTCCTTCTCTGGAGACTTTCAAGACCCATCTGGATGCATTCCTGTGCAACCTGTCTTAGGTTGTATGATCCTGCTTGAGCAGGGGCTTGACCCATGGAGGGTCCCTTCCAACCCCTAATGATCTCTATCTGTGTATCTGTGTGTATACAAGTCATTTGGTCCCACCCTCAAAGGCTTCCATAAACTTAAAAAACTCACAGCAACATTAAAGAGCAATAGGACAGACACCTAAAACTTGAGACCTCTCAATTTTAAGTTTGAAATTGCCTATATGTTCAAAATTGTACTTTTCTGTAGCATTAGGGAAATGCAGCTGTACCTCTAAACTTGTCATTGTTTTATAAACTACTTGGCTTGATCAACTGTGGCACAAGAAACGAAAACTCCTCTACAATTGTGATCATTAAGATCTAGTAAATGTAAATAAATAACAGAACTGCCAAGAAATTGGTAGGAAGACAGAAATACCTGAAGAATCATCCATATATTGATATTATTGGAGATTAAGCAAAGTATTACTCCAGCACTTAAAAAGCACAATAAGACTTTTATTTCAGTTGAGGCATGTAGCACATCCATTGTTTTTTCTTGTAACACAAATTCTACTTGTCCTGAAAGGAACTTCTTTGTGATATAATCTGTGAAAAAGCCTTTTCTGTGCAATCCATACTAATTGAAAATCAGGGTTAGGTTGTTTGAGGGGTTTTTTTTTTCCTTTAAACGATATTTGAAAAGCAATTCTTCTCACTCTGCAAATAAAACACTTTAATTGTGTGAGATAATGCAGTGGTGAAAAAATGCAGGAATAAAGCAAGAGTCAGACTCACAGCATAAAATTAACCAAATTAAAACCACAAATCTGTAATTGCTTTGTGTCTGCATAAACTTACCTAAAAATAGACCAAAAAAAGGTTGAATATGTTATTTAGAACATTCTTTTCTTGAAAATAGGAAGGTTTCTAATTACTGAACAATTACTATATATCCTTGTGGACATCTGTGCATTTCACTTTCCAACATAAAAACATGGGATGGTTTTGGCTGGAAGTGACCTCAAATATCATACAGTAGTCACCTGTATGCCGTTAGCAGGGACACCTTCCAGTGGATCAGGTAGCTCAAAGCCCCATCAAAACCGGTCTTAAATGCATCCAGGATGTAGCACCCACAACTTCCCTGAGCAACCCATTCCAGTGCCTCACCAACCCCATGGCGAGGAATGGCTTCCTAATTTATAAACTAAATCTTCCTTCATTCTCAGTCTCCCCTTATAGCCTAGGACCATTTTCAGATACAGTAATGGCCACCTTGAGTTCAGGTGGCCAAACCCTTCCGTGTTCTTTGATCTTGCTTAAATTTACTTAACATTTGACAGACTGGTCTGACATTATTTAGAGCATCTGACGCTATGAGGATTATTATTTAAGTTGTGTACTGGCAGGCGACCCTACACCAAAAACCATGTGTAAGAAATAAAGATGCACCAGACAAACCACCCCAAACAAACAAATCTGAGTTCTACATACTTTGTAACTGCATTTTAAATCTTTACAAAATTGCAGTTTTCTTATACTTTCTGGAAAATTAAGAGGCAGATCCATACAGATTCTCAATGGCAATGAAAATATATCGTCTAGATAAACCTCACCCCTGAATCCAAGGTCCTTTACAGCATTCGCACAGAATGACTAGTGACACTCAAAGCCTGCTGGAGATGACTGGGTTGGCTCATGCAGCATTCCCACAGAATCACAGAGAATCACAGGGTACTCAAGGCTGTAAAGGCTCGGAAACTTACTCTTGTGGATCGTGATGTGTCCCAAGGTACGAACTGAAAGCAGAGCTGCAAGTACAACACATAGCTCAGTGAAACTGTGTGGACAGAGTTAAGTAACCAGGGCTTTTAAAGATGCCTTTGGGTTTTTGTTGCTATTCTGGAAGGCCAAGAGTCTCCTAAAGAACTTGTCATATCTGCTAGACCTTTGTGGGTATCTGATGTACCCAGGAGTGTCTAAACTAACACTGTGACAGCTAGGCAAAAGACACGTTCTCTGAATTGTTTCATCCTGGAGTCAGAGACCCTTGAATTTATGTAGCTAGGTGTTGATGCTTGAACTTCTGTAGCTAGATGGCAACTTCTAGAGACAATTAAAAAAAATCAATAGAAATAGCAGAAAAAAATTTCCACAGAAGTTTGGCAGTGACTGCTCACATGAGCCGACAGCAAGTCCCAGTGAGTTTTGATTGCCACTTAGGCAGTGTATCTGATTCCCACTTAGGTATTCCATCATATTTGGAAAGACATTGCAGTCTAGAGAAGTTCCAACTGATTGTGCAAGGGGAAACACAGCCCCCATTTTCAAAAAGGGAAAAAATAAAGACCCAGGAAACTGTATGCTAGGTTGCACCAAACCAAGTGTGTCCAGAGGATTGAGGAAGGTTCTTCTCCCTCTCTACTCTGCTCTCATGAAACCGAGACTGCTGTGTCCACATCTGGAACCCCCAAAAGAAGAAGGACTTGTTAGAGCAGCTCCAGAGAGTGGTCACAAAGTACTGGAGCACCTCTCCTCTGCAGACAAGCTGAAGGTGTTAGGGTTGTTTAGCCTGCAGAAAAGAAGGGTCTAAGGAGACCTTATTGTGGCCTTTCAATACTTGAAGGGAGCCTTCAAGAAAACTCATTCTATGTTTGTATAGTCTTTTAGACCAATGCTTTATTGCTTAGAGTCAATGCCTATTTTCTTGGTACTGTTTCACAAACGTGGCCATTTTACTTCTCTGCCTGGAAGAAGTTGGGATGTGATTCAAGTTCCCTCCGCTATGCACCGGTTCCATTTCTCTCATGAACAATATTACATTTGGCTTTTCAGTGTCAAGAGAGTGGCAAAAGCAGACAGAAACTGATGTTGGACAGGACATACTCTTTTATGGTGGAACATAGAGATACACTTAAAGACCATCCCAGGTTTTTGCAGAACTACCTTTTTGCATGGGTCTCGGCACAGGAAAGGCTGAGGTTTGGTCTGAGAGCACTGAAAAAGTAATTGCTTCATTATCTCTGTGCTATTTTTTTGCCTTCATGAGCACTTACATTTCTTATTTATTATGTGTTTTGTAATTAGCTGCTCCCATAATAGTGTCCTGTGCTGAAAAAAACCCCATTATTGCTCTTGCTTTTCAACAGATTTAAGCATTTTATTTTTTCTGCTGAGTTGCCTTTCTCACTAGTTTACTTTCTTCTGCAACATGGTTAATGGCCAATTATCACTTTTGCTTTAATCTTAATTGGAACACATTTGGAGACACGTGTCATTAAGGCTGCAACAATTAAGCAGACATTTCCTCAGAACCCAATTTCCATTTTCCTCTACAATTACATGTATTTGATTAAAGGGGTCATACTTATTAACAACATCTAGGCCAAACACAGAGTGTTTTTAAATGAGTCATGTAATAATTTGGATGAAAGGATACATTTCTTAGCTTCATTTATTAAACACAACAGTTTGGGGGTTTTTTTTAGAACAAGGAAGATACCCCTATCAGCTCTTACAGTCTCTGTCTGAAAGTGATATTTTAAAGCTTTCTTCTTTCATGAGATTTTTTTGGGGGGTAATGACAGAACACTAGCACAGTCTGTGGGTCACAGAAATGTTGATAAAGCAGCTTGCTTCACCTTTTCCTTAAATATCCCACAGTAGGGAAAATTTGCAGTTCTGGTGTGGGAGTGCAATGAGTACTGGGTCCAGTTTTGGGCAACGCAGTATAAGAAGGACATTGAGGGGCTGGAGTGGGGCCAGAGAAGGGGAATAAGCCTGGGGAGAGGGATGGAAAATACCCTATGGAGAGCAGCTGAGGGAACTGGGGTTATTTAGTCTAGAGAAGAGGAGGCTGAAAGGAGACTTCCTTGCTCTCTACAACTCAGGGGAGGTTGTAGCAAGGATAGTACTGGTCTGTTCTCCCAAATTACTAATGATAGGATGAGGGGAAATGGCCTCAAGTTGCATCAGAGGAGGTTTAGATTGGAGCTTAGGACAAAGTTCTTTCCTAAGAGAGTGGCTGGGCACTGGAACAGGCTGCCTAGAGACGTGCTGGAGTCCTCATCACTGGAGGTGTTTAAAAACCGAGTAGCTAGAGTACTTGATGCAATGGTCTAGTGGTTAGGGAGATGCTGGGATGAAGGCTGGACTTGATGACCCTGGAGGTCCTATCTACCACTTAGCTTTTTTCAATACCATGTAAGAATAAAGAAGCCTTATAAATAATGTTTCATTTTCTGTAAAAATTGGATTACAGAGTTAATCTGTAAACTGATGTGCTTCCAGCTCTAAGTTATATAAAGATTTTAAACAATGAAAGAAAGCAAAGCAGAAGCAATTCAAAAGCACAAATTTGGCTGGCATGGATGGGTTTAATGGTTATGTTACAGCCTTATAACAAAATAAACAGCTAAACACAAAAAGATGTACTTTGCTAATTTATAAGGGAGACCAGTAAGGGACTGAAAAATGTAATAGGTTTGAGGCGTGGAGAAATGTTGTTTTACTCCTCAGCATACTGATAGTGACCTTCCGATCGCTGAAGGGGGCTACAAGAAGATGCAGATGGACTGCTTACAAAGGCCTGGAGTGATCTGACGAGGGACAATGGTTTCACATTAAAGAAAGGCAGAGTGAAATGGCAGGTTAGGAAGAAGTTCTTTAGCAGGATGGGGGTTGAACACTGGAGCAGGTTGCCTAGGGAGCTGGTTGAGGCTCCATCTCTGGAGCTATTCAAGGTAAGGCTGGACAAGGCTCTGTGCAACTTGATGTACTTGAGGACATCCCTGCTCACTGTAGGGGGGGTTGGACTACATGACCTTTGGAAGTCCCTTCCAATGCAGGCCATTCTGTGATTCTGTTAGAGTGTTTATCTCTTTCATTGACACCTGAAGGGCATGTTGATTTCAGAATATGATGATTATCAAATTCCTTTTTGCATTGTTCTCTGTAAATAAACACTTTCATGTCTTTATTTAGTTATTTCCAGATGGAAGGAACAGCATGGACATAACAGGGATTGTAAAACTGACTAAAACTCTTGAACTGTGCATGAATTTTTAATAGAACAGGACAGTATTTCCTGACAGACACATGGGAGCCCTCCTTTCACTTTCCACACTGTTGTTAGGACCCCTACATGTGATACAGTCTCACAGCGCGTTCTTCACACATGCTGCTGGCTTCTGAAGCACTTACTATCAATTGTGTGATAACCCTGATTTTATTACAGAAAGGCTTCAATGGTGGGATCAATATCTTAATGGAAAAGTTATGATAATAGCTCCCCAGCTAGGACACTGTAATGGAATCAAGTTCATAAGAGGGTTGAGAGACCTGCTTAGCACTGTAATAAAGAAATTACTGTCAAAGACTATCAGTGATAACTCATTGGCCAGAACTGTAGCCAGATAAACTTCTGAGCCCTTTGTCTCTGGTTGCTAATGTTAAAACCTCTGACTTGCATCCCAATTGATTTTATCTCCCTTTATGCTTCCACTTCCAATAGCTACTTTGCCATGAGGGAGTACAGCAGAAAACCTGATCAGCCAGCATGGGTACTCTCTTTTCTCTGTTTCTGGACAGCTTAACTTTAGAATGTCCTCCGATAAAAAATGTTTGACTATCACTGTTGTGCCCCAGATAAGGGAAAATGGAGGGAGGATGAGTGGGGAAGTGGGACATCTCCCTTATGAGGAAAGGCTGAGAGAGCGGGGCCTCTTCATCTTGAAGAAGAGGAGAATGAGGGATGACTTCATTAACATTTATAAATACATAAAGGGTGAGCGTCAGGAGGACCATGCCAAGCTATTCTCAGTTATGTCCTATGATAGAGCAAGGGGCAATGGGTGCAAGCTGGAGCATAGGCAGTTACACATGAAGTCACAAACAAAATTTTTCACAGCAAAGGTGTCAGAGCCCTGACACAGGCTGCCCAGAGAGGTTGTGGAGTCTCCTTCTCTGGAGAAATTCATAACCCGCCTGGATGCTGCCCTGTGTGACATACTGTACGTGATGCTGCTCTGGCAAGAGGGTTGAACTAGATGATTTTTCAAGGTCCCTTCCAACCTCTAACTTTCAGTAATTCTGTGTAATTTCTAAAATACTAGTATATTTGATGAGAATAATACATGAGAAACAAAAATAAGGTTGTTTTGAAGCAATACCAGGAACGCTGTTTGGCTCAATTCTGTATGACAAGAACAGTCCGTGTAGGTGGCACCATGGTAAACAGCACTTCAGCACTTGAGAATGAGGTGTAATAGTAGTTTGTACCACACAAGTCAGTGATGGACTAGTCTTTAAAAAGCAAACTGTCATAACTGGCTAACATTTGTGGCATTACAGATGGCAGAAGTAAGAAATAGTCCCCAAATTAAACATTAATCCTGCATAAATTCTACTAGTAATAGGATATATTTACTTTCTTACTGAATTACAAAATCACAGACCATTAGGGATTGGAAGGGACATCAAAAAATCATGTAGTCAAATCCCCCTGCCACAGCAGGACCATCTAGATCAAGTTGCACAGGAATACGTCCAGGTGAGTTTAAAATGTCTCCAGAGAAGGAGACTCCACAACCTCCCTGGGCAGCCGTTCCAGTCTTCCATCACCCTCACCGTGAGGAAGTTCCTTCTAATTCAGCTATCTGTAATTAGTGGAGGTATTTGGTACAGTAACCTGAATATTTCCACATGAGTGGGAACATAGTTTAATCACCCATTATGCTGGATTACTGTGAACATTAAAGACCACATTTACATAAATAAACAGATGTTGTGTGACAGACGTAGAGATTTCATAGGAAACTGCTTCTGCTTTCATTTATAACCTCATAAATCTAAGTATCATCACTATAAAAATTTGATCTTGAAAGGCACTGACTAAACCTGTAAAGAACTACAGACTCAAAAATCTTCTACTTCAACAAGAATCCTATATTTTCTAGACATCCTGTACCATGAATATACTGTTTGCATAGGATGTCATTGACCATTTACAAATTTTGACCATGAGGTTTGACTTTTCTATTGAGATTATTAGATGCTCCTAGCCTCTTGAAGGATGGCTTGAAGGACTCTGAAATTTCAATCACGTGCTGTAATCACTTCCTTAGTATCTAAAAGAACGCCAGTGCCTTCTGAAAAATCTGGCTCCTTGTGGAACAAGTAGAAGACCAGTATTTCCAACCGTTCTAACCATTTCTAACCAAATTATTTCACATCTTCCTGAGCAGGGATAATTCTGATACTGCACTACTCATTTACTTGGTATTGTGCTAGAATTTATTCAGCAGAACATACATGATAATCTAATAAAAGTGACAAACTATATTCTGACCATTAACTAAAGTAATAAGAACAAACATTAGAGCTCACTCTTCTCTCATGAATGTTGAATTTAATGTGACCACTGTCCCTAAAGGGGAAAAGCCCCGCTGCTTTCACATACCAATAAAATTGCCTTTTAATGATTCTTCTAGAATCTCAAGCATGTATATCATTACACTGAACTGCAGGAGGAAATATGTGTTTTTATTTAATTTATAAATCAACAAGTTTCTTTCACTGAGGTTACCATTTGAACCGGATTTGCTTAGAAGAATCACAGTTTATTTTAAATTATTTTAGATGTGTGTGTTTAAAATTAAAGCCACAAAATTTCTATGAAAAGTTCACATAAAGCTTGTCTTTAAAGTTTTCTTTAAAAGCATCAACAGAGATCTATGGATTCCAAAAAATAACTATAATTTGTTTTCTGAGAATGAAAATGTAATTTAGAGAACATCACACCAATCCAATTAAAGACAGGAATATGCAGAAGAGCAAGCAGTCTTTGTGATGGCATCTTAATGGGAGTGTGTGCTTTTATTTTCATAGGATTATTTAAATAATCACATTCTGTTAAACTGATGTTAAAGAATCCATTTTGATTAATAAATATACATTCCTAGTAAATACATATGTTTTCTTCACATTACTTGCAGCCTAAGGCATAGCTGACTGGTCACTAAAAGCTTTGCTTGAGACAAGGAAGGACTAATAATGATGCAGAGAGAGTGAAATGAGTTCAGACAATTGACATGAACGCTTCCTAAAGTTAATTATGTTTGCTTTCCCTCTCTCCCTTGGTGTTCATTACCTTTAAATGGAGCCACACATTGGCAGAAGTAACTGCCAGGCTGGTCAATGCAGGTGGCTCCATTCTTGCAGGGAAATGAAGAACATTCATCGATATCTGTTTCACATCTTGCACCTTGAAAATATAAAAGAGTTGAACATTCAGTTAGGTAATCACATGCCAATGTCTAATTTATTTGCACAACAAGCATCTCGTGCAGTTTGTGAGGAGAACCTAATATAAACCAGCCAAATAAAGAGCCATACATACTCATTTCAGCATCCTTTTAATTCTTATCACCATGAATACATCACAACTTGTTCCTGAGTTGTTAAATGGTAACTAATCTTCCCTATCTCTGGAAGCTTTGAAAGCCTTTGTAAATGTAGACTACTTTGTCGTGTGCTATTTAGTTTACAGATGGAGTCAGTGTTCCGGTTTGCTGGAACGCAAGCGAAACACTAGATCAGAGAGGATAAAGAGAAATGAGAAGTAAACACAAGCAAATTAGTCAGTGAAGGCTTAATGGATGCTCTGTGGACTACCTCAACATAGAAAACAAGGTTTGCTATGAATGCAACTCACCAGTAAAGCCAGGTAGACAAACACATTCATAACCACCAATAAGATCTGCACATGATGCATTATGAAGACATGGAGAAGAATGACATTCATTTGTATTTGCTTCACAGGTTGTACCTATAAACATAAAATCAAGCAGAGGGTAAAGATGTCACTGCACAGCACATATAATTAAATACCAACACTGATTGTAACTGCATATAGCTCATGTACTGCAATCTACTTGACACCATTTCTATATTCCCAAATTTGTTCATCAATGACATTATGTTAGTATTTTTAATGCTTAGGCTAATTTTCCAAAAGATTAAAAACAGTCTCTGAACAAAGTCTGATGAGAAGAGGTTGAAGGAGCTGAGGGTGTTTAGCCTGGAGAAGATTCAGGGGACAAAGAGGACAACTTACCCTCTCTACAACTACGTGAAGAGAGGTTGTATTCAGGTGAGGGTTGGGTTCTTCTCCCACGCAACAAGCACCAGGATGAGATGACAGGGCCTGAAGCTGCCATGGGGTTAGGCTGAATATTAGGAAGCCCTTCCTCATAGAAAGGGTGGTCAAACCCTGTAATGGACTGTCCAGGGCAGTGGTGGAGTCGCCATCCCTGTAGGTGTTTAAAGACAGACTGGGTGTGGCCCTTAATGCCCTGGTCTAGCCAATGTGGTGATGTTAGCTCATGGGCTGGTCTGGATGAGCTCAGAGGGCTTTTTCTGCCTCAATAATTCTGTGATTAAGGCTTGAAGCAGACAATTTTATTACTAAATATAATAATTTTCTTACACTAAATATAATAGAGAACACTGCAATGATACAAGAGGAAAATATTGCTTGTGTTCCTGAGAACATAGCACAGGTACCCCCAGAAAATGGAAAACAAATCTGATCTAGACAAGAACACAATTTATTGCAGTCTAGACTGTAGCTAACATAACCACCTAGTTACTTAAATACAAAAACACTCTATAGCTAATATTTCTGGGTGAAGTCAATTTATCATTTGAAGAAGAAATGAAAGATTACATCAATTATGAGGTTTGAGAATTCAAACAACTAATAAATAAAAATGCATGTGATAGTCACTCTGAATCCAGCCAGTACTAGAAATCTAGTATTTTTCCTCATTGCATTTGAATTCTAGATTGTTTTGGATTTTAATTACTAATCCATGGTGTTTAGAAAATTATGCAATAAAAGGAAAATTGATGCTTTTAAAATTCTTAACCTAAGCTGAAAGCAAATAATAGCTGCAGATATTAATGAACCCACTTAAAAAAGTGACCATATTTTTCATATAACTATACAAGCATGCCAAGAACAAAAGCCTCCCCACACAGTTTGTTTTCTCTATCACATTAAATTTGCCAACAGTTTAAAAGCTTACAGGAAATGGTATGTACTGTTTGCAAAATTTGACTGAACCCCACTGATCCCTTTTCAACAGCTAAGCCACTAGCCAGTGGAAAACACCCAGTTCCATGCTGTCACGAAAACAAGCTAGGAAACTTTAATGAAGATGCCCTAATTCTGGATTTACATGGTTATTACTTCAGAAGACATTGAAGAAAGCACACACAGAGCTCATGTTATCTATTAGAACACTGATGGGAAGAACCACTCCAAGTAGATTTATGACATTACAGTCCTATGGATTTTTTAATACCTTGAAATCCATCCCGGCAGATGCAGCTGAAGGCATTCAGATGATCGACACAAGTAGCTCCATTGTGACAAGGGTCACTAAGACACTCATCCACTTCAATCTCACAGTTATTACCTGGAAACAAGTGAAGTATTCCTTTCATTACATGAGTCACCAGTGCAAGCAGCAGCAACAAGATGAAATAACTGAGGTTAGGTATAGGGAACTTTTATAAATTAAACAAAATCTGTCTTTGGGGTTTTCATTTATGGTAGATTAAGGACTAAAGTGTAATATGTGTAATATATAATGTTTAAAGATTTAAATACCTCTAGTTATCTGTTTTCTCCTTTTCTTCTAAAGTAATTCTATTTGTGCTTTAGCAGCCCCATCAAATTCTCTGCAGTTAGATAGGATGGATCTGGACTGCAGAGCTGACCTGACACCCATGGAACAGCTACTGCAATTTATTATTTCATAAAAGCCATCACAGTCTGTGTATAGAGTGGCTGGTTGTTACTTCTTTCTTCTCTTTCCCTCTGTAATGTGGAATTATCATTGAAATAAGATGATATTAAAAACAAATTTCAGTCTAGCCAGACTGTACTAACAACAACCTTGTCAGTGTATGACCAGGAGACCCAACCCGTGGGTGAAGTGAAGGCTGTGGATGTTGTTTACCTAGACTTTAGTAACACATTCTGCAGTGTCTCACAGCCTTCTTCTAAAGAAGCTGGTGACTCATGGCTTGTACAAATAGACTCTTTGCTGGGTAAAAAACTGGCTGCATGGCCAAGTACAGAGTGTTGTGTTGAATGCAGTGAAACTGAGTTGGTGGCCAGTCACAAGCTGTTCCCCAGAGCTTAGCACTGGGGCCAGTCTTGTTAAAGATGTTTATCAATGATCTAGATAAATCAACTGAGTTTGCAAATGGCACCAAATTGAGTGAGTCTATTCATCTGCTTGAGTGGGTCTGTTCATCTGCTTGTGAGTAGGAAAGCTTTGCAGAGGGACCTGCACAGACTGGATTAATGGGCTGAAGTCAACTGAATGAGGTTTAACAAGACCAAGTGCCAGGTCCTACACTTGGGTCACAATGATGCCATGCAACACTACAGGCTTGGGGAAGAGTGGCTGAAGAACTGCTCAGCAGGAAGGGACTGGGAGTGTTGGATGTGTATTTGGCATCGCAGGACTCTGCTACTGCAGCCTTATTTTTATGGGAAGCACAAAGCAGATACATTAAGGCCAACCTGCATATGGTTGGGAGTTGCAATCACATCAGTGTAAGACAAACACAGTGTCTAAAATATTATAAAAAGTTATTGGAGTGAAAACACTCCCTTGTAGTTAGAATTTTTTACTGCTGAATCCTCCTACATTGCCAAGTACCTCAGTGTGCCAGGAAATAAATTTGCTGCTGCCTGATGCAGTGGCACACTGCTAAATTATATCCATTGCTACTTTTGAATAACCTTGTTTTCTGTAGCTTAGGACTTAAACAGATGTTAAACACTCCTTTATACCCACCTATAAATCCAGGTGCACAGAAGCAGAGATAGCCAGCCGGTGTGTCTTTACAGATGCTGGAAGCTCCACATGGCTGAGACAGACAGGCAGCAGCATCTGCTTCACAAAGCCGACCAGTAAAACCTGATGAAAAATAGGGTAAAAGAAGACATAAAAACTTTATTACCACATTTAGTCAGAGAAAACAGGAAAGTGAAAGACATACATTGCTAAGCACTTTTCTGTTCTTTACTTATGTTACAGAATTTTATTTAGGAAAGAGTAATATATTCCAGGTTTTTTGAGAGTTTCAGTTTTATTCACAAAAGCTCTCTAAAGGAACAAAAGAACTGTAGGGCAAAGCTATACAATAATAATGAAAACCTATTCAAAGTACATTGAGTCTAAGCAAATTTGGTAGAATGTCCATTGATTCAAGTGTTTTTACATTCATAGAATGGCCCAGCTTGGAAGGGACCTTTACAAGTCATCTAGTCCAACTGCCCCTGCAATGAGCAGGGACAGTCTCAACTAGCTTAGTTTGCCCAGACACTTGTCCAGCCTCACCTTGAATATCTCCAGGGATGGGGTCTTCACCACCTCCCTGGGCAACCTGTTCCAGTTTTACACTACTTTTATTATTAAAACTTCTTCCTTGTATCTAACCTGAATTTCTCCTTTCTTAGTTTAAAACCATCACCCCTTGTCCTGTCACAACAGACCTTGATAAAAAGTCCCTCCCCACTTTTCCTTTAAACTCCATTTAAATACTGAAAGGCTACAATAAGTTCTCCTCAGAACTACCTTTTCTCCTTCCTTATAGAAAAAGACAGCACTCTGGTCTTTTCTGTGGCCCTTCTCTTGACCTGATCCAAAAGGTTAATGTCTGTCCTTGTGCTGAGGAACCTAGAGCTAGGTGCTCTAGGCCCCTCACCTAGTACTCCATGTGGGGTCTCATCAGAGTGAACTAGAGGGGGAGAATCAATGCCTTTGATCTACAGGCCACGCTGCTTCTGATGCAGCCCAGAATGCTATTCAACTTCTGGGCTTCAAGGACACATTGTTGAGTCATATCCAGACTTTAGTCTAACAGTACCACCAAGTCCTTCTCCACAGGGCTGCTCTCAATGACATCATCTTCCAGCCTATATTGATACTGAAGACTGCCCTGATCCAACTTTGCACTTGGCCTTCTTGAACCTTATGAAGTCCATTCTGGCTCACTTCTCCAACTTGTCCAGCTCCCTCTGGATAACATCCCATCCCTCAGGCTTAATGACACCTCCACTCCTCTTAGTGCCATCTACAAACTTGCTGAGAATACACCTGATCCCACTTGTCTATATAATCGATAAACCAAGGCACGTGCCATCCCCAAAACTGCTGCTGCTATAGCTGTTTGCCTCTGTTTGGTAGTGCTGTGTTCATTGGGCAGCAACTAGTCCTCCTGAAGGGCTTCTTTTAAGGGAGAGGGTTGTCTTGGGTGTACATCAGCCTCCACAGGAGCACTGCTGGCTCCTAGGAGCTGGGGCCTCCCCTTTTCTGGCATTTTCCTGTCTTGGGGAAGCCTAGGAAATTCTCCTGAACACAGATCTGCTGTCCACTGTTGGCTGACTTCACAGCAGTCTCAAGAACAGAGACGCAGATGTCCCAAATGTTGTTGAAGTATCTGTAAGCACGTTGTTCTGCAGACCTCACTGAGAAAACTCCCTATGTTTTCCAGACAAAAGAGAACAATATCCCAATACATTCTGCATAAAGCAAATATTATGTGATCTGGCCAGTCTGATAGTTATTAGCATTGAGTTTTTGAACTCGCTAACTTCTAGCTGATAAGAAAGCTAATCCTGTGAAACATTAAGCATCTCTTTATCTAGTTGAGGACTACACATGCACAAGATTAAAAATACAATCACAGATAAAGTACAAATTTACATTTCACATTTAGGTTATGTTAGCCTGGGTGTTGTTGCAGCTATTAAAGCCATCATACAGCAAGAAAATCTTTAGAATATTATCTCATATACACAAAAAACCAGTTGTAAGTATATTTTTCTTTGTTTCATTGAAAAATAGATTTTTTCAAACCAAATAAATATTTTTTAATTAATGGATATGAAGTAATTAAAAATTAATCGTGTGTGGAGCTAGTATCCAGGTACTGAGTATAAATTCTGGGTTTCTTTTCAAACTTTAGACACTTTTGCAATAAATTTTGTCATAAAAATCAATGAGTTAAAGAATAAAAAGAGTATTTTTCTAGTCTCCTATTCACTGAGCTCTTAAAAACTTATTAAAGATTTTTAGATTCTTGTAAAAATAAGGTTCTGGCAAAGATTAAAAGAGACTGGACCAATTTATCATAATTTAACAATTACAGGATGGAAAGACACTAGAGACTTAAACCCAGAGATTTGGTTCAGTGAACTAAATATAATTAATTCCAATGTCTCACAGACTTAGACACTGAGTCTTGCTGAAGATCTGAACTTCACATTCTATTTTCAAAAAGGTTTATAAAATAATGCCATGCATCATAGGTATTGCCAGAGCGTATTCTAGAGCCCCAATGAGTTGTCCCATATCTGACCTTGAGTACACCAACCATTCACACAAGGAGGAAAAAAAAAGACTTAGCTTTCTGAATGTAAAGACTTAGGAGCCTTCAAATTAAAAAGAAATGTAAACCATGTCCTTAGGGTACAACTGAAGAGCTCCTGATCTGGAAGAATTGTTATGGTTTGGACAGTGGGTAAGACAGCAGCTCCTGCCCATCAAGGTAAATTGCTGATGCTTTAGAAATCCTGTCTTGTACAACAAACCTCTGAGGGATAAATATGAGCCAATGGGTATGAAACCTGCCCCACACGGGCACTCAATTAGTTTCTAATCAGTAGATACAGAAATGTATTTTCAAGTTGTGCTTCTATTCCATCTGAAACAGCAGTTGAACAACATTCTCACCCAGATTAATCACAGAGTTGCAGAATTATTGAGTCTGGAAAAGACCTATGAGATCATCCTGCCTATGACCTAACATGACCACAATCACCTAGATGAGTCAGGGAGAAATTGAACGAACAATAACAAGGGCAGTGTAGAGTCTGGCCTTTGTGCAAGAAAAACCCCAGGTATCCATGTAGGCTGGGGACTGACCTGTTGGAGAGCAGTGTAGGAGAAAGGGACCTGGGGGTCCTGGTGCACAGCAGGATGACCATGAGCCAGCAATGTGCCACTGTGGCCAAGAAGGCAAACGGCATCCTGGGGTGGATCAGAAGGAGGGTGGTTCTCCTCCCCCTTTACTCTGCCCTAGTGACACCACATCTGGAATCTTGTGTCCAGTTCTGGGCACCTTCATTCAAGAAGGACAGGGAACTGCTTGAGAGAGTCCAACACAGAGCCACAAAGATGGTGAAGAAAGCGGAACATCTCCCTGATGAGGAAAGGCTGAGGGAGCTGGGTCTCTTGAGCTTGGAAAAAAGGAGGCTGAGGGGTGATCCCATTATTGTTTATAAGTATGGAAAGGGTGGGTGTCAGGAGGAGGGAGCCAGGCTCTGCTCAGCAGCATCCAATGATAGGACAATGGTGTAAGTTGGAACGTAAGAGGTTCCACATAAATATGAGAAGGAACTTCTTCACAGTGAGGGTGACAGAGCACTGAAACAGGCTGCTCAGGGAGGTTGTGGAGTCTCCTTCTCTGGAGACATTTAAAGCCCACCTGGATATGTTCTTGTGCAACTTGATCTAGGTGATCATGCTGTGGCAGGGGGACTGAACTAAATGATCTTTTGAGGTCCCTTCCAATCCCTAATATTCTGTGATATTTAGACAAATTTATCAGCAGAGTATTTAATTATATATATTTTTAAAATTTAATTTTTTTAATGTACATTCATCACATCTTTCTTTCTGTCAAACCCAAGTGCCTCAGGAGAAAAGTGCTCCTTTTCTAGTCAGATTCTGGCACTTAAACTCTCCAGGGAGATCCCTGCATTGCGACCCATTCTGATACAGTCCAGCCAGAGTGATTTTTGGCGATTTCACGACACATTTCCTTATATTCTGGATGACAGGTACATCTGAACCTATTATCTGGAACCTTACTTTAAAGGTGATTGTGAAAGCCAGCAGGATTTGGTGTGCATTCTTTCACTCCTACTGGACAAATATTACTTCTGGGATAAAAGTAACGTGGTTCCTATTAAAATTACAGCCAACAAAAACTTAAACAGACTGATAGAAATAAATATGAGGATTTAGTCAGTTCACTTAAAGCCCAGACAATACCATCATTAAGATTCTTATGTACTAATGGTTATCACTTGCACTGGGTGTGATAACAATAAGGTGCAAGTCATTTTATTAATTCTATTTTTCTTTTACATGGAGTGTTTATTATTGTTTTCAGCATTTAACATCGCTTATAACAAAACCCTACTGTTGCTTGGGTCCTCTAGAATATCTAAAATGTAATTGTACTTGTTGCAAAAATGAGGCAAAATGTAAGTAGCGTAAATAAAAGATGTAACTTATAATAGAGAAAAGGAAATAACAAACAATCATCACCTTCAGCTGGAAGTCATGGAAAAATGCTTCAGTTGCCTCAGACAACACAAAAGCCATGACCTTATTAATGTTTATAAATATGGAAAAGGCGAGTGGCAGGAGGATGGAACCATGTTCTGCACAGTGGCATTCAATAATAGGATGTGAGCTGGAACATAGGAGGTTCCACGTCAATATGAGAAGAAACTTCTTCACGGTGAGAGTGACAGAGCACTGGAACAGGCTGCCCAGGGGGTTGTGGGGTCTCCTGCTCTGGAGATGTTTAAAACCTGCCTGGACAAGTTTCTGTGCAACTAGATCTAGGGGATCCTGCTGTGGCGGGGGATTGGACTAGATGTTCTTTCAAGGTCCCTTCCAATCCTTAACATTCTATGATTCTGTGAAAAGAGAAAGGATTTATTGTTACCACCTTCTCTAATCTCACATATGTGTGATTGTTGTATTGATTACCAAGTCACAACTATAAAAGACAGTCAAAATGCCATTTTCTCTGTTGCATCCTTCTTCCATATGTGGTTTCAGCAATTCAGAAGGGAAATCCTACTCATTCTCAGTAAAGACAATTCAGACTTCAGCAATTCAGTTAGAATAGGAGAATTACTCTCTACAAGTTTTCAAAACCTCATGTTTCAAATTAAAGAGACTGAGAAGTGATGCCCATTCAACTTTAGGAAAGCTTTTGTGTTTTCTAAGGCTGCCCATTTTCACAAGGAGGCTTCCTGAGCTGTGTCCTAAGAGCAATGTACCAGAGTCGGTCAGAATTGCCTCAACATCGTGGAGTTGTGAACTAAAGGTACAGAACTGGACAGGAAGGCACACAAGGAAGTACCCCAAAACTAATCAAACCATCGTAGCAAAAAGAGCCAAGGACACACAACTGTGTGGTGCTATTTCCTCACTACCTGGTGTGGAATGGGTAACATTAGACCTCAAGGAGGACAGATCACCAAGGCCCACCTTCACATTGATGAAGAAATTTGGGACCTCTTTTTGCTCAGCATAACCCCAGGTCAGCCCTCCTCACCAAAAGCCACTGACTCCAGGGAGAGCCCTTGGGCACTCCTCTTGGGACAAGTGTGGAAGCCTGGCTCAAGAAGGTGATAATTGGCAGAGCTCCACGGGACAGAGGTGGAGTGAGGTGTGTTGCTTGGCATAAGAGGTGACCATGTAACACTGCTCAGAAGATCAGAAGGCTGCTGGGACTCTGCGATGGTAGCATTTACCCTCTTTCCTCCCTTTACGCCTTCTCCCTGTTGCATCACTCTTTTCCTTCTACTGCAGTTGCTTTATGGGCAAAACAATAAAATTGCACTATTGAACTGAAGCAGAACCCCTTGACATGGTCACCTTGCTGTTGCGTTTTGCACTTCGAAACCATGGTACAAGAACCTACACGAGTCCGCCTGTGTAGACTGTAACACAGGAGGACTGTGAAGGGGTCAGTGTTTATGACTTGTTTTGAGAGCATGTCATAATATATTGAGTGATGTCTTTCAGCACATACCTCCGTTCTTAGTATCAGTAGGCAGCTTGTTACCCTTTCCTATATAAGCTCTTTTTGTAGTTTACAACAAAAATGATGGCATTTATGAAGTCCCTTATGTACAACCAAAAATAAAATAAAAAGAAGAAAGCAATTGCCCAACAGAAATAGTTTTGATTTTTCCATACAAAATTTTTGTTGCATCATCTCATAGGTCAATATGTTAGCACTTTATCTAACTTAATTACAGTCAAGGGAGGCGACTCTCGCCTTCTACTCTGCACTCGTGAGAACCCACCTGGAGGATTGTCCAGTTCTGGAGTCCCACAACATCAGAAGGACACAGAGCTCCTGGAACGTGTACAGAGGAGAGCAACTCAAATGATCAGGGGGCTGGAGCACCTCCCCTATGAACACAGGCTGAGCTAGTTGGGGTTGTTCAGCCTGGACAAGAGGATTCTCCCAGGTGACCTTCTAACAGCTTTCCAGTACCTGAAGGGGGCTACGAGAAAGCTGGGGTAGGGCTTTTTAGATGGGTGTGTAGTGAGAGGACAAGGGGAAAAGGTTGCAGAATTGAAGAGGGCAGATTTCAGAACATTAGGAACAAATTCTTTGCTGTGAGGGTGATGAGACGCTGGAACAGATAACCCAAGGAGTTCGTGGCTGCCCCATCCCTGGAAGTGTTGAAAGCCAGCTGACTGGGGCCCTGAGTGACATGATGTGGTGAAGATGTCCCTGCCTATGCAAGGAGGTTGGAACTAGATGATATTTAAAGTCTCCTCTAACCATTCTATGATTCAATGAGGTACAAGACCTTGTAATGTACCAAATGGCAAAACATCAGCAGACAACTACACCTAAGCTGCAGATGGATAATTCTCTCCTTCCTCTATCAAAGAGTACCTACACTTGTTACTCTGATATTTTAAAAAAGAAAGTCTGTGCAACAACATCAAAATGAATGTGTTTGAGATGTCTGTTTACAAACCAGGATAAATCAGTTAGAATCAGAGGAAAAACAATATGCTGCTGGAAGGTCAGTACACAGCAGCTGGCTTCAGCTTCTAGGCCAGTGACATTTTTTTAAACACAGAAAGCAGTAACAGATCACACAACACATTAATAATCTAGGAATACAAAATACAATACCACTCACACGTTGCTAGTTTAGGCAGAAAATAGAGAAATAACACGACTCGGTTATCGATTTAAGACACCAGCAGCAAGATTAACTGGAATTAAAATGGTGGTGCTCCACCAGTGAGAAAGCAAAGTCAAATCATATTTCTTCTTTAAAAGGAAACCATAATGAAATAAATAATTCTTTAAAGGTCTTTGTTTTGCACAGAATGCCTCCTCTGTACAACTGTGTTTCTTAGAGGACTTTCTGCTTGTTTTATTTTCTCTTGCAGTCGGTTTAAAGGTAGATTATGCAGGAATGTTTGTCTGTCACCATCCGAAACTCTCATGTCTCTAGTGAAGTATCTAAGTGGAAAGGATTAAGATTTCATGAGGAGAAATAACTCATTCTTTCCCCTCAATAGAGTAAAAAATTAATTCAAAAGAGCACCTACTTATAACCAGTAATGGAGACTGACGGTGAAAATCTAAATATACCCTATTTCTGTGTCCTCAAATCCTAAAGTTATTTGGCAGATATACATAATTTCAAAAAAAAATTCATATTTCTTAGGAATGAAAACCTGTGAGTTTTAATAGTAACCAAATTATGTGGTGATCTATGATTTTATAGAAAAACAATAACAACAATAAAAGCAGGAAGAGTAATAACATATATTTTCCAAATTGTGATAATTACCAAAAAATGAACTCAGCTTTAACAGCTCTGGAGAAAGAAAAGATCAATGAAAATCGAAGATCCCAGTAAAACCAGGACAAGCAGTGGGAAGTGTTGCTTACTTTTATCAGTCATATCTGGGAGGCACTTTGTGTCTTTGAGAATTAAGTAACAAGCAAAAGGAGATAAGAGGATGAACTGCCTCCCATAGTGTGATCTGGTCTTAGCTTATACAAAGGGCTCTTCAGTGTATTTGTATTTTAGAATTATTTTGTATTTGTTAAAAGAGAATGGTTTCTCAAGTGCAACATGCTGGGCGCACATTTCCTCAGGAGCATAAGAGCTTTGGAAAGTCAAACTCAGGAAATCAATTGATGCAATGCACCTTGGCCTGCTCCTCATGTCGTTCATCACACTGAGCCTAGCAGACAATGCAGACCAAACCAAGCATTTGACACTGTCCCACACAACTTTCTGTTCTCTAAACTGGAACGACACGGACTCAATGGATGGACCACTCGTTGGATAAGGAGCTGGCTGGCTGGTTACACACAAAGAGGCCATGGGTCTATGTCCAAACAGAGAAGTGTGATGAGTGCTGTTCCTCAAGGGTCGGTACTCAGACTGATGATATTTAACATCTGTGTCAGCAACACAGACAGCGGAATTGAATGCAACCTCAGCAGGTTTGCTGACAACACCAAACTCTGTGGTGAATTCAAGATACTGAGGGAAGGGAAGCCATCCCGAGGGACCTTGCAAGGCTCAAGAAGTGGGCTGTGCAAACTGCGTGAAATACAAGGGCAAGGGCAAGGTTCTGCACCTGGGTCGAGGCAATCCCCATGCACAAATACAGATTGGGAGGAGAAAGGATTGAGGACAGTCTTGAGGAGGACTTGGCGGCGAAGGTGAAGCAGAAGTTGAACAGAAGCAGTCAGTGCGTGCTTGTAGCCCAGAAAGGTAACTGAGTCCTGGGCTGCATCAGAAGAAGCAGTGACAGTCAGTTGAGGGAGGTGATTCTCCCATTCTACTCTGCACTTGTGAGACCCAACCTGGAGTACTGTGTTCAGTTCTGGAGAACCCAAGATTAAAAAGACATGGAGGTCCTCAAAACATGTCCAAAGAAGAACAATGTATTCAGCACTGGTTAGACCGCACCTGGAGCATTGTGTTCAAGTCTGGGCCCCTCAGTTTAAGAAAGATGTCGAGGTGCTGGAATGGGTCCAGAGAAGGGCAAGTCCAATGGTTAAGGGGCTGGAAGATCAGCCCTGTGAGGAGAGGCTGAGGGAGCTGGGTTTGTTTAGTCTGGAAAAGAGGAGGCTCAGGGGTGACCCTATTGCTGTTTATAACTATCTGAAAGATGGTTGTAGTCAGGCAGGGGTCGGTCTTTTCTTGCTGGCCACTGGAGACAGGAGATCATAGTCTTAAGCTCCATCAGGGGAGGTTTAGACTTGACATTAGGAAAAAGATTTTTCACTGAAAGAGTGATCTGGTTTTGGAATGGGCTGCCCACAGAGGTGGTTGAGTCGCCGTCCCTGGAGGTGTTCAAGGTTAACGGCTGGATGAGGTGCTGAGTGGCATGATCTAAATGTTAGATGTTAGGATTGGTTTATTTGGATTTAGGTTGGACTGGATGATCTTTAAGGTCTTTTCCAACCTTATCATTACTGTGGTACTGTGATACTGCAATGTAAGTGATCACAGCACTGGAGCACCTCCCCTGTAAGCACAGGCTGAGCTAGTTGGGGTTGTTCAGCCTGGAGAAGAGGAGGTTCCCAGGTGACCTTCTAACAGCTTTCCATTATTTGAATGCCTACAAGAAAGCTGAGGCAGGTCTTTTGACATGGGTGCCTAGTGAGAGGACAAGGGGAAAGGGTTCCAGACTTGAAGAGGGTGGGTCGAGGTTGGACATGAAGAATTAATTCTTTGCTGTGAGAGAGATGAGATGCTGGAACAACCCAAGGAAGCTGAGGCTGCCCCATCCCTGGAAGTGCTGAAGGCCAGGTTTGCTGGGGCCCTGACTATCCTGATGTAGTGAAGATGTTCCTGCCTATGCAGGGAGGTTGGAACTAGATGATCCTTTCCAACCATGGCCATTCTGTGATTCTATTTTGGGTTGGAACTATTTCCTAGAATTTGCTTATAAGGAACAGGTTAGAGACAAAGCTCATAGACATTGTCTTTCACCCATTATTCATTTTTTAGTTTATCATTTGTAATTTTCAAAGATAACACAAAAGCCAAGTGTAATCCTTAACTTCTTATTGGAAATGATCACAATATCAGTGAAGCTGAAAAAAAAAGGGCCAGGATTGTTTTCAGTAACAGAAAAAACCCCATAAAGTCAGGTGATTAAAACCCATAAAGTAACAGCTACAGAATTTGCTGAAGGTCTGGCCAGGCAACTCTGTTAGCTGATAATACCAAAAATTTTATACAACACTTTTACTCCTTACTACTGCAAACAGAGCCATAGAAACAAACACTGAATAAATGCCAATTATTTTCAATTACATTGCAGGGCCAGAAGGAGATTATTTTGACAGTGAATTGTTGAGGAAGCAAGTTATTTTAGAGAAGGGCATGAAAGCATACAGACAGAATAAAGACAGAGATGAAGAACTAAATGAGTGTATAGAAATGTCAATGGAAAAGAACAAATTGTGTCCAACATAATGCTACTATTGCTAAAGATTTGGTTGCATATCATCAAATACAGACTTTGAAGATACAATATTGGTGCAACTATGCGGCCACTGAAAGAACGATCGACTGTGTTCTTTTTTACCAGTGTTTTTTATTCACATAAAGGCTGAAGGGCAGTTTTAACTTCGCATGGAAGAATGTATCCGTGGAAAGAATGTCTTAGAACTTAAAACATGGATGGCAACTTAAAGCAGAAGCATGACAATTACAAGCAATCACCATATGCATTAAAACCCTGCTTCACAGGAAAGCAGTGGAACATCACCTGCTGATGGGAGGTAGAGAATAATCTTTTTTTTTCTTTATTAAACTGTTCCTCTTATGACCTGTTTAGCCTCTCTGTATATTCTCCTCTCCCTTGTGCATATAAGAAGGGGTAGCAATAGCGTGTCTTTAGTGGGCACAGGGCAACCAGCCAGGCCCAAATCATCACCACAATGATGAAGAAAAGGGATGTATGTGCACCTCAAAATCTGATTTTCATAAATTACACAAACCACACATCAGTATTTCAGCTGCTCATTTTGTACATGTTTTATAAGTGGAGTAATGTTGCACCACAAAATCATTACAGCCCTTCTGATGCTGAAAAGATAAACCTCACGAATTACTGCGTTTCTGCTGCCTTGACATTTATAGCTTTTCATTTTGTAAACAACAAGCAGCAATGTCATTGCAATTGCCTACAACTAAATGACTAACTGAATACGTGAGTAATAAAAACCTGAGGAGCTTGGCAGAATAAATTTATATCATATCATCTGTTTTCTATAAAAGGAAAAGTAAGGGCTGCATCACAAATACTGTTGAGCCTATCTAGATGTCATTAATAAATACACAATTTGTTACTCAATTCCTGGAAGTGTCTTCAAACAACAGTATTGCTTTCTGTATAGTGTCCTCCATTACGTTTATGGACCTCAGAGTTATTCACAGAATATTCCTGGTTGAAAAGGACCTCCCAGATGACTGAGTCCAACAAAACGCACAGCAACAACAAACCCCAAACTCTGATCAAACAACAGCACCAAACACACTCAATTAAAATACAACCTGAACCCCCTGCAGTCTCTCCCACCAGAGCAGCTCCTGAAGCACCGTGGCGGCGTGTTTTTTAAACACCTTCAAGCTTGGTAACTCAACGCCCTCCCTGGGCATCCTGTGCCAGTGCCTCACCACTCTGTCAGTAAAGAATGTCTAATATCCAATATAAACCTCCCCTGCTGCAACTTCAGAGCATTTCCTCCAGTTCTGTCATTATGCACTTGGGAGAAGAGACCAATGCCCACCTCACTACAACCTCCTTTCAGGTAGCTGTTAGAGGGCAATGAGGTCTCCCCTCAGCCTCCTTTTCTCCAGACTAAACATACCCAGTTCCCGCAGCCTCTGCTCATACAGCTTGTTCTCTAAACCCCTCATGAGCTTGGTAGCTCCCCTCTGGACACATTCCAGCAGCTCAACAATCACTTAGCAAACACTATAAACATCAGAACAAACTACTTTGACAAGGAAATAGGCTGAGAACCTGTATGAAGAGATCCTGTAGATAGATCAGTGTGCTTTTCCACGCATGTCCATCAAGAATATCTAGCTGGTTTTGCACCTCTGGCACAGCATAACTAATTTCTCTGGTTGTTTCCCCAAATCGAGCTAGTCTTGTTTTTCACCTACAGCATTTACAAGTGGTTTTCAACACTTCATGCTTTGTTTTGTTTTGTCCAATTAGCTCATTAATTAAATTAATTGGTTAATCTCGTCTAGCGGTTGATCGGACAGAGCAATGACAATCTTAAAAAGCTTGACCATACCTGGACATTCTCAGGAACCTCACTGCTAGAAAAGTGAGGCATGAGGGTACTGAGGCTCGAGAACAGGTGGCCCAGGGAGGATGTGGCTGCTCCATCCCTGGAAGTGCTCAATGCCAGGTTGGATGGGGCTCTGGGCAACCTGGTCTGGTGAGAGGTGGGGGTTGGAACTATGTGATCTCTGAAGTCCCTTCTAACGTAAATGAATACACCAGAATTCTCAAAACCACAGAAGAATGAATGGAGTTGCAAAAATGTATGGTTGACCCTTCACAAATATCAGAGAAAAATTAAGGCTAGTGTATGGACCAGCTACAAATGCCAGCAGGATGACATTTAACAGGGCCAAGTGCAGGGTTCTACACTCACTTTGGTCACAGTGACATCCTGCAGCTATTGACTGAGGTATAAGTGGCTGGAGAGACGCCTGGCAGAGTGGGACTTGGCAGTACTGGTTAATAACCAGTGGAACAGGAGCTAGAAGAGTGTCCAGGTGGCCCAGAAGGCCAATGGCACGCTGGCTTGTATCACAAATAGTGTGGCCAGTAGGACTATGGATGTAATTCTCCCCCTGTACTGGGCAATGGAGAAGCCTCCCCTCAAGTCCTGGGGGCAGTTCTGGCCCACTTAACTCAAGAAAGAGATTGAGGGGCTGGAGCAGGACCAGAAGAGAACAACAAGGGACTAGAGGGGAAATCTGATCATGAGAGGCTGAGGGAGCTGGGGGTGTTTAGCCTGGAGAACTAAAGGCTCACAAGGGACCTTCTTCTCTACAACCACCCAAAGGGAGGTTGTAGCCAGGTGGGGATCAGGCTCTTTTCCCAGGCAACTAGCAAGAGGACAGGGCCTGAAACTGCCAGGGGAGGGTTAGGTTGGATGTTAGGAAGCCCTTCCTCAAGGAAAGGGTGATCACAGACTAGAATGAAGAGCAGTTTAGGACAAAGGGACCTGGGAATCCTGGTGGCCAGCAGGATGACCATGCGCCAGCAATGTGCTCTTGTGGCCAAGAGGGCCAACAGCATCCTGGGGTGGATCAGAAGGAGGAGTGGTTAGCAGGTCAAAAGAGGTTATTCTCCCCCTCTACTCCGCACTGTTGAGACTACATCTAGAGTATTGAGTCCAGTTCTGGGCCCCTCAGTTCAAGAGGGATGTGGAGCTGCTGGAGGGAGTCCAGCATAGAGCAACGAAGATGATGAAGGAAGTGGAGCACCTCCTTTAGGAGGAAAGGCTGAGGGATCTGGGTCTCTTTAGCTTGGAGAAGAGGGTGACCACATTAATATCTATAGATATGCAAAGGGTGGGTGTGAGAAGGATGGAGACAGGCACTTCTCCATGTCATCTAGTTAAAGGACAGGGGCCAATGGGTGCCAGCTGGAACATAGAAGGTTCCACATCAATATGAGAAGGAACTTCTTCCCAGTGAGGGTGACAGAGCACTGGAAGGGGCTGCCCAGGGGGGTTGTGGAGTCTCCTTCACTGGGGACATTTAAAATCCACCTCGATGTGTTCCTGTGTGATTTGGACTAGGTGATCCTGCTGTGTCAGGGGGATCTGACTAGATCAAGGTCCCTTCCAATCCCTAATGATTCTATGATTCTATGATGTTACCTCATAGGTTGGGCTGGATGAGCTCAGATTTCTTTTCCAGCCTCAATAATAACAATATAAGGAGGGACACCTAGAAAGGACCACTGATGTCATTCCTTGACACTCATAGCTTCCAGTTATTGATTTGTAAGGGTCAGGTCAAGAGGATCCATCTGCTCAACCTCTGCTACAGCTCTTTCAGTGGCCTCAGCCCTATTTCTGGACAGAGTCAACACTGGTGTCTGATGGACGTGACCGGCTGCAGACGTTTCAGAATCAAGTCTTTGCTAAAGAGCTAACATCATGTGAACATATTAACCCCTATTTACCTAAAATACTTGAGTCCACTAAGAAGTCTCTTCCTCTGTTGTATGAATATGCAAAGCATCCTCTGTAAATGGTTGAGAGCTGAGCAGCATGTCTACAGATCATTAGACAGGTCTGCGTAGAAGGAATACTGTCCCAGTCTAAGTTAGGATGGTAGAGACGTAAGAACAATATATGAGTTACAGATTGCATAAATATTTACTTGGAGAAAGAAATTGATAACAGAAATTTTAAACTATGTGAAGCAAGTAATCCATAGTAGGAATTGTAAATTATGTGTCAGGTACTCATTCTGGTAACCTGAGCACAACAGCTTCATGTAAAAAATGCTAGACTTGCTTACCAGACAACTTTAAAATCAAAGCCAAGAAATAATCATTACAAATCCTGCATTAAGAATGATTGTGCAGTAGCAGCATGAAGGACTGAATGATTTCCTAAACATTCCCCATCTGTAGTCTTGAGGATTCACTTTGCTTTTAAAGTCACAGCATGCAACACTTTTCCTGAGGCCTCTTCCTGCAGTAAAAACTTTCATGTATGAGCTTCTAGTTCATATTAAGTGCTGTCAGAAATGTCTGAAAGAAAGCATAGTCTCATTTCATGGTACAGTAAACTTTAATAACAGCTAACCTCCCAAAAAGGAAGAATTTGATTTACAATTTTTCTGTGTGTGAGTTTACTCTTAATCAGAAGTACTGCTCCTTTGATTCAGTATATTCAAGTTGAACAAAAATTGATTCTGGATTGCATCCATCAATCCAAGCATCTCAACTGACAGAGTTTTCTGCTTCAGAATCAGTCTACATTACCAGTCATGTTCATTATCTACTAACCCCACTGGAAGAGAAATCATGCATATGTGCATTCACTTAGGTGCAGCGAGGATCATGCATCACTGGGGCTGAGATGGAAGCTGTGTCGTCAGTGTAAGGTGGTGTAAAATGCTAAACTATGAAAAAGTCCTGTAAAAACCCTGTGCTGTCAGAGCAGCCATGTGTCTAACTAGAGCTGTCTGACAGCAGCAAATGAGAGGCTATTTTGTGAGGGCATATGAGCTTAGCCACCTCCAGCAGTCCATTCCTTCTGAAAACACCAAGTGTTCCAGTGTATTAAAGGAGTCTGAGGTTTCTTTAGTGGCTGCTTACAGCCTTTTTGGATGTTAATTTCTCTGATCCCTTGCCAAATCTCCTAAATAAATTAGCTACATCACACTCTGTGGTAAAAAAAAATTAGACACGTAATACGTTATGTGTTTTAGATGAAAATGCCACTAGATTCCTCAAGCAACCTTGTGCTTCTTGTGAAGACATTTCATGAACAATGGGGCTGCTTTCAGCTTAGCCCGTTTTCAAAATGCCCTTTCTAAGCTGCTTCTCTTTCCCTCTTTTCCCATGAAGGGTCTTGCATTTTCATAAGGCAGTTGCTGATTTCCACTGAACACTTCTGTTGCCTTTCAGAATATATTTGACAAATCCAGTATCTTCTAGGTTAGTATTTCCTTAAATATCAGATTAGCCAGGGGGAGGGAAGTTATTAACTCTAGAGCATGACTCCTCACTTCTTCCTCAGACTGTGCACCTCTGCTTTGCCATTTCAAGGAAAGGTTTCCAGATGACAAAGTACTGTCATAATAACATATTTCACCACACCACTACAGAACTTGCTTTTCATTTTGGATTTTTATCCTTTGTTAAAATTCATTACAGTTATGAAGCCATTTCCTAGTGGAAATCTAAATCAACAAGTGAGGAAAATTTGTATGAGATGCTTTTTAATATTCATACAAATTCGTGGTTTGGAAAAGCATTGCATATAAAAACCCACAGATTCAAAGAAGTTAGGGATTGGAAGAGAGATCGTTCAGCCCAAGACCCCCTCTGCCAGAGCACAATCACCTAGGGCAGGTCACATAGGTCACCAGGTGGGTTTTGAATGTCTCCAGAGCAGGAGATTCCACAGCCTCTCTGGGTAGCCTGTGCCAGGTGCGGTCTCACAAGTGCTGAGTACAGGGGCACCATCACCTTCCTACTCCTGATGGTAATACCGTTCAGGCGAGGATGCCCTTGGCCTTCTTGGCCACCTGGGCAACCTGCTGGCTCCTGTTCAGCTGGCTGCCAACCAACACTCCCAGGTCCTTTTCTGCCAGGCAGCTCTCTGGCCACTCTTTCCCCACCCTGTAGTGCTGCTGGGAGTTGTTGTTGTATTATTTCGGTGTTTCCCGTTTCAATAACTGCCAAGCTGTTGACACCTTAGACTTGAAACTGCTTGCATACATGGTTAAATCTCTCACATGAAAGCATTTATAATTTTTATAGGGACATCATCACTTTAGCTGATTCTTTTCCCACACATTATAAACAAATATTTCAGCCCAAATAAAATTTTGATTCTTTTATCACTGCATTGTTAACTCGACATGATGCAACAGGGTTTAATGAAATGTAAGTGACTTACGAGTATTTTAAAAAATGCAACTGGAAAAGTACTATTTTCTCATGTTTTACTTGCTACTTCCAATCAATGAGTGAAATAGGGGGAAAACAACCATTAATTGCAGTACTCAAACATCACATGGTTAAGTTTACTTGTTACAGTAAAATCTATTATATATCAATTGGAGTTGGCTGGCCTGCAGAGGAGAAGGCTCAGAGGGGACCCTACAGCAGACTTTCAGTACCTGAAGGGGCTACAGGAAAGCTACAGAGGGAATTTTCACAAGGGATTCTAGTGATAGGACAAGGAAGATGGTTTCACACTGAAAAAGAGGAGATTTAGACTAGATGTAAGGAAGAAACTCCTCCCTATGAGGGTGGTGAGGCACTGGAACAGGTCACCCAGGGAGGTTGTGGGTGGCAGTGCTCACTGATTTCTGATATTCTTCATCAGTCTGCAAGACATCAGGTCTGGCACACAAGCTATATTTAGTAAAACTCTGCTGACACCAGCTGCATAGCAATTGTCCAGTGTTCTTAAAGAAAATCCTGCTCACTCCCTTCGGCTTCTCGAGCACAATAAATGGCTACTTCAATATGTGCTGCATTTCCTTCTTGGAGGCCACAGAACATTTCTCACCTAAATACCACCTGGCTTCTTACCTGGCAAACAGCTACAGTTAAATTTACCAACCAAGTCATGGCAATGACCTCCGTTTCTGCAGGGCTTGAAGGAACATTCATCAATAACTGTGGAGCAGTTTTTATCTGACAGGAAAAAAAAGAATTAAAGATTAAAACTAGAAATTGTGCTGGGTTTTGGGAGAACACAAAAGCTTCCTCACAGAGCAAGTGAAAACTGCATAATGTATCTTTTCCAGGCTGGAAGCACTGCTTTACTTCTGTTTCACAGCTTTAAAGCTAGAAATATTCACAGAGTAGAGCTGATAGTTAACAAATTAGATGTTTTAAAGGCATAAATTTAAGCTCCATTTTCAAGGGCATTATTTCTACATTCTGGAATTGCATCTCGATGCCATAATCACTAAGATCATGCATTTCAAAAACTGTGAAAACCTCACTAATACTAAGAAAAATATTCCTCGTGGCTGGTTCCATGTTTGTGTGAATGAGGCCATTTCTCATCTCCCAACATAAAATGACAGTTGTTCAAGTGTTTCTTCATTTTTCTGTTTTTAAAAGAGTTTTAATTGAATCCTAAGGCAAATTAATTAAAATCTGAACTAACAACACTATAGAAGAACATACAGATGACATACAGAGGAGAGTATTTACTAAACAACATAAAGATGGGCTATGAAACAATTAGTCCAACCCACAGCCTGTCTTCTCTCTATGGAGCACTGCATTTAGCTCAAGGTCTAGCCTGGTATAAAATACACCGTGATCTTTCTGATCCAAAATTGATCCAAAATCAAGATATAACTTGATTTGAAATTGAGATTAAAACCTCCGCTGAATACCAGAAACAGAATACCTCCAGCAACAGAGAGGTAAAACTGTAGCTATCACCGACACGAGCGAGTAGTATTGTTGGTATTCTACCCTAGAAAATGATACTTGAAGGATATTTGAGTCTCTAAAACAAGTAGGCAGGCAATGTCTCCGAGGAACCTCCATCTAAGGAACTACTGAATTAAAGGATCACGTGCTGTTTCTGGGTCCCCTCATGGATGAAGACAGCACCTACAGTAATAGATTCACTCCAGCAATAAACGCATGGTTGGCAGATATCTCCCCAAACAGTTTTGTCTTCATCCATGTGTACTGCCTCATACAAACTCAGAATTTCTCTTTTTGAGCTTGTGAAAATAGTAAAAAACCTGGCAACCCATTAAAGTAAGAATTTTTAAGGGAGAAAAAGACAGAGCTGCAAAACTGTAAATACATTTGTGTAATTTCACTTCATGGGGGAACTGCAGGAAAGAAATTAACTTATTACTTGTAAGAACCTATAGACTGCTGAGGCTCCAAAACAAAGTTGAGCCAAGAGACAAGCTCGTCTTGGTTGATGAGGTCTGTGTTAGGGATACGTTGAGCAAACTGGAGGTACACAGGTCCAAGGGAACTGATGGGATGCACCCGCACATACTTAGGGAGGCAGCAGAAGTCATTGCTAGACCACTCTCCATCATCTTTTCTAAGTCATGGGGATCAGGAGAGGTGCCTAGGGACTGGAGGACAGCAAATGTCACTCCAGTATTCAAAAAGGGTAAGAAGAAGGACCCAGGTGACTACAGACCGGTCAGCCTCATGTCCATCCCAGCAAAGGTGATGGAACAATTTGTTCTAGAGGCTTTCTCCAGGCACATCAAGGACAGGAGAGTCGTTAGGGACAGTCAGAATGGCTTCACCAAGGGGTAGCCATGCTTGACCAACCTGATAGCCTTTGATGAGGGCATAACCAGGTGGATAGATGATGGCAGAGCAGAGGATGAGGTCTATCTTGACTTGAGTAAGGCATTTGACCCAGTCTCCTACAGCATCCTTGCAGCCAAACTGAGGCAGTGGGGACTGTATGACTGGGTAGTGAAGTGGATCATGAACTGGCTGCAGGATAGAAGCCAGAGAGTAGTGGTCAATGGGACAGAGTCTAGCTGCAAGCATGTGTCTAGTGGTGTCCCCCAGGGGTCAGTGCTGGAACCAGTCCTGTTCAATATATTCATTAATGACTTGGATGAGGGATTGGCATGCGCTGTCAGCAAGTTTGCTGATGGCACAAAGCTGAGTGGTGTCACTGACACCCCTGCAGACTGTGCTGCCATTCAGCGAGACCTGGACAGGCTGGAGAGCTGGGCAGAGAAAAATGAAATGAAGTATAACAAGGGTAAGTGCAGAGTCTTGCATCTGGGCAAGATCAACCTCAGGTACCAGTAGAGGTTGGGGACTGACCACTTGGAGAGCAGTATAGGAGAAAGAGACCTGGGGATCCTGGTGGCCAGCAGGATGACCATGAGCCAGCAATGTACTCTTGTTGCCAAGAGGGCCAACAGCCTCCTGGGGTTGATCAGAAGGAGGAGTGGTTAGGAGGTCAAAAGAGGTTATTCTCCCCCTCTACTCTGCACTGTTGGGACCACATCTGGAGTACTGTGTCCAGTTCTGAGCCCTTCAGTTCAAGAGGATTGTGGAGCTGCTGGAGGGAGTCCAGCGTAGAGCAATGAGGATGATGAAGGAAGTGGAGCACCTCCCTTATGAGGAGAGGCTGAGGGAGCTGGGTCTCTTTAGCTTGGAGAGGAGGAGACTGAGGGGTGACCTCATAAATGTCTATAAATATTTGAAGGGTAGGTGTCAGAAGGACGGAGCCAGGCTATTCTCAATGTCATCTGGTGGTAGGATGAGGGGCAGTGGGTGTCAGCTGGAACATAGAAGGCTGCACATTAATATGAGAAGAAAATTCTTCCCAGTGAGGGTGACAGAGCACTGGAACAGGCTGCTCAGAGGAATTGTGGAGTCTCCTTCACTGGAGATGTTTAAGACCCTGCTGGGTGTTTTCTTGTGTGACTTGGTCTAGGTGATCCTGTTGTTGCAGGCGGATTGGACTAGATGATCTTTCGAGGTCACTTCCAATCCCTAATTATTCTATGATTCTGTGATAAATATAAAGCAATTTATTAAAAAAAGAAAAAAAAAGTATTTAGGCTGCCCAGGGAGGTTGTAGAGTCTCCTTCTCTGGACACGTTTAAAACCCATCTGGACCTGTTCCTGTGTGACTTGATCTAGGCAGGGGAACTGGACTAGATGATCTTTTGAGGTCCCCTGCAATCCCTAACATTCTTGCAGACAAGGCAAGATGCATCACAGTTCAACTGCAGTGAAAGTCAGATTGGGCAATGTGGAACTACTTGTACTGGTTAGCATAATCAGAGAGTGCAGAAGATTACCCGAGGAAAATAAGGAATGGTGCTGGACTTCCTTAGGGTGAGACAAAGACAGGTGAGAGATGATATTGTGTAGTATGTTTTCTACTGGGATAAAGATGGAATAGATGATGTTTAGTTCTTTGCTGTAGTGGTATGATCACAAGACTTACAGGGAACACAAACTTTTATAACATTGAAGAAAGTCCAAAAGCTTTCATGTTTATTTAGGAACATGAAATTTTCTTTGCCCTAATGGTAGAATATAAGTCTTAACTAGGTACATGATAACAGAGCTCCCACACTTTGGATCTAGTGCTTCTATCCATACTTGTGTCTCTTCTCTCTTGCCATCAAAATCCATTTCTCTGTTAGTCAGATAAGATGAAGATGAGTCCTGGCATGTAGTAGACAGGAGAAACAGAGGATAAAAATATCAACACCAGTAGTCACAGGCAAATACATTCTTCATGCACCCTATAGTTATCTACTGTTAAAAGTACAGAGGGATAGATGGCAATTCCTACTTTTTCAAATAGAGCAGTGCAGCTTTTGGCACGATCAATCTATTTTTACTCCTCATGAGAAAATCATAATGAGAAACATGACCCTGGTTCCCTAAGCCTCTTCTTCAGGTGACAGGTGTGAAAAGCCCTTCCTATATTATTTCAACAGTGACTTTTAAACAAGGCTTGGCAATTCCACTCCAACTTTCTTTCCTGTATCTCCCTTCCACAGGAGAGCAAGCACATGTACTAGCTGAAATCTTGCAGTAGGTCCTATTTACTCAAACAGCACATTTTTCAATGTAGTGCAGGTCACTTCTGGTCACTCGCATCTGCCAGGTACAAGCAAAGGAAAAGATATGCAGGTTACAGCTACTGAACTATGAAGAAACAACAAAAATGATCTGAAAAGAAACTAGCGAAGACCATAGCATCAGCCTTATCACAGCACTATGAGGAAAAATAATACTCTAGGCATTAAAAAACCAAGGAGGAATATTGATGTGTAAAACCCCTCTGCAAAAACATCGACTACAATGTTCCATATTTGAAAGTAAGTGGGAAGAATGCAGGACGAGCCACACAATTTATTCCACAATTGAAGGAAGCTCACTGTCAGAAAAGGTTTAAAGGTCTCTGTGTCAGTCAGAAAAACACCAACAAGAAGTGACTTGATTGCAATGTATAAGCATCTTTACAAAGAGAAAACACTTGGGTAGCAAAAGGCTTTTTCATTTTGTGCAGAAAAGGTAACAGGATGCAGTAGCCTCAAGTTGAAGACAGAAATGTAAATAAGATATTTAATATAAGCTTCTAAGTCTGGTGGTGCTTACTACTAGAAAAAACAATACGGTGAAATTCTGGTTTCTCTTCATGCACTACTATCAGGATTGAAGCAGTTTGTATTTGTTGTGTGCTTTACTCAAAACTAAGTAATTTGTTCCAGTACAAGGTGGTTAATGAGTAAGGTTAACTCTCTTCTGTTAGGCAATCTTGATGAAGCCCAGCAGTTTACAGGTTCTTAGAAGAGAGGGAGAATAAATTCACACATCCTTTAGCCTTCTACAAGTCTTTCCTGGGAAATCAGAGACAGTTCTGTGAAACAATATCTGCGTGGAAGAATAGCCCTCCCTCGAGGCAACTGGACTCCATAGCATCATTGTCATCGTTGTCCTATTGTAGGAGATTCTGGAGCTTCCTAGCCAAACTAGCTGTCAGGCTTCCCTCTGCTGCTACCAGAGCAAATAATCTATGCAGGTCTGGTTTTGCCCTGACTGCAAAAGTGCCAAGGAAAAACAAATTCTGATAAAAGTTGTATAAACAGCTTAAAAAATATCACCCTGCATTCAACACTTTCCCTCTTCTGCTTCAGATCTTCAGATCTGGGCAAGTTACCTTATTGCTTAATCATAGAATCCATCAAGGTTAGAAAACACCTTCAAGATCATCAAGTCTAACCATCTGCCCAACAACCGTGAATGGTGAAACCATCTCCTGAAACACCGTGTCTGCCTGTTTTTTAAACACCTCCAGGGACAGTGCCTCCCCACTCCTTCTGGGAAGTATTCCTAAAATCCAATCTGAACCTCCCCTGGCACAACTTGACCTCATTTCCTCTTGTCCTACCACATACTGTTGCCATTGCTAGCATCTGGCCACAGGTTTGGTATTAAGCTAACACCAGGGGTTTCAGGACATATCTAGTGGTCAGGTGGATCTTGCTTCAGTGGTTTTATTCTCCCTCAATTTTGCAAATTGCATCTGTGAGGATCCTGAAGGCTTCTTAACATGTCTCAGCAAGAAACCACACCCTGTGGGGGTCATGAAAACTTGTCTCAGGGAAAGAGAAACCACGCCTTCTGTCTCCATTTGCCTGGGACTTTGCGGTACTTTCGGGTAGAGAAAAATAAAAGGGTAGAGAATAAAAGTAGCCCTCCAGACCCTCAGGTCTCAGAGATCTTCCTCACCACACTCAGAGGAACATTGAGGGAACTGCAGTCAAGACACTGAGAGCAGAACATGGAGAGAACTGCAACTGGGACACTGGGAGGACAACGCACACGGAACTCTGATGGTGGTAATCTTATTCTAACCTTACCTTACCTATCCTTACTTTCCTTTCTTTTCCCCCTCTCTCCTTCCTTATGCACTGCTGCTAAAATAAATCTACCTCTGCTGTCTATTTATTGGAGCGTATTCCTTGAACGCGTTTGCATCACCCCATACATTCAATGACATCTTTTTACTATTGAACTTCCCACAAATATGCATCCAAACTGGATAGTCGTGACAGCATCGCTTTAAGTTTGTTGTAAACAAGATGTACACAAGGAGGGACAAGTAGTTATGGTCCACAGACTATAGACTAATTACGACCAAGAGCGAAGCTACACTGTGAGGGAATTTGGGAGTGAGAGAAGGTCTTCAAGATACATTTCTGGAATGGTACTGGAGACTCCCAGGCTATGAACAGCTCACCTGTGGTCAGATATGGGTAGTGTGACAACCACAGGAGATGGGCAAAAGCATCTTTAGGGCTATAAAACTCGACAAAGGCCAAATGTGAAATATGTAACAGGCAGCACATGTGAAATGCCTTGAAGGTAGCAAAATCAGTGGTTAGAGGAAATCATGGAATTGAGAAAAAAAGAAAAAGATAAAATTGAGACAAAGAAGAAGGCCAAAGAGTGAAAAATTAAAAACTCGGTAAGTTGCTGAAGATGGCATCAAATACAGGTACTGCATGCTATGATGACATGACAACTGGGAGTGTCATATCTCCCATAGTAAGAGTTTGGCAAAGAAGCTGGTACCAGAAGTGGTTTCGCTTGTTAAAAACACAGCCCAATATATGCTGGGGAATGTAACTCAGTATGCAGTCCTCTGGTACAGACATAGGTTAGAAGGGACCTCTAGAGTTCATCTAGTCCAACCCTCCTGCTCAAGAAAGACCATAGAATCTAGGGCAGGTCACATAGGAATGCATCCAGATGAGCCTTGAAAGAAGAGGAGACTCCATGACCTCCCATTCCAATGCTCTGTAACCCTTACAGTGAAGGTCTTCCTCATGTGCAGGTGGAACTTCATGTGCACAAGTGAAAAGATATTGTCTCTTTTTTCTTAAATATATAGTCAGCCCTCATGGATTTATAGACAGTGATTGAACCCCCCCCATAGTCTTCTCCTCTCCAAACTAAAAAGCCCCAGGTCTCTCAGCCTTTCCTGATAAGGTAGGTGCTCCTGTCCCTTATTCTCTTAGCCCTCCATCAGACTCTCTCAAGCAGGTCTCTGTACTCCTTGAACTGGGGAGCTAGTAAGTGGACAAAATATTCCAGATGCAACCTCACTAGGGCAGAGTAGAGGGAGAGAATAACCTCCCTTGATCTGCTGGACATACTCTTAATGTACCCCAGGATTACATTGTCCTTCTTGGCAACAAGAGCACATTGCTAATCATAGAATCATAGAATCATTACGGATCGGAAGGGACCTCGAAAGATCATCTAGTCCAATCCGCCTGCAACAGCAGGATCACCTAAACTCCATGGAGAACTTGTTTTCCACGAGGACTCTGAGGTCCCTCTCCATGAGGTGCTCTCCAGCAGATCACTTCCCATCCTTACTGCTGCATCCCATGACTCCTTTTCAGGTGAAGGACTCTGCACTTGCTCTTGTTGAACCTCCTTAGTTTTCTCGTTGCCCAACTCCACAGTCTGTCCAAATCTTCCTGGGTGGCTGCACAGCTATCAGGTGAATCAGCCAGGCCACCCACCTTAGTGTTATCAGCAAACTTGCTGAGGAGACACTGTCCCATCATCACCGTGATTGATAAAGATATTGAACAAGAATGGACCCAAGCACTGATCTCAGTGCTGCTTATTGCAACAGACTTTTCCCAACACTACTGATCTAGTGGTTTGGGTTTTTTTTCAGAAGAGAAACTGTCTGCTATGAAAAAACAGAGAAAACCTCTCTTATGTAAGATGCCACATCCATTTCTCAAATTTGTGAAGACAATATCTGGGAGGGATGGAAAACATGCACTGGGGAGGTTTGCTGGAGGCAGATTTTCTTATGTTAGAGTTCATTCACTGATTGCTCATGTCTTAACAGCAAATTTACTCCTAACAGGTTAATTGAGGCATTTATAATAGAAATGTTTATGCAGTTGTAAATCCTGTCTTGATAGCCATACATTAATTTTACCCGTGCACTCAGATGTAAAAGGCAAAAACTATGCTCGCTGTGCTACCACATTAGTGCTTACAGCGTGATGTCATCCCTTACCTTAACTCTTTAGTGTACGAATAGAAAACACATGCAAAGATTAAACAAAGGAGCTGTTTTATAGAAAAGTATGGAGATCAAGAAAAATGTGGTTGGTTTCCCAAAGTAGCTCAGGATAATGAAGAATTTCAAGCATGTTTTCCAAGTCTTCTGGATGTGTTATGACCATAGAACAGTTCTGGCTGGAAGAGACCTTAAAGATCATCAAGTCCAATCTTTTCCTAGCCCTATGATCACCACTAAACTGTGTCCCCTGACACAACATCTACCCTTCTCTTAAACACCTCCAGGGATGGGAACTCAACCCCCTTCCTGGGCAGCCTGTTCCAGTGCCTGACAACCCTTTCAGTAAAGAAATTCCTTCTGACATCCAACCTGAACCTCCCCTGGTGCAGCTTAAGGCCATTTTTCTTGTCCTATCACTGGCCAGTAGAGAGAACAGACCAACCCCTGCCTCTGTACAATCTCCTTTCAAGTAGCTGTAGAGAGCAAGAAGGTCTCCTCTCAATCTCTTCTCCAGGCTAAACACTCCCAGATCCCTCAACTGTTCTGTGTCTTTATAGATACAAATATTTCTCATTTTTTCACATATTTTTCACATCTTTTAAATTGAAAAACAAGCCCATTCACATTAAACAATTCTGTTCCAATTTATCTAAAATGAATTAAAAGAACTAACATCCAGAAAGATATGAAATACCACCATGTTTGACAATTAACATCACTACTGACCTTCCTTCATGTGTTGGATTTGGCCGAGATGGAGATGATTCTTCCCATAGCATCTCTTGTACCATAATCTCTACTTTGCTTCCATGAGTGGCCTTTGCTTTTTTTTTTAATTAAACTCTTGTCTTAACCAACTGCCCTCTTGTTATAATTTTGTCTCCCCTGTCCACCTAAGAAGAGGGCAGTGATACAGCAGCTTTGCCAGGCACCTGGCCCCCAGACAGGGCCAAACCACCCTACTCCATTACGTCTAAATTAAAGGGGATTAACTGAAATAGAAAAACAATCTCTTAGCACCTGTGATGAATTAAATCCCTTACAAACTAGTAACATTTTTTGACTGAAGAATTAACTTTTCTCAGGTGGTTTCCATTGTTGCTATTCACTTCTAACAGAAGCAAACGGCGCTTAGTGTTTGCATATGGAAAACTGTTGAAGGTGCTGACACCCCTTGTCCTATCACTAGATGACATCAAGAAGAGCCTGGCTCCATCCTCCTGACACCCACCCTTCAAATCATCAAAACAAACCTTTTCCTAGCCCTATTGTCACCACTAAACCATGTCCCCCAATGCAACACCTACCTTTCTTTGACCTTTCTCCATAATAAATATTTTTAATCTTTTTGTCTCTTCTGTGTCCCCCATTTTGGGGTTCTCTGTCCTGGGTGTTCATTACGACACCCGCTAATGGTCTATGATTGCTGAGACTACGGATGCCTTATCTGCTCTTACTGCTTATGATTAAAGCAGCTCCATTTGCCTCTCTGAACCCAGCAGCTGAAAGTCAAGCGTTCCAGTCCCTGACATTATGGTGCATTAGCTGATAAGTCTGCATATTTTTGAGACAGTTCTATTGATTTACCGATGATCCTGTAGCTGCATCTGGCAGAAGGCAGGGACATGAGGACTGCTGCTGAGGCAAGAGCTACTTTCTTAAACCAGTTAGACACGCAAATAATCCTACCTTTTGCCAGCTATTTACCACAAGGAACTAATGACATCTTTATTGAAAAGAACAAAGTGTCATTTTGCTAAAATTATATTCTTCCTGCTATCTCTGTTGAGTATGGCTGTGATACAGTCTTCTGAAGGGAAACAGCACCAGCTACAGCTGTCATTTTTCATCTGTTTTTTACACAGGTGTTTTCTAATACTTTTTCTAGGCAGCTTTGTTTTTCAATCAATCAATCAAAATAACATCACATTTATTTCAATATTTATCCTATCAGAGAACTTAAAGCAGACTATCAACAGCACAGTTTGCAGAGTTGAATAACTTTTAATAATGCTAACAACACAGAACAAAATTAAAATAAAGAGGACTTTTTTCCCTTTTCAGAAAAGGAAATAAAAAATATGTCTCTTAAAGAGTTAAATCTTACCAGTGAAGCCTGGAGGACAAACACAACTGTAGTCTGCAACCAGGTCTAAACAAGTCGAATTGCTTCTACAGAAGCCGTAAGTGCACTCATTGAAGTTGATTTCACAGTTCAGACCTTCGAATCCTTGGTTGGGAAAAAGCCAATAGAGTTATGTATTTTCCAGCTATATATGTTCCTTTATTTCTGGATCTATTTTGCTCAAAATACAGATTGTTTTCCATTTACTGTTGTAATAACATTATCTCAAAGCCTTACTGAAAGATCTTCCTAAAAGCTTTTGTGCTATGAAAATACATTTGAGCATCAAACATACTTTAAAAGGAGCTAATAACTGAAAAAAACCCAAACAAGGATCAATACAACAGTGATCTCCCATTGTATTTTTCTCAGAACATGTGATGGCATTTGTGACTCAGTTCCTAGTTTGTGTGCACTAACTTGCTTAACTTTTTCTTCTTTTCTGTGTACAGTCACAGAGTTAATAAACCCTTTTCCATTTTCCCTAAGCCATGCATTGTCTGGCAAATTCTATCTGAGAACTTATCAAGACCAAAGTGCTTTGTTTTCTGTTCCTTTATCTTTAATTGTGGTCTTGAACCCACGACAGTTATGGCAGAATTTGAACATCTGATCAGTTTTTAAAATCAGCTCTCTCACAGTTAACTTCTCTAATTTTCCCTTATTTGTTTCTTGTGTCATCGTGCCTTAGCAAACTCAGAAGTCTAAGTCTTTTTTAGTACTTGAAATTGCTAAAGCATCTCCAGTCCACTAACTGACATGTTACGCTCTCATAAATGCACTCTAATTCCCTGTCATGCTACAAAGCCACTGTCATTACTGCTGTCACAGGCCATGGCTGCAGGAAGGCTGTGACGAGCACTAGTCATGGTGCAGGCATATTCCCATCATTTCACAGACTGACCATGGTACCAATTTACACCAATCTTTGAGTCACTGAACTTTAGAAATCTTTACAAATATCTGGAATTAATTACTAATTGTATATGGCAACAGTTCTCATTTGCATATAGAGTTCAATCAGACCCCTGTCTCACAGGTAATAAATAACTCACAAACTTCTCTATGTTGATACAAAGATTTATTTTTCAATAAACTGGTCAGACAAACTATCAGAATGATTTTTGCAAGCTTCATTTTCAATTGCCTTTCAGTTTTGGCTTCCAATTTAAGTAACCAATGATGGAGACTGTACTTAGGAGAAATATCTGCAGCAATTTCAGCTTTTGCCACAAGCTTCTGAACTTACCATCACAACTAGAACACGTACATGAGCATATAAGCACCTGAAGTGTTGTAAGCTCTTAACTCAACCCACCATCAGTCCTTGCTTACAAATTAGTACTATTGGAATATTGAAATCAAGCAAGTGTAAGACAGTTTAAAATGCAGAAATGAAGTACCAGGCTACAAATCACAACCTTAACTTTATTTTTAACCAAAAATCCAATTAAAATAGAATGATAGAATGGCCAGGGTTGGAAGTAACCTTCAAGATCATCTAGTTCCAACCCTCCTGCATGGGCAAGGACACCTTCACTAGAGCAGGTTACTCAGGGCCCCAGACAACCTGGCCTTCAACCCTGTCAGGGATGAGGCAGCCATAACTACCTTGGGCAACCTGTTCCAGTATCTCACCATCCTCACAGGGAAGAATTTGTTCCTCAACTCTAACCTCAACCTCTCCTCTTCAAGTTGGTAACCCTTTCCCCTTGTCCTCTCATTACGCATCCATGTCAAAAGGCCTAGCCCAGATTTCTTGTAGCCCCTTTCAGATATTGAACAGCAGCTAGAAGGTCATGTGGGAGCCTCCTCTTCTTCAGGCTGAACAACCCCACCTTGCTCAGCCTGTCCTCATAGGAGAGGTGCTCTAGCCTTCCGATTATTTGAGTTGCTCTCCTCTGGACCCATTCCAGGAGCTCTCTGTCCTTCTCTTGTTGGGGATTCCAGAACTGGACACAGTACTACAGGTGGGGTCTCACCAATGCAGAGCAGAGGGAGATAATCACTGACACTGTAATTTTAACTGTTCTAAAGAATTTTTTTTAGCTACTTTTTCTTGAATCTACTCATTTCATACAATCATTAAGTTTGGAAGAGACCTCCAAGATAATCTAGTCCAACCATCAACCCAACCACACCCTGGTCACTAAACCACTTCTGATAACACTGAGCAATACTCTGTTAAAAGAAATGGAACAAAAGGACTACAATTCAGACTATTTTTCTTTGTAAAGTTTTGAATAGATTTTTGTACTCAAGATACATCAGACAATATGGCTGTTGTGATTTGCTTACTATGCTCTGTCATCAATCTACAAGCTAGTACATAAGTATTAAATATTTTGTTTCTAAGTTTATTATTACATTTTTAATGCATTTAATGTAGTAATCATTTGGTTTTTTTCTCCACTTCTTCAGACTTCACTAAAATCATGAGGGTGTGCCCAAAATAAGTAGCATTCACAGTTATATCTGTCTCCATTCTGAACCAACATCCTTGTTTTAATTTGATACTGTAATGGACAAGGATGCAAATGGTACTTCAGAAAAGCATGACTAATTATCATAGAAAGGCTATTTGAACAGGGATTTTGAAGACTGTCAAGAAGATGCCTTGTAGATCATGGGTGATGTTGAAAATGTCTCTAAGATAATTGTTTTGAATGACTTACCTTCAGGGCAAAAACAAGCATAGCTGTTGACATCACTCTGACAGACAGCACCGTTCAAGCAGGGAGATGAATCACACTCGTTCATGTCTATCTCACAGTACTGGCCTGAAAAACCTGCAAAGAAAGCAAATAAGCTGTGTTTTTCTTCATTTCCATGTGTACTATTAACATGAAACTGTTATTTCAAGTATTGTTCTGTAATTACAATCAGAGCTGTTAAAATCCATATTTCCCTGGAAGAAAACTGGAAGGCAGAGCTTCTGTATTTTATTTGCAAAGAGCTATGTCTCATTATTCAGTATTACAAGTGCACATCTTTATCACTGGAATAAAGCACTAGATGAGGTAGGAAGCACTTCCAGAAAGTAAGACGACACTCCTAGCAGTACAAAAGCAGTAGACAGGTTTACAAGTGTTTCACTTACGATAGAGTCACTGTAGTGGTTTTTTTTTAAACCTTTTCTGAACCTTTCCGTGTGAAAGAGAGCACATCAATTATCTCTCATCCACCGTCTGGTGCTCTCACACCATGGAGAGAAGCAGTAAGAAAACAAAAATGCTTTGAGGCATAACAAAGTAAATCATACAAGTCAAGTCTTCAGCACATCTAAAGTGCTTGGCTTAGTTAAATAGATGATGATGCTGTACATGCTGCTAAAATAAGGAAAACAGACTTCATTAAAACAAAAACCCAACAAGTAGTAAAAGGAAAGAGTCTTCTAATTTCTTATAGATACTTTAACACACTGGCATAGCCACTTCCAGTCAGCTCCAACCAAACCATTGCAGGGCACAGCCAAGATAGACCTCTGGGGAAGAATGCTTAGGAAAGGGTTAAATACTGCATAGGTGGGATGGGAAGTAAAGGGTGTGAAAGAGAAACTATCCTGTGAGCACGAAGGTCAGAGAAGGAGGAAAGAAGGAGGAGCTCCTCTTGCCTGAGGAAAGGAACGTGCCAGAGCAGATATCCATAATGTTGCCTGCAGAGGACTCCACACTGAAGAAGGTGCATGTGCCCTGTGTGACCTGTGGGTCATGGACAGGAGGGGAAAAGTATGGAAGGAGCAGCAGAGAGGGGCTGCTTCCCCCCAGCACTGCCTGACGTGAGCAAGACGTACAGGAGTAGGGAATGAGGGAGGGAAGCTGAGGAAAACACAATGCAGGTGTGTAAATGCTTCAATTCATGTTTCTCGCTGCACAACCCTGCACTAAACAGCCATTAAACCAATTTTTCCCCAGATTGAGTCTGTTTCACCCTGGACAGTAATGGATAAGTGTCTCTGTATCTACCCATAAGCTTTTTCATCTTCTCTCCTCATGCTGGTGAGAAGGCAGAGTGAGAGAGTAGTTGGGTAGAGGCCTGACAACCAGTCATGGTCAACCCACCACACACCTGTAGATTTCAGTGTTGATTCCAAATTCTATTCAGTTTCTTCCCTTGTAACTTTGCATACTTATCCAAAAAGATAGAAACCTTCCTTTATATTAGACTTCTGAGATATGAATTGTGAGAAAAGTCTAGGGAGACAGCTTTCCATACTGTTAAAATTTGTTTATTTATGTAACCCAGAAAATTTCCCCATTTAAATATATTTAAAAATGATTTTTAAAACTATCAAAAGTGAATCAATAAATTAAAAAAATTATGTTGGGGAAGCAAGATGATTTTAGATCATTCCTTCTTGCTTCTATTCTTTCCATCTTTGAAGTCTCTCAGCCTTATCTCTTTTAGAAAATAAATAGGAAAGTCTTCAGAACCATCACGAAATGTCAATCTGTGCTGTGGTTGTGAACAGCAGAAAACAATTTGAATAGAATTGATATTTGTGACAGCAAACTAACAACAAATGCAGATAAATAATGGAGTGTCCCAGCACAATCAATCAATGTGTAAGTTCTTTCCTGCCTTTCTTGCAGAACGTATTTATAAATTCTAATATACTGTTGGGTTCTCCCATCAGATGCAGAGCACCACCTGCACGGAATGCGGGAGCAGCCAAGTATCGGACATGCTCTCAGGGAATCGACTTTTCAGTCCCGGAAATCTTTGAAAACTCTACACAGTCATCATTACTTGGATTATTCTGGTTTATCTGGTAACATATTGATCATCGTTTAACTTTGAGCTGGGCAGAGGTAGTGGGGTCAGTGGCTGACACGGCCTGCATGAGAAGTTTAGAGAGCATGGAAAAACCTTCCTCTGCAAAATCCACACAGTTTTTTGTTTGGGGAAAATGGGAGAGAGCTGCAGCTCGGCTCTGTGATAAGAAGGGGAAACACGTTGGAGCAGCCTTAGCCTTGGAACATGGTAGAGTTCATGGTGGATTAGAAAGTCCCCTCGGCAGCCCATGAGGGATGACACACTGGAGCTAGTCCTTAAAATAGCCGTGACCTTCAGGAGCAGATGAGAAGACCACAACCCACTGGAACATCCCCATGCTAGATTGAGAAGTCATAGACTATTTCTATGGTAGACACCATGTTGCTACCTGGAAGGAGGGCTTCGGCTTTCCCCCCTTGAGGGAACGAGGCTGCGTGCATATCAGTTTGTAACTTCTCCTGCTCTTTTTTGTGGGAGACATTTGGGTTTTTTTCTGTTGAGTGAGGGGGTTTTACTGTTAACATCAACTTTGGTTTGCTGCCCCAAGTCAGGTTGTCCTTTGACCTTCAGAAGGAGTGTGTCCCAATGTGTCCAGGCAGTCACACACCTAACTATCACAGACAATCTAGTTAATAATACATTCATAGCAGAGGGAACAAGTAATGTAGATTAGCAGATTAATGAAAGGTGCACTAATTCCTGTGTTCATTTCACAGATGCTATAATTAGCCAGCATTATTAACCAAGTTGTCACAGCTGGAAAAAAGGGTTAGCCCTTACTTTTTAATATGATATCTTACTAAACATTATGTATTCAGTATAGACTTTAAAACAATGTGAGACCCCATCTGGAGCACTGGGTACAGTTCTGGAGCCCTTATTACAAGAAGGATGTGGACGTGCTGGAGCGAGTGCAGAGGAGGGCCATGAGGATGATCAGAGGGCTGGAGCAGCTCTGCTATGAGGCCAGACAGAGAGTTGGGGCTGTTCAGTCTGGAGAAGAGGAGGCTGCGAGGTGACCTTATTGTGGCCTTCCAGTGTCTGAAGGGGGCCTACAGAAGGGCTAGGAGGAATGGAACAAAGCTGGAGATGGGGTAGTTTTAGAGTGGATGTGAGGAGGAAGTTCTTCACTGTGAGAGTGATGAGAGCCTGGAATGGGTTGCTCAGGAAGGTGGTGGAGGCTCCATCCTTGGAGGTGTTTAAGGCCAGGCTGGATGGGGCTCCGGCCAGCCTGATCTAGGGTGGGGTGTCTGTGCCCGTGGCAGGGGGGTTGGAACTGGATGATCCTGTTGTCCCTTCTAACCCTGACTCTATGACTTGGTCTAGGTGATCCTGCTGTGGCAGGGGTATCTGGATGATACCCTTGATGATCTTTTGAGGTTCCTTCCAATCCCTAATGATTCTATGCTTTCTTTAGTCTTATTGTATGTCATTCACCACAACATCTAGCACCAATTGCTAGCTGCCCAGCAACACAGCAGTGAGCAGTGAAATATGTGCCTAGTTCACACAAAACTGAAGACCGCTCAAAGAAATCCCTCAGATTGTTTAGAATGAAGAGCCACAAACAGGTCATTACAATAACATTACCAACTCTAAAACTGTATTTTCTTTCCTGAAGATCATAGGATCATAGGATGTTAGGGGTTGGAAGGGACCCAAGAGATCATCGAGTCCAACCCCCCTGCCGGAGCAGGACAAAACTATCTAACACAGATCACAGAGGAACGCATCCAGGCGGGCCTTGAAAGTCCCCAGAGAAGGAGACTCCACGACCTCCCTGGGGAGCCTGTTCCAGTGCTCTGTGACCCTCACAGTAAAGAAGTTCCCCCTCGTGTTGAGGCGGAACCTCCTCTGCTGCAACTTACAGCCATTGCTCCTTGTGATGCTCAATTTAAAAAAACAACCAAACAACAGTAGATACAGAAGAGCTCATATAACCAGGAGAGGTTTTGATTGGACATGAGGAAAAACATTCACTGAAAGGGTTAGAAAATATTCCTGAGGGTGCTCAGAAAAGGGGGGGCAACACCATCACTGGAGGTATTCAAAATCAATACAGATGATTCAGAAATATTTTCTCAATAGACTAATATAGAACAGATAGTGAATACATCTTGTTTTATTATATTTATCAATAGGCAAAATAAAACATTATATATTTATGAAGTTTGTGTAGTATAATTTAGGCCAGATTACACAGAAAATACTAATTTTTCCACTGGGTGTGCTTGAAAAGAGGAGAAAATAAGTTTTCACCAATTCTTCTCATTAGATATTCTGAACTATTAACTAACAACTCCTATTGTCACAACTCCTTGCTGGCTTTATTTCCTACCAGGAGGGAGGTTAAGGATATCCTGATGTCACAGAGTGAAAGAGAAGAGGGAGAGAAAATAGCTGTAATAAAGAGATCATAGAATCATCATGGCTGAAAATGACCTCCAAGATCATCAGTTCTAGCCCTCATCCCAACATCTCCCCAACCACCGGACCTCAAGTGCTCTATCTACTCAATTTTTGAGCACCTCCCAGGATGATGACTCTACAACCTTCCTGGCCACCCTGCTCCAGTACCCAACCACTCTCTCAGAAAATAAGTTCTTCCTAAAAACCAATCTAAACCTCCCCTGGAGCAGCTTGAAGTAATTTCCTCTTGTGCTACCGTTACTAATTTGCGAGAAATACTCCTTAACACAATGAGAGATCATGAAAATGTACATTAGCTGCTGCTGTTGGCCACCAAAATGTCCAGTTACAATCACCTTAATTTCTTATAGTAAGTAAAGAAAGTCATGAAGATTAAAGAATTCTGTGCAGAAAAGTTGAGAGAACACTACTGTTCTCATAAGTTCTTGTCATTTACAGTAGGAAGAGCCATCTTTTATCCTGCATCTAACAAAGAGGAGTAACCAACTAGAAGACAAAGAAATAGGTGTGGCAATTTGTTAGAAGTGCCCAACAGTGGAATTAAAATGAACAGGTATTGAAGAACTCACACAGTTTTTCTACACTATAGCATTACAGCTCAGGATTTAAAAAGCATTCATTGCCTGTAAAGGTATTTTGTACCATCACTTCCATATCGTTCACAAGATGTAGAACTGAGTCTACCTACAAAGGTTAGGCAGCTGAGAGCTCCCATTAGATTTCTGTAATGAGCACTATTTTCAGTACGAACCCAAACCACAGCCCCATACCAGCTGCTGTGAAGAAAACAAATTCTATCCGAGCCAAAACCAGCACACTAGCCAAGCTTTCACTTTTAAGCTACTGAGAGTATAAACTGAAGTGAATCCGCTTGCATTCCCGATTTGCCAAGGGATCGAATCCCTCTGTCTGACTGACAGGAGCAGACAGTCTTCAGCACATCTCAATCCACTGTGCAGATCACCTGCTGACTGGATGTGCAGCATTGCACTGCTAGAAGTGCTCTGTCTCAATCCTGTGGACTCCACTGCAATGAAGACATATACAGCAGCTTTCCAATCTCTGAAGGGGGCTACAAGAAAGATGGGGCAGGGCTTTTGACAAGACTGCAGAGCAAGAGCTCCAGAATTGAAGAGGAGAGACTGAAGTTGGACAAGAGGGACAAATTCTTCCCCGTGAGAGTGCTGAGATACTGGAACAAGTTGCCTGAGGAAGTTGTGGCTGCCCCATCCCTGGCAATGTTGAAGACCAGGTTGTCTGGGGCCCTGAGTAGCCTGCTCTAGAGAAGGTGTTGGAACACCTTCACTAGAAGGTGTATGCAGGGGGGTTGAAGCTAGATGATCTTTAAGGTCCCTTCCAACAATGGCTGTTCTATGCTATGTGACAAGAGCATAATTCTCCTTGCATTACAGAGTATCCTCATCTTCTTCAGCACTTTATTACTACTCAGCTCTATGTTACTGGGTCTGTATCCTCCTCTGCTAAGAGTTATTATTCAAATCACTGAACTGCAACACTAGAACTGTTGCTTTCTTTAATTTTTAATATTGTGCAAGTATCAACATTAGTAATATTGATACTGCACTCATCAAATCAATTGCAAAGGTACCGGTCCTTCACACTTTTTATATTCTCTCTTCGAAAATTTATTTAAGACCTTGCTTGCATAGAAACAAAATCATGCCAAATTAAACTAAAACATTTATTTGTAAATCTGAAATTGGCTATAGATTTCCCTAGACAATATTAGTACAGGAAAGGGATAGATCTCCATCAGTGTCATCTGCATGACTAGCATCTCCTTGAAGCACGTCGTCCTACAGCCTCATAGATGAAAAGATCAAGGAAGCGTTTAGGTTGGAAGAGACCTTTAAGAGCATCAAGGCCAACCATTACACTAACTGTACCAAGCCCATTGCTGAACCATGTCTCTCATTCCATATTTACAAAACTTTTAAACACTATTTTATTAAATCTGCATTTCTCTCAACTGATCTGTGTATTGCTGCACGTGTGAAGCAAAAGTGGATTGTATAAGGTAATAGCCTATGAACTCAGTGCCTTACGGCCATAATAGGGTGCAACAGATTTATTGTGTAGAGGCCATGGGGATTTGATGATATACAGAAGCAAAACCCACATTGTCAAAAACCAATCCACTAAAAAACCCCCTAAGATTGATTTTGCCCTCACATCATTGTAAATCAGAGCAATGCATCTGAAATTTAGTGCAGTTTCCTAATACTGCTATAAAACCAGTATATGTGTATTAAACCACGGCCCGCGTGTCTTCAGACAGTAGAGTGCTTCTGAGACAAACACAACGTTCAAAATCTCAAGGGTTTGGCAATATTTTCTTACAAGGTGTTAAAGCTGCTGTCCTTGGCACCTATAATTTAAAAAATAACATTAAAAAGTGATAAAAGGATTTTAATAGCTAATTTGCTCATATCAGCATGTGTCTGATATAAAAGTGCTTTAAATGAAATAAAATTTATATTAAATCAGAATATTTCTCTGTAGTGGTTTAGTACACTCACTTTTCAGTTTTTCCAAAACTTAGATAACTTTTTTTATCTACAGTTCCTGGTCACCATCTCACAGGGTTGAATTCCATTTTCCCAGATGTGTTATGGTTAAATCCATAGTAGCTGAGCTTGTCGCTGTCTACTCTTGCACGTTACTCAACTGTGTCCAAACATCTACGGACAAACACGGATACATCATCACCCAGGATATCCCATTCTCTTCAGGCATAGGATCTGAGAGTTTGACCACCGTATGTTCAAAGCACAAGATGGTTGAAGGCAGTGATAACATTTTCCTTTTCCAGGTGCAGATTAGGAGACAAAGAAATAGTGGAGCTGCCTTTGTCTCTCTCGTGTTGCTTTCTTCTGTGTTTCCACTCCATCACAGAAAAGCTGTAAGTTGTGAGGAAACTGGGCAGCACTAAAGAAAGATGATCTTTGGCTTTGCCCTCTCCCTTCAGGTATCTATCTCCATCGATGAGATCCTAACAGAGCCTCCTCTCCTCCATATTGAGCAGCCCTGGCTCTCACTGCCCTTTCTCACAGAGGAGACACTTCAGTCCCTTAGTCATCTCTGTGGCCCTTTATCTTGCTCTCACCAGAATTTCCAAGTTTCTCTTGTACTGATGCTGGACACAGTACTGCAACAGTGGCTTTAACAGCCCTCAGTAGTTGACATGGTATTTCTGTAGCCAAATGAACTCTGCAAAACTAATTCATGCATGTGATAAAGACAGGATTTAAAAGCACAGAAGCAAAATAACTTCCTGTCTAAATTACCTGACTTTACAGAATCAAGTATAATGTTCATTCCTGCAGTGAATACAAGTCTACTGCTGTATTTTACAGGAGGGTTTTTATTGTTATCAAACACAAATGCTGCAGTAGAAGCATCATGCTGTATTGAGGAAGCTACAAAAGAGAAATGTATTCAAATATGACACGTGGCACCAGCAGTAAGTACCACCTCTACTCTCTTTCCCCATGTAACTTTTCCAGTCACAGATCTAATGAACTAGGAAAAGTTCTCTTCATTCACACAACTCCTTTCCATTATTCCTAGCAAGCAAGTGCTAACAAGACACTCACTCCATGACTAAATATTTCCATGCAGGCCAGTAAAAGGCATGTTCCATCAGTAAATCATTTCATGCAGTCAAGTGTGTTCAAGTAACTTGTGTTGTAACTTATAATATCCACCTATAATATAATATAGTGCAGCTGCATAGAATAGAATATGACTGATGGATTATGATAGAATGTAGTTAATATAATATTATTCTTTACTCTTGTGAGACCCCCTTCTTGAATACTGCATCCAGTTCTGGTGGCCCGAACATGAGAAGGACATAGAACTATTGGAGTGAGCCCACAAGAGGTCACAAAGATGATCCAAGGGCTGGAGCATCTATGCTGTGGGCACAGGTTGAGGGGGCTGGGCTTGTTCAACGTAAGGAAGAGAAGACTCCAGGGGACCTTAGAGCTACCTTCCAACACCTGAAGGGAAGGTGCAGGAAGACTGGAGCGGGGAATTTCACAAAGAGGTCTAGCAACAGGGTAACTGGAAAACGGTTTTAAATTGAAATAGAGGAGGATTAGACTAGATTTTAGGAAGAAGTTTTTCAGTGTACTGGTGGAGAAACTCTGGAATCAACTTCCAGGAGAGGCTGTGGCTTCCTCCTCCCTGGAGGTGTCCAAAGCCATGTTGGATGAGGCCTTGAGCAACAAAGTTTAGTTGGCAAGTGTCACTGGCCATGGCAGGGGGTTGAAGTAGATGATCTCTGACATTCCTTCCAACCTGAGCCACTCTGTGATTCTATGACTATAATATTCATGTTCAATATAGAATAGTATTGTACAATATAGTATCATGCACATGATAATTCAGAGCTTGATCATAAAGTAGTATTAGCATAAAAAGGTAAATTAATTACACTGTGCATAAATATTTTGGCATTGCCTTCACTAATTGGCAAATAGTTCTTGTCAGAGCACATAACAGATGATGCAGCCTGTACGTAAATGTACACTGAAAATTCAAGGTTAAAATACACCTGAAAGATGAATTAAACATATTAGCTTATTTCAGTCATTGCAAGTAAGGAACAGGTAAATGATAGTTTCTGGGGATGCAGGTATGAAAAAAGGTATCCTAATTTAATGGGAGTATGGTTTTGTAATTCTTCTGGACAACACTTTAAGTAATGAGCCTTGGGTCTCAGGCTTAATAGGTCTTTTAGACTTCATCTCAAGATGGGGATGTGATCTATGGTCCCACTGGTACTAGCCATAGATTTCTCAACTAATGGAAAAGTAAAACAAAGCATGAAGAGTCAAGAAAAAGAACAAGATGCACAGGGAAGCAATTTCCTGAAAGCAATGTTGCTTCGAATAGTGTTTTACATATATGACAGTGTTAAAAAACAGAGTTAGTTTTATACAATTACAAATACTCTGTGAAGACAGATGATGTCAGCTGAATCATGTTTGACTTGTCAAAACATGAACATTATTTTGTTTTCCATAGATTTATCGTAAGGAAGAAATTAGAACAGGGAAACATATTTTCAGTACATCATAAACAATCCAAGAATCTGTCAAATCTAAAAACATACTGGTGTTTCAACAGAAAATATGGAATGGAAATATGCTTCCTATGTTTGGTAATTAGAATCATAGAATATTAGGGATTGGAAGGGACCTTGAAAGATCATCCAGGCCAACACACCTGCCACAGCAGGATCGACTGGACAAAGTCACACAGGAACACATCCAGGGGGATGTTAAACTTCTCCAGTGAAGGAAACTCCACAACCCCCCTGGGCAGCCCATTCCAGTGCTCTGTCACCCTCTCTAGGAAGAAGTTCCTTCTCATATTTATGTGGAACTTCCTATGTTCCAGTTTACACCCATTGCCCCTCGTCCTGTCACAAGATAACATTGAGAAGAGCCTGGCTCCATCCTCCTCACACCCACCCCTCACATATTTATAGACATTAAGTAGGTCACCCCACAGTCTCCGTCAAGCTAAAGAGACCCATCTCCCTCAGCCTTTCCTCATAAGGGAAGGAAGGCTTCCTTCATCATCTTCATTGCACTATGCTGGACACCCTAAGCCACATAATAAGTAGGTGAATGGAGAAGAGGAGGATGAGTGATGACCTCATAAATGCTTATAAATACATAAAGGGTGAGTGGTGTCCAGTGACAGTACAAGGGGCAGAAGATGCAATCTGGAGGAGAGGAGGTTCCCCATAAACATAAGGAACAACTGTCTTACTGTAAGGTTGACAGACCCCTGGCACAGGCTACCCAGAAAGGTTGTGGAGTCTCCTTCTCTGGAGGCATTCAAAACCCACTGGGATGCAGCCCCGTGTGACCTACTGTAGCTGGTCCTGGTTTGGACTAGATCTTTCAAGGCACTTTCCAACCCTTAACATTCTGTGATTCTTGCACACATGAAATTAAAAAACAGTGCATTTGGAAACTGAACTGTCTACACTTCCAGCAATTATGTGAACTCTCCTCACTCAGATTGTGGGTATTTATGTCTTTGTGCCAAATCATGATCATTATTTTATTAAAAGGCTCCTCTGAGAACAAAGAGCAACAATTCAAACCTCAGAACTAGCTGAATCTCCAGGGATGTGGTAGAAATGGTTTTGTATATATTTCATATTATCATTGTTTTCATTAAAGTTGTTGCTTTATTTTCCAATCCATTAGTGTTTCACCCTTATTCCCTTTCTCTTACCCTGAAGGGGAAGGAAAGGGGCCAACAGAGAGAACATGTCATTTGTCTTGTGGTGATCTTAGCCTCAATCCATTACCAACCCTCATTATCCAGATCTGCTGGGGTCTATCATTTATATTGTTGCCAAAGACAGTGTTTTGATTAACAAAGATGCAATTTTGAAGAGACTGAAAATATGTGACTTCTTCTAACAGAGAAAGTCACTTTGCTTACAACAGACAAGGGATATACTAGGTAGAAAATGTATATCTAAAATACTGCATCTACATACGCACACAGCTCCCATCCTCTGCAAGGTTTTGGGTACCCATTCCGATACCACAAAACATACAACTGCTTATCAGTGTAAACCTGCCCTTCTGTTTTTACTGCTGTCATCACTGGTCATGATGGGTCTTAGCCCATGTATGGAACAATTAAAAACAATCATAGAATCAAAGATTCACAGAATCTAAGTGGACGTGATGCTTAGGGATATGGTCTAGCAGTTAGATACTAGGAGAAAAGGTTGGACTTGATGACCCTGGAGGTCCTTTCCAGCCATGATGATTCTATGATTCTGTGTGATTCTAATTAAACTTGAGTGCTGATATAGTAATTATAAAAACCATACTATACATGAATTTATTCTAGAAGGTACTCTAACACTGAATTCATAGATTTCTAAAGGATCTTAAAGAGAACAAAGTAAGTGACTGAGTATAATCTATGATTCATTATAATTTACCAGAATAATTAAATAGCCAGTTGAAGAGTATTCTGGCTAAGTGTTTTGGAAGAGTTAGAAATGCATTTATGAGAAAGAAACATAATTGATTGTTTAAATTCTACTATATATATACTTGTTGATAAACAGTCCTGCAACAAATTGCTCTAAAGACTTAGAAGCCAAAAGATACCATCATCATCCCAAATAAATTACAATCTACACCTAAAGTGAAAGTGATATCAAACCTAAAACATACTGTGACACTTCAAAATCCAGTGAATTAATAGCCAACAGGAATATTTCTAGTACAAATTTAGATTGTATGGAAATATGAAGATGATAGCTCAGATATGTGGTATTCTTATTTCTGTATTATCTCCATGACACAGCTCCCCACTCCCCCACCTCGTTTCAGTCCTGGGGGAACCACTGGAACATTTGTGATTCTGCTTGCCACCAGGAGCCTGGATGGCAATATCTCACCCTGGAGCTCTGTCTGGGTTAATGCTTCTCTTCTGGGGACTGGATCCATTCCAGACTGGAGTCATGCCATGACATACCTCACCACCATTGCTGTACAGACTTCAGCAGAGGCCTCTCTTGCACCTCTGTTGTGACAACATTTTAGTTGTGCCTTTAATACACCAGATATATTTTGTCTGCTAACTACTGAAAGAGTAGTCCATCCCACTAACACACCTAGCTGATACAGCTGAGCTGCATACTGCTCCTCTAGATGCATAATTAAAATGGATGGGTTTGTTAAGTAAATAAAAATATGAAGTTACAGCCAAACAATTTGAGTCAGTCTAGTTTCTTCTCTTGCTAAAATAAGCGTAAACACCTCTTCCATCTAAGAGGTCAGTGAGATAGTAGGAAGCTAGGGTCAGGATGAAAGCAGAAAAAAACCACTGAGAAATACTCAAATTAAAAAAAAACCCAAAAAATAACCAGGTAAGGGGTCCTCCAAGGGAACTAGTTGAGCTATATGTAGTGAGAGAAATCAAATAACTAACAAAACCCTGCATATTTTGCACATAAATAAAATGGCTTTAAAATTAGGGCTAATACAGGTATCCAGACACATAAATATTGCCCTGAGATTTAGTACTGTGGTAGTAATTTGTTGCTGTGATCATTCTGTGACAGGTAAACAAACAAAGGAAATGGTTACTCTCCATCTTCATCTAGTGTTGGAAAATGTTTTCCTCTCCCATTCATGAATTAGGGAGAAAGCTGGCTTTACAGAGTCACTGAGTACAGGCAATGAAGTAGTTGTTTTTCACAGCACTCAACACGTACCTTCACCGTTCGCTGAAACGGGGGACTTTAACAGTGACGTGACAGCTTAATGCAAGACCACGGAGACCAGCTGCTTTCAATCCCATTACAAGGCGAGATACCCACAACAAAATGATTTCTGCATGTGTCTGTGGGAAGCCCATGATGACTCTATCACACTGGCATTACAGGGTGGCATTATGATGGGGAAAAAAAATCATTCAAATTTGTTCTGCATAGCAATGTTTTTCCACCGTGAGTCCATGAAATAGAGCAGCTGAAATGCAAGACTTTCGCTTCATTTTTTCCTGTATTCTGAAGAGAACTCTGCTTAACCACAGAGTTTTGATTCACATGTGCTCTAAGAAATCTTGGTATCAAAGTAAATCACCATAATCACCTTCAGTTAATAATATTTTCTTCTCTACTCAGTGTAGAAATTCTCTCTTTAGGCTAAATCAAGATGTTTCTCTGCAAATGTGTCCACAAGAGAAATTCCCCTTGTTCAGATAGAACATACAAACAGAGGCACGTACCTAGAAATCAATTAGCCATGCCCACATAGAATCATAGAATCATAGAATCATTACGGATCGGAAGGGACCTCGAAAGATCATCTAGTCCAATCCGCCTGCAACAGCAGGATCACCTAAACCAAGTCACACAGGAACCTGTCCAGTCGGGTCTTGAACATCTCCAGAGAAGGAGACTCCACAACCCCCCTGGGCAGCCTGTTCCAGTGCTCCGTCACTCTCACCGTGAAGAAGTTCCTTCTCAGGTTGATGTGGAACCTCCTATGTTCCAGCTTACAACCATTGCCCCTTGTCCTATCACTACATGACACCGAGAACAGCCCAGTGCCATCCTCCTGACACCCACCCCTCAAATATTTGTAGACATTAATGAGGTCACCCCTCAGTCTCCTCTTCTCCAAGCTAAAGAGACCCAGCTCCCTCAACCTCTCCTCATAAGGGAGGTGTTCCACCTCTCTTATCATCTTTGTTGCCCTACGCTGAACTCTCTCCAGCAGCTCCACATCCCTCTTGTACTGAGGAGCCCAGAACTGGACACAATACTCCAGGTGTGGTCTCACCAGGGCAGAGTAGAGGGGGAGAAGAACCTCTCTTGATCTGCTAACCACCCCTCTTCTAATCCACCCCAGGATGCTGTTGGCCTTCTTGGCCACAAGAGCACATTGCTGGCTCATAGTCATCTTGTTGTCCACCAGGACCCCCAAGTCCCTTTCCCCTACACTACACTCCAACCGGTCAGTCCCCAGCCTATACTGGTACCTGGGGTTGTTCTTGCCCAGATGCAAGACTCTGCACTTACTCTTGTTATAGCTCATTAGATTTTTCTCTGCCCAGTTCTCCAGCCTGTCCAGATCTCGCTGAATGGCAGCACAGTCTGCGGGGGTGTTGGCGACACCACCCAGCTTTGTGTCGTCAGCAAACTTGCTGACAGTGCATGCCAATCCCTCATCCAAGTCATCAATGAATAGATTGAACAGGACCGGTCCCAGCACCGATCCCTGGGGCACTCCACTAGATACAGGCCTCCAACTAGACTCTGTCCCATTGACCACCACTCTCTGACTTCTACCCTGTAGCCAGTTTACAATCCACCTCGCTACCCGAAAATCCAGGCCACACTGCCTCAGTTTGTCTGCAAGGATGCTGTGAGAGACCGTGTCAAATGCCTTTCTTAAATCAAGATAGATGACATCCACGGCTCTGCCCTCATCCATCCACCTGGTTACACCCTCATAAAAGGCTATAAGGCTTTATAATCTGAAAACATTAGAGGAGCTGCTTTTTTCAGTGATTGCAAGGAAGGAACAGGTAACTGACAGTTTCTGGGAATGAAAAAACACCCTAATTATTTACTGGGGGTATTGTTTTGTAATTCTTCTGGACAACACTTGAACTAAATAATGAGTTTTGGGTCTCGGGCTGTATAGCTCTTTTAGACTTCATCCTCAAGATGGAGACACGATGTGTTTCACATGTCAGAACATTGCTGGCTCGTGGTCATCCTGCTGTCCACCAGGATCCTCAGGTTCCTTTCTTCTAAAAAAGGTAATGGAAATTGGCTTGGCAATGACTTGCTCTGTCTCTCTTAGCACACATAGGTGCACCCCATCAGGGCCCATGGATTTATGTACATCCAGTTTGCTCAACTTATCCCTAACCTAGTCTTCATCAACAAAGACAAGCCTTTGAGGGCTTGAGAGGCTGTGGAGTCTCCTCCTCTGCTTTGGAGATACTCAAACTCTCCAGGATGCAGCCCTGTGCACTGTGCAGCCCTGCTTTGGCAGAGAGATTGGACTGGATGATCTCTTGAGGTCCATTCCAACTCCAACAATTCTGAGATTCTGTATTCACTTACCTATGAAGTGAGAAAGCTTTCATTTTAAAACTGATAGAGACACTTAAGTACAAGGACACAACACACAGTGAGACTCATTCAGGGTTTGGAGAGATCTCCTTTGAGAGTTAAAACTAATTTCATTTGCCACTATCTGTTATAGTTTAGTATTGAAACTACCTGGTGGGAAAGCATGGCATGGTAACTTAAGAAGCAAACCAAAGGAAATAGCTCTATGGTCATTTGAGTATCAGGGAGAAGAGGTTCATTGCAATGCTATTAATTAATTTCAGATATAACAAATGGAACTTAGCATATTACTGTCCACACGAGCATCCTACAACTAGCTTCCTCTTTAGGTTGAGCATTCTAGATGAATTCATAAAACATGATCCACTAGAGTTTGTAACTACAGTTTGTAACTTTTGAAAATGAAAATTCAATCCTATAAATTGCTTAAAGGCTTCTGAGCTCATGCTTTAGGAAGTTATTAATACAATTATACTAAAAATATTCTTCAGTTGATGGTAACACAACTTACAAAGATTGTAGGCGCTTCTCCAGGGAATTGTTGTGGTAGTGAGTTAATGTTAAAGTGGCAAAAGTGACAGAAACATATAACTGTCAGCAAATCAGCTCCTTCTTTCTGAATTTTGAAAGCTGCTCATCAGCTTTTACAGAATCATAGAATTTCCATAGAATTTTCATAGAATGCACTGGATTGGAAAGGACCTTTAAAGGCCGTCTAGTCCAACTTCCCCACAGTGAGCAGGGACATCTTCAACTAGATTTGGTTGCTCAGAGGTTCATCCAGTCTTACCCTGGGCAACCTGATCCAGTTTTTCACCACCTTCACTGTAAAAAAAATTCTTACTAATTCTTACTATTCTTACTAATATTGCCCTTGGTGATGCCGTGTTAGCTGTCTCTAATCATCTGTCTTCCATGTTCCTTAGCATATCGTCTAGGAGAATCTGTTCCATGACCTTCCCAGGTACAGAGATGGGGCTGACAGATCCACATTGTCAGGGTCCTCCTTTCTACCACCATGACTTTCCAATATAATGGATAGTGGCTTGGTAACTACATCAGACAATTCCCTCTGAACTCTGGGAGGCATCTCAGCAGGTCTCATTGACTTATGTTCATTCAGGTTTCTCAGGTGGTCAGAAGCCTGATCATCATTTACAGCAGGAGGAAACTGACCCCCCCAGCCCCCATTTTCTTCACATCTCTTTCAGAAATCTTTTCATTATGTAATCATAAAACTAAATCTGTGCCAAAAGCATTAATTACGTGGTGAATTGGGAAATTATAGATCAAGAAATTGACTGAAGTCTTATAACAGCAGATAATTTGTTAGATGCAACTTCCTGATTGTCTTAGGATCTGAGAATGGCCTGTGTTACAGGAAAAAGGCTAAACAATGTTTAATATTTATTGAAGAACTTGTCAGGGATGAAATCTTAAGTGCAATTAATTAACCAAGGTGCTTGTGTGTATTACCTGTGGGGTTACTTTCAGTAGGACTAAATTGAAGTTACCTGTGGGAGTTATTCACCACCTAATTCAGGAGAAGCCAAGCGTTTAACTGCAATTAGTAGTCAGTGGAAATCAGGCACCTATGTCCTTAAAGTGCTTTGGAAATGCTCTCCTCAAAGGCAGAAAATGGTAACAGAGCACTTGTGCAATTTCTCGTACTGGAGACTTCATTAAAGCATTTTTAATATGGTAAATTCACATGGTTAAACTTAAGGCTGTGAGAAGCAGAGAGGATGTAGCTAATGTCTATGTGCTCTGAGGATCAACAATTGTCTTTGGAGAATGCTCGCTTTGAAAAGCAATGAAACTAAAAAGCAAATGAATCCTGAGGTAGTGATGTCAGGGACTAGAACCCAAATGAAACACAAAGATGCCCAGGCAGGCAAATTATATATTTCACCTTTCACACAGGGCTCATTCGGTGTTAAATTTCACTTGCTGTCACTGGTCTAAAAATCCAGTGTCAGTCTGATAGGTACAAAGTGGGAAAACACTGCAGGAGATACTGAGATCAACCACAGTTCCATCGTACTTCCATACTATTGTAATAGTCCTCCTCCAAGGGAGCTGCATTGGCTCAGAAATAATGTTTGTGATTCTCACATTTTAATTCAAAGAGTATATACTTCACATATGTTCCAACAAGCTTATTCATCTCTAGGGAATCAAATCTAGATGCTTGCCTCTTGCATATTCCTACCATGAGTGAGGACAGTTTTGACTCCCAGGTACCAGTATGGGGTGGGGACTGACCTCCTGGAGAGCAGTGTAGCAGAAAGGGACCTGGGGGTCCTGGTGGACAGCAGGATGACCATGAGCCAGCAATGGGCCCTTGTGGCCAAGAAAGCCAATGGCATCCTCAGGTGGATTAGAATGGGGGTGGTTAGCAGATCAAGAGAGAATCTCCTCCTGCTCTATTCTGCCCTGATGAGACCAGGTCTGCAATGTTGTGTGCAATTCTGGGCCCCTCAGTTCAACAAGGACATAGCACTGCTTAAGAGAATCCAGTGCAGAGCCACAAAAAGGATGAAGGGAGTGGAACATCTCCCTTATGAGAAAAGGCTGAGGGAGCTGGATCTGGGAAAAAAGGAGACAGAGGGGTGACCTCATTAATGTTTATAAATATGGAAAGGGTAGGTATCAGGACGATGGAGCCAGGCTGTGCTCAGTGGCATCTTGTGATAGGACAAGGGGCAATGGGTGTAAACTGGGTGTAAGCTGGATCATTGGAGGTTCCACATAAGTATCAGAAGGAACTTCTTCCTGGTAAGGGTGACAGAGCACTGGAACGGGCTGTGCAGGGGTTTGTGGAGTCTCCTTCTCTGGTGACATTTAAAACCCACCTGGATATGTTCCTGTGCAACTTGATCCTGCTGTGGCAGGGGCACTGGATTACATGATCTTTCAAGGTCACTTCCAGTCCTTAACTCGGTATGTTTCTGTGCTTCTGTGACTATAGTATTGCGTGTTAGTTCCAGTAATCTATTCCAGCAACAACTGCTTAAAAATTAGATGACCAAGAAAAGGATGTTAGTCTAAAATGTCCTTGAATACGTGTTAGAAATAACTGTTTGAGTGGCTGTAATTTGTTTACTTAGAAATTATCAAGATGGATGCTTTCACTCACCCTGCACATCCTTACCTCTTCACAGATTTAATGGTTTCTTGTCCAGAACCAGTCAAGACAATTAAAAAGTTAATAAATAGGCAAAGTGGAGGGTAAATTGCCCTTTCCTTCTTTCAAGAAACATGTGTGCAGCTACAAGAAGTGGTCAGTCTGTTAAAATCACATCATTATCCTTCTATGTTAATGCCAGAGCATAGCTCAACACCTTGTTGCAAGTATTTAATATCATCCATAGAGTCTCAGGCCTTGAGAGCATCAACAAAATGGTATCACTTACGGCATCGCAAGTACAAGGAAATCATGCACTTTTGAATTTATCACTGGTATCAGTTTCATGTTACCTAGGTTGAACCAGTAGTTGAATTAGCAGTAAAATACACAGGGAAATTAGTAAAATACTGAGAAGTGTTTTGTAAACAGACATGCTACAACATTTTCATCAATACCTTCAAACTTACTGATTATCGTTATTAAAGCTAAACTACAGAGAAAAGACCAGTTTCTCTTTTAACCTAGGAACAATACCTGAGTTTAGAGTGATCATGAGATAGCCTTTATTTAATCACTGCTGAAAAAGGAGAATTCATTATACTGCATTTTCTGTCTAGAGGGGGGCACAGAGCTTTATTCAAGATTATTAGAAGAATTAACGGAGTTGCCCCTGATAATTCATATTAACTGTAACAGAACATGGTATAACAGGAAATTTTCATGAGTTTGGAGAGGAAAGGCACACACTTTGCTGCTATGTTAAAATGCTTCCTCGTTTGTAATGAAAGCAGTCTTTGCACATTTAGAGAGAATGGATAGACATCTTAAATTGGGTGTTGTTTGTTTATAATCTTTATTAATGTAATCCACTGGCTCAATCTGACTTCATGAAACGAGCCTGCATTTGCGATATAAAAGTTTTCCAGAAAAATCCCCCACATTTTCTAATGAGTTTTAGTCTATATTTTAGGCTTGAATCCAAGAAAGCACTTATGTAAGGGTACAATTTAAACTTTGGAGGNGAAGCTATACTATATATATATATATATATTTCTAAGTAAATGACTTCAGCATGTATGTGTGAATTTATCCAACAAGCTTCTCCCAGAGAGTAGCAGAAAATCTAGGGTATTGGGCGTTTCTCTAATCTGATTCAACCTCAAATGCCTTAACCTTTTTTTTTCCTTTTTGCAGAAACACTGACTGAATTCTTTACAAAACTAAATGACTGCTGAANAGAGAATCCAGTGCAGAGCCACAAAAAGGATGAAGGGAGTGGAACATCTCCCTTATGAGAAAAGGCTGAGGGAGCTGGATCTGGGAAAAAAGGAGACAGAGGGGTGACCTCATTAATGTTTATAAATATGGAAAGGGTAGGTATCAGGACGATGGAGCCAGGCTGTGCTCAGTGGCATCTTGTGATAGGACAAGGGGCAATGGGTGTAAACTGGGTGTAAGCTGGATCATTGGAGGTTCCACATAAGTATCAGAAGGAACTTCTTCCTGGTAAGGGTGACAGAGCACTGGAACGGGCTGTGCAGGGGTTTGTGGAGTCTCCTTCTCTGGTGACATTTAAAACCCACCTGGATATGTTCCTGTGCAACTTGATCCTGCTGTGGCAGGGGCACTGGATTACATGATCTTTCAAGGTCACTTCCAGTCCTTAACTCGGTATGTTTCTGTGCTTCTGTGACTATAGTATTGCGTGTTAGTTCCAGTAATCTATTCCAGCAACAACTGCTTAAAAATTAGATGACCAAGAAAAGGATGTTAGTCTAAAATGTCCTTGAATACGTGTTAGAAATAACTGTTTGAGTGGCTGTAATTTGTTTACTTAGAAATTATCAAGATGGATGCTTTCACTCACCCTGCACATCCTTACCTCTTCACAGATTTAATGGTTTCTTGTCCAGAACCAGTCAAGACAATTAAAAAGTTAATAAATAGGCAAAGTGGAGGGTAAATTGCCCTTTCCTTCTTTCAAGAAACATGTGTGCAGCTACAAGAAGTGGTCAGTCTGTTAAAATCACATCATTATCCTTCTATGTTAATGCCAGAGCATAGCTCAACACCTTGTTGCAAGTATTTAATATCATCCATAGAGTCTCAGGCCTTGAGAGCATCAACAAAATGGTATCACTTACGGCATCGCAAGTACAAGGAAATCATGCACTTTTGAATTTATCACTGGTATCAGTTTCATGTTACCTAGGTTGAACCAGTAGTTGAATTAGCAGTAAAATACACAGGGAAATTAGTAAAATACTGAGAAGTGTTTTGTAAACAGACATGCTACAACATTTTCATCAATACCTTCAAACTTACTGATTATCGTTATTAAAGCTAAACTACAGAGAAAAGACCAGTTTCTCTTTTAACCTAGGAACAATTCCTGAGTTTAGAGTGATCATGAGATAGCCTTTATTTAATCACTGCTGAAAAAGGAGAATTCATTATACTGCATTTTCTGTCTAGAGGGGGGCACAGAGCTTTATTCAAGATTATTAGAAGAATTAACGGAGTTGCCCCTGATAATTCATATTAACTGTAACAGAACATGGTATAACAGGAAATTTTCATGAGTTTGGAGAGGAAAGGCACACACTTTGCTGCTATGTTAAAATGCTTCCTCGTTTGTAATGAAAGCAGTCTTTGCACATTTAGAGAGAATGGATAGACATCTTAAATTGGGTGTTGTTTGTTTATAATCTTTATTAATGTAATCCACTGGCTCAATCTGACTTCATGAAACGAGCCTGCATTTGCGATATAAAAGTTTTCCAGAAAAATCCCCCACATTTTCTAATGAGTTTTAGTCTATATTTTAGGCTTGAATCCAAGAAAGCACTTATGTAAGGGTACAATTTAAACTTTGGAGGAATGGTATTGATTTCAGTGCAGGCACTTACATAATTACAGTTACTCAAAGGATTAAGTACTCCACTGGGCTTGGACCCCATTGGCAAAGCTCAAAATTCACTTCTAGGCAAGAATGCAGAGTCAGCAGAATGAAAAGACTGTGGCACACAACTTTCAAAAGAAGGACTGCAGTGTGGTCTTAGAATCAAATCCTTCATTTTTGGAAGGTGAAAGACCATCCATCACATGACCAACGAATGATGTGGCTGAGTGGCATCTCTTAGTTTGCCTTTCAAAAAATAATTTCCTCTACTGTTTTTATTCAAACTGGAGCGAGTAACAACCAGTGCGGCCTAGGGAATAATCCTTGCCATGGAACCTGCAGGAGACACCGATCAATTTGATTTATTTATATTGATTTGTGTTGCTCAAAAATGGAACCAGAAAGCTCTGTGTGGCTTTGTGGAGGGGAAGGGAGGATGTGGCATGAACTGTAGATAAGAACGGGACACGGCATTGATGCCAGAAGAGTTTGGGGCCAGAGCTGGTTGCACAAACCTCACACGGCATGGGACTTGCTCCATCTTAGTGTCACTTGTTATGATCAGTTCACCATTTCTCCTCCTCCAATATTCATTGTGCTGGTGCAAAGTGGGAGATGAAGCTATACTATATATATATATATATTTCTAAGTANCTCAGCACTGTACCTCTAAACTGATATTTAAAAAATCAATGGCTTTGGAATAAATACAGTGGTTCTTGATTCTAATAGCTCTCATCTTGTCAACATGTATTCCCTCTTGTGAGTCTACAAACACTCAGTCACTACAGAATTTTTATATATATATATGTATTCATATATATATATATAAATATATATATATGTATAAAGCTGTATAGATATACACATATATAGGCTTACATATGTGTGCTCAGGGGGCACAAAAGGCCAATGGCTTGTATCAGCAATAGTGTGGCCAGCAGGACTACAGACTATACTGGGCATTGATGAGGCCTCCCCTCAAGTACTGGGCACAGTTCTGGGCTCCTCACTCCAAGAAAGAGATTGAGGGCTGGAGCAGGTCCAGAGGAGCAACAAGACTGGGGAAGGAACTGGAGGGAAAGTCGGATGAAGAGAGGCTGAGGGAGCTGGAGGTGTTTAGCCTAGTGAAAAAGAGACTCGGGGGGGACCTTCACCCTCTCTACAAGTCCCTGAAGGGAGGTTGTAGTCAGGTGGGGGTCAGGCCCTTCTCTCAGGCAGCTAGATATAGGACAAGAAGGCAGGGCCTGAAGCTGCTCCAGGGGAGGGTTAGGTTCGATATTAGGAAGCCCTTCCTCACAGAAAAGGTGATCAGACCCTAGAATCGACTGCCCAGAGCAGTGATGGAGTCCCTATCCCTGGAGGTGTTGAATAACAGCCTGGCTGTGGCCCTTAGTGCCCTTGTCTGGCTGATGTGGTGATGTTAGGTCCTGGTCTGGTCTGGATGATCTCAGAGGTCTTTTCCAGCCTCAATGATTCCATGTTTCTGTGATCCCCTAAGGTGGTTTGAACTTGTTATGTCGTATACATGTCACTGCTGATCTGTTAGCAGAAGTGGTGATTTATGCTGCATGTTGAAACTGGGATGTTTTAATTAATCTCTTAGGCTGAACTATTCTGTGTTAGGTAGCATTTGGAAAGAAAAGACTGGATGTGGCACTTAGCACCATGGTCTAGCCGATTGTGGTGAGGTTAGGGCATGGCCTGGCTTAATGATCTCTGAGGTCTTGTCCAGCCTCAATAATTCTGTGATTCTGTGATATATAAATACATATATATATATATATGATAATGTACATAAAATACAATATATATAGATATACACAGATGCATATATACACAAAAGTGTATATGTATGTGTGTACATGTACATTTATATGTGTATATACTTACTTTCAGAGCCTAACCATTTCATATCTGAATTTTTAGACCTTTATAATGAATATTTAGTTTTTAGAATAGTTACCTCAAATTCTATTCAAAGGAACAGTTACTATTCAAGAATTGTACAGTGATGCAACTGAATCACTCTATAATATGCATAAACAAAGATGGAACAGAGAGAGTGTGCAATTGCTGCATCCTGAAGATGAATGAGAAATAGTAAAAATAGTGTTTTCCATGTCAGACTGGTTTAGGCAATATTTAATACCTAGCCATTTGTATCTGGCCTAGCTGGACTGCAGCTCACAGGTGTATGGAAGTGTAGATATGCATATTCTCCAGCAAAGACCAACATTTATCACTAGAAAACACACACAGATATATAACATCTTATTTGAAGAGCAGAAGAAAGCTACCAGTTTGCAAATTCTGAATATAGCTATTGCTTTTGTCAGATCTGTCACTCTGTTTACTCCATTTCCATTGGTAAATTGACTTTTACTATTCCCTGTAACTCTCTATTAGTATGTTAAACACCAGAGCATAGGAAAGGGATGCAGGTTACAGCACAGAGAACAACTTCACTTTCAAATGCTTGAAGACATTAACTCATTATGAAAGAAGATTTATACTTCTATCTTGTTATAGCACTGTACATTTGAGCCAATTATTTATACAGGATAATGGGAAGTTTCCCAAATTCTTTATAATGCCTATAAAATTAAGAATATTGTTGTTTGATAACATGTTTTATAAGGACATAAATCTTACTCTTGGCCTGACTCCAGGAGCAGTCCCAAATAAATTGTTTATGCTATCACATATTATAATTGCAGCTAGCATACCTTTTCTCAGGTCTTCTGCTAAATCATTTTAAACTATACAGCATTTCACAATTTGAAATGAGCAGAACAAATCTCTTAAAGAAAGACAAAAATCATTACGTTCCAATTATCTCAGGGTTTCAGATAACAAAAAAACCTGATATAACTGGAAGCATAAAAAGCCAGACAAGAAATACAGCAGGTTGTTGATATTTGCATTGTGGTTTGGATTTGAGCTGGATTCTTGCCTGAGGCACTGGGAAGTTGCTATGGAAACTTGTGATGTTCTACTTGGAATTCCAAGTTGGGTTGGGTTTTTTCAACTGTAAAAATAAGTGTAACTAGTTTGGAGCTTCCTGTTTCCTCTTTTTTCTTTACTTCTTTATCATCAATACACTGGGCTGAACACTACAGCCTTCTTGCCCTGAAGACATGGTGAACGGAGAGTGGAAGTTGGAACTTCAGAGAGCAGCTGTAGCAGAGGGGGTTGGACTAGATGATCTCCAGAAGTCCCTTCCAACTCCTTCCATTCCATGATTCACCTGCAATCCCTTTTTTGCCGGAATTAGGAGAGATACTTTCATGGTACATAGAAATCCACACATTGCAAATAGAAGTTTCCCTTGAAGGCCATGGAACAGAGACTTTAAGCAGTCTGCTGATGCTGAGATATGTATGCATGGACTGAATGGACTTCATGTTTCCACAAGGAAAAGAACTAGAGGGGTGTTTTTTACTTTGAGGGGATGGAGTTAGCAACTCAGTCGAGTTATGCGAGAATGTTGATTGATCTGTGTGTCTTTGTGTTGGTGACATAAGTCATCAGTTGGCAAGAGCTGAGATAAACCCTTGCCAATTTGGTTTTATTCTTTATGTGAGAAGACTTACAAAGTGCACTGTGAGGCAATTCCAGTGCTAGTTGCTCACAAGTGCAAACTAGAAAAAAACCCACCTCCTAGAAAACCAGGAAAACACCACCTTGAGCCTGAAGCCTCCAAAGACTTGATCCCACTGAAGTAAATATCATTCTCTCTGCTGATTTAAATTGTCTTTGGCTCAGACCTTATCTTCCCCAAGCCAAGATCTCCACAGCAAGTATTTCAACTGCTAATCCAACACCCAGCCAAACCTTAGGAAGATGAAACAGTACTTAATTGTGAGGTATTTGTTAAACTTTGAATACTAAAGACTGTTTTAAATTTGAACTGCTCTTCATTGTAATTAGAATTAATATAACTATGCATAAAATCATCAAGCAGACAATCAAGATATTTCTATTATTAAATTGGTAGAAGATGATTTATCTAACTGCATCTGCAAGACTCTTAATGTTTTCCAGATATTCTTGTATATGTGATACTTCCCGTGTTAATGTCTCATTATGCAGCCTGTAGTGAAGACTGCATATGGAAGATGTAGGGAAGTCAGAAAAGAAATTAATATTGTTACCACAGTAAAAGGAATTCTAGTAGAAAAAGCAATTCTTCATTTATCAAGCTGATTAGGAAGGTCAGTATTTTCTGTTGCATCTAGTTATTTGGGCAAGATATACTCAAGAATACATAACAGAGGTGTAAAGTCACTCGTGTCTGATGAGGAGAGGCTGAGGGAGCTGGGGGTGTTTATTCTGGGGAAAAGGAGACTCAGGGGAGCGACCTTCTTTCTCTCTACAACTACCTAAAGGGAGGTTATAGTCAGGTGGGAGTCGGGTTCTTCTCCCAGGCAACGAGCAATAATAGCACAATAGCTGTCAGGGGAGGGTTAGGTTGGGTATTAGGAAGCCCATCCTCACAGAAAGGGTGATCAGACACTGGAATGGACTGCCCAAGGCAGTGGTGGGGTCCCCATCCCTGAAGGAGTTTAAGGACAGATTGGCTGTGGCCCTTGGTGCTCTGGTCTAGGTTGTGGTGCTGTCAGGTCATCGGCTGGTCTGGATGATCTCAGAGATCTTTTCCAGCCTCAATAATTCTATGATTTTTTGTTTTTAATAATATTATTTATGTGAGGAAAATAACACTTCATGACTCTGACTACTTTTGTAAGATAATTACCTTAAAAAATTAAACACCAACAAAAGGCTTTGTATAACTATATAGTTTATCTGATATTTTATGTTTAAGCTAGTAATTTCTCCAGTTACAATATTTTCTTCTGTATTGCTGTCAATGTTTTACCACTCTAGGAACTGGTCTTAATTCCTCATGACAGCTTAGTAGCAGCTAAACATCTAGAGTAATCACAGCTTTTGTGGTTTAGGCCATTGTTATTTCTACACGTAGAATGTGCTTAATCAAGGGTGCATTTTCATTAAAGGTTTTATATTATAAAAGAAAAAAATATCCAACATATTAACTACAACATGGATTGCTTCGGGTACAAGTCAGAGTGTAAACCTGACAGTTCAAGCATATGTATGCTAAGTTATAAAGAAAACAATGAAAATGGAATCCCATGAGTATTCTCCTTCACCACTGAGATCATGTATCTTCGTTTAATTGTTTATATGAAGAGAGGGGGAGTAAGTGGCTGCAGAAAGTATCCGCAGGCTGTCAGAGATGTCTCGAGCACAATACACACAATCATGCATGCACTGAAGCAGGATTCATAAATTGTGTTTATGTAACAGCACATTGTGAGTTGCAATTTAAAAGCTGTGTGAATCATTATGTAGACCCCACGTGACTCATGAGTCATCAGCTGCAATCATTTATCACACAAAATACCAAACTCTTACTGGTTAGGGTTGGGGATTGTTGTCTAATAGCAAGCATTATTATGAATTCATGAATGTCCTAAAGAAAACTTGACTGTTTAATATCTACATTTTATTTTCATAAACAATGTTGTTCTGCCTGTCTCAAAAAGACACCTTTGTATTTTCATCTCATATTAACCAAATACTTAGCATTCTGTTAATTACCAGCATGCATTTTATCTTGATGCTCTCACTGTGACTGGCAACTTTAAAAGCAGCTGTATCACCACTTTGAAAAATAACATCTGCTTGTGATTAGCAGACCTGATCTGATTTTAAAGTGGGCTGTGGGCTCTCTCATAATGCTGTACGTCTTTCTACATGCAGGTAGATTGTGCAACAGAGAAGAGTTTAACAACAAAGATCAGTCATGAGCAAATCCCAAGAGCATCACTCATTCCAAAGGCTACCTTTGGGTGAAAAGGCTGTCGGAGGTCACTCTGGTATAAACAGGAACTGATCTCTTCAATCAGGAAGAGGAGAGATTGCACCTTTGCCAAAATCGTGACAAGTAGGTGCTGTGGCACAAAATAGTTGGACAAATTATATATATATATATATATTCAAGATGGCTATACTGAGCAGGCTAAGCAATTTACAGTGATGCAGTGTCCTGCTGTCCCTACTGACATCGATTCCTAGGTCACAGGATGGGAACCTGTCTGTGCTGCTGTCCATTGGACGCTCTTCCTTATCATTCACAGCATTGTGACTCATCAAGAGCCACACTGGCCATTAACTTGTGAGCATCTAATTGAAAGAGATGGCTCCAGACATGATGGGTGGCAAAAAAAAAAAAAAGAGATCTGTGTTCAGACATCTGCTGCAATAAATTACACAGAATTTCAACATAAAAATGTGAATGAGAAATGTTACTTGCACTGCTTACAGGTTATTTCTCTACAGATTACCATAGAATCACAGACTGACCAAGGGTAGAAGGAACCTTAGAAATCATCTACTTCAAGCCCCCTGCTATGGGCAGTGACACCCTAGACTTGGTTGCTCAAGGCCTCATCCAACCTGCCCTTGAACCCCTCCAGGGAGGGGGCAGCCACAACCTCTCAGGGCAGTCTCTCCACCATTGTACTGAAGAACATCTTCATAAGATCTAGTCTAAACCTACTATCCTTCAGTTTAATACCACTTTCCCCTTGTAAAAAGTCTTTCTCCAGCCTTCCTGCAGAACCTTCAGCTATTGGAAGACAGCTGTAAGGTCCTCCCACAAAAACTCTCCTCTTCCCTAGGCTGAAAAACCCCAGCTGCCTCAGCCTATCCTCATAGCAAAGGTTCTGCAGCTCGTGGATCATCTTTGTGGCCTCATCTGGGCTCACTCCAACAGTTCTATGTCCTTCTCATGTTGAGGACACCAGAACTGGAGGGTGGGGTCTCATAAGAGCAGAGTAGAGGGAGAAAATCAACTCTCTCTCTTTGCTGGCCACACTTCTCTTAGTGCATCTAGGATGTGGTGAGCATACTGAGTCATCTTAGCTGTCAAGGAGGGGGATGGCAAGACAAACCCACCACAAGGCAAGTCGCCCCCTTTCCTTTTCCTGTAATGGTAAGAAGTACAGACCATCATGAAATCAATGAGGAAATAAGGCAAAACTGTCATTCAGTCTTTTTCTCACATTTTCTGTTTCTCTCAGTCCTGTTCCAGCCACTGATATCAGACCACACCAAAAGTGATGGCTTGGGCTAAGACAATCTGTGCTCAGCACTTCAAACTGATTAAACAGGGCTGTCTGCACTTTCCCCTCATTTTCCTCTCACCAGGAGGTGAACAGGACAGAGTGGGAAAAATATTTGCTCCAAAGGCCACCTAACATGAAGCCTCTAGGCCACCTTAATGCAGTGCTGATTAAAGCAGCAGGAATCCTTCCATGTGAGCACAAGAAGAGCAGTCTTAAGGGTTGTTGAAGATATCATTGGCAAGCTCTGGCATTGGTGAGGATGACACCTACAAAACAAAGACTCTTTAAGGGAGAGAGAGAGTCACACAGGATGCTTCACAACCAGTCAGGCTTATGCAGGAATCTCTGGTAGTAGTCTAGGTGGAACAAAGGAGGTTTGGACTGAACATCATTAAATGTTAGCCCACCACAGGCTTGTGGAGCTTGAATATATAAGGGAAAGTAATCAAGTGTGATGGGTTATATTTTAGGACCCAGAAAAAAACTCATGTATCTCCCAAACCACTCCGTTCTGCCCCACAGTAGGAACAGAAAATGAGGGGTAGGGTTCCAGTGGGACCATCTGGAAGCCAGATGGGGGGTGACTAAAGTAGCAGGCCCAGCCACTGGCAGAGGAAAGAGGACGTGTGGCTCCTGTGCTCAGATTTACTGCCCAGCCCACCTGTCTCCTCCTGCACAATCCCCTCTAGACAAGCTTTTATCAACTGTTCCTGGTAGATCGGGAGAGCATCTTGCACTTGCCCTTTTGCCTTAAACCTGTTCTACGTGCGGCTCTGTTTTTGTGAGGGGGAGGAAGGCTGCGGGCGTTTGGATGCGCAGTTGCCAGGTGAGCACCGGCAGGGTTCCGATGGCAAAGCGCCAGGCGCACACGCGGGAAGGACTCACGACTGGCCCGCCCGCACCATTTCCCTCCCTTCTCTTCCCGCACGGAGCAAGCAGCCAGGTGCAAGCACCTGTTGCTGCCGCCCGCTGGCGAGTGCCCCCTAGAGACTGGAGGCGAGAACTACATCCAATTACTTTTGTACATGCAATCCTTCCCTTACACCATCTCCTTACATTTCTCTTTTCTTTACTATGAAGGTTTTTCTGTCGTTGTTTGGTTTCTTTCTTTTCCATTTATTTCATTTTGAATAAAGTTTATAATTTATTTAAATTTTCAAATTTGTTTAGCTTCCATTCCTGTACTGGTGGAAAGGGAATATAACAATCTCTTCTGGAGGGTTCTCCCTTTAACCTTCAAACCAGCACAGAATAATTATTCTGAAACTCAGAGAGAGTGCTGAAACTCAGGAGAAAAACAGGACACTGAAGGGAAATCAGGGTGGTAATTTGAATATGTGGTGTAAGGGAAAACTGGAATAAAATGTGAAATATCTGATGGCTAGCTGCACGTTTACATACAATCCCACAATGGCCTGGATGTTTTCATTCATGCTTAAGGCAGCTATGAATGTTGTGGTAGAATGGGTTAAGAAACTGCCAGCTTGTATTTGGGGGCAACTAGTGTGGGTTGTCACTAGTTGCTCACTTGGTTTATATAATTAATCTAATTATTCTTTTCCCACTACCGAGGAAGAACAGGACTGTGATTGGAGCTTGAGAGATGTACAAATCTTCGATTTGTTTATACTGTCAATGTGTCTTAATCTGCTTTCAGGCGTGGCCAACCATCAAGTCCTTAGGCAGGAGGATAATCATCACATTGAGATCAGTCGCAGCCACCTGAGATGTTTTGGCTGCACCAGCTGTCTCAGCCACCTCGATGGTTGCACCTAATCCATCGATGCCTGTCATCTCAACTACTTTAGTTGTTTCTGTGGTTACAGCATCTCAACTTGTTGCAGCAACCTCTACTGTCACAGTCTTACCACCAACAATGACTGATACTTCAAGCACCTCCCATATCATTGCTCAGGTGGCTGGAGTCCAAAAGAACCTTACACGTGGTCAAGAAGCAAAAACAACAGGTGGCAATGAGATAGAGGTAGTGGAGGACAAGACAAAAGAAGGAAGATGCATCTGCTGGAGGAAAAGCAACTGCTGGTGATTGGGAAGCAAGAAGGCAAGATGCACCAGAACTGTGTTGCTGCACAAGTCAGATTCCGACTCAGACGTCCCTTATTCCTTCAGAGACGTAAAAGTACTCAAAAAGGACTACACCCGAAGGCCAAAAGAATCCCTGCTTGCCCAGCTCTTACGCTGCTGTGACACTGTAGCTGACACCTTGATTTTAACTAGGAGAGAAGCTGAGCAGCTTGGATCATTGGCTAGAGATGTAGGAGTTGACAGTAAGATTGCAACACAAGGTGGGAACATCAGGCTGCGGGAGAATCTGTTGTATGCCATAGGCACAAGATACCCCACCAAAGATGACCCTGACTGGCACATTCCTAGATGGACCACCACAAAGCAGGGTGTCCAAGCCTTGTGAGAGATGGCATGCTGTGAAATAATCTATAATCCAAGGAGGAATGAATGGTCGAGTCCAGACAATGAACTTGTCTATAGGAGTATATTGAGAAAGCTTGCACGGCACACATAAGGGTTGTTAACACACAGGTTGTTTGGCTTCATGCAAATTATTACATTGAAGAAAAAAGAAAATTCAAATAGCATGTTAAGGACATCTTGGGATATATCACACCATCAAATCACCCCTGGAATGACTCTGGAATTGACTGCTCAGACAAGTTGTGTCTACCACCTCCCTGGAGGTGTTCAAGGCCATGTTGGATAAGGCCTTGAGCAGCCAAGTTTAGTTGAGAGGCATCGCTGCCTGTGGTAGGGAGGTTGGAGTCGATGATCTCTAAGGTCCCTTCCCACCTGAACCATTACATGATTCTATGAGCCTATTTAGATTCATTTGGTTCATCCTGAATTTCAGTTTTCTCTGGAGTTTCTTCATGGAAGGGGTTGTTAGACATTTGAATGGACTGCCTGGGGAGGTGATGGAGTCCCTATCCTCGGAGATGTTTAAGAAAAGACTGGACATGGCATTTAGTGCTATGGTCTAGTTTGAGGTGACACTAGATCATAGGCTGGGCTGGCTGATCTTAGAGGTTTTTTCCAGCCTCAATAATTCTGTGATTCTGTGATCTCTAAGGTCTCTTCCAAACTAAACCATTCTATGATTCTGTGAGTCTATTTAGACTCATGTAGTTCATCCTGAATTTTAGTTTTCACTTGAGTTGTATTCTTCTTTTTACTGTGAAATGAAGCGACAACATGCATATAATTTCTTCCTGAGACTTTTTTCCCCAGGATTTGCTCATGCCTCAGAACTGCACAGTATAGCAGCATCTGCAGAACCGAGCAGAAAGTCCATTTCATCAGAAAAAGAACCAAACAAACATTAAACAAAGCAGATATCAGGAATCTTGAACATAAACCCAGTGGAGAAGAGCTGATTCCTGAGAGCCATCACCTGAAAGTTTCAAAGCAGAGAGTGACAGAACAAGATCAAGAGCAAGGATAGAAAGGCACCTCGGGATTTTTTTTCATTACAGAGAAATTACTTTTCTTACTTTTTTTACAATATATTCAGGAAAAGTTATACTGCAGTTGTAAGCTGAGTCAGTTAAAGCTGTCCTAGTGAGGATATTATCTGTGAAGCAATTTCCTCTCAAAGCATATTCTGATAGACAAACCCCACTTCTAGAAACAGTTCAATAGAATGCAAATATTTTCACAGAGAAAATATTTACAATTTACTGAACTTTCCATAAATCCATAGGTAATGAATAAAGGCAAGGGAATTGAGGGCACGGAGAGCATTGAGGGGGGTTGGACTAGATGACCTTTGGTCCTTTCTAACCCAATACATTCTGTGATTCTATGAATTCATGTTTGGTTACATTACATAGACTTGCAAGAGTAAACCACTTCCTAATATTATTAAAATACTGATGAAGCCCAGTCTTTCTGAAAATGAAGTCCAGGTTGCTGTGGGGCCAGCCCTGACGGATTTGATTTCTTTTTGTCGTATAAATGATCAGTGACAGACACCACCCTTAATGTGTAAAATCTCTGCCATATTTAAAGACAGTTTTAATTCCTCCTACCATTTTTTTTTGGTCTGGATTCAGCCAAAAGACAGCCATTCCAATGAATCAGATATCCTTCAGTCAGATTCACTTTGATTAATAAACTGGGGGAGAAAATGACAAAAACAATAAAGATGACACAGAAGTTGCTGAAAATGTTTGATGAGCATCAGAATTTCTTAATACTTTCAGGATCTGTATAGGCAGACTTTGTCTTCTAAATGCTTCTGCATTGAGCCCTTCCTAAGTCTATTTGGCAGAACTAAGATTTCACTGTCTTGAAAGACACTGTCTTGAAATCACACAGTCTTCATACTGTACTGCTGGTGAAATTGAAACTGAGAGTTTCCATTGACCCAGGCCTCTGGGAAGATGTAAAATTAAGACTAAAATTTGCTGCCATATAATCTTCATTCCATGCAATCACCCAAGTAGTGGTTTCATAGTGAAACAATTCGTCAAGCCATTCCACTCTCCTTTCTGAAGGATCTGTGTATCTGACTGCTCTGTACTTCACTGAAATGTTTAATCTTTTGCTTAGTGAAACAGGCAATAATTCTGCAATAATTCTGTTTATCATGGACATTGTATTGGGAAGCAGTACTGGCCTTCTTACTTGATACAGATCGTTCTACAAAGAAGGGTGGCATCAAAATATCCGTTCAGATGAAAGCATTAATTTACTGGTCCCCTGTGAAGGGCTAATTTATACCATTCTGTTCTCTAGCTATGATCAAAACATCTACAGAAATTCATGGTAACTGAAACTGGGTATAGGGCAAGCGGGATATGGAAGAGAGAGTGACTAAATTCTTGGTTTATGTACCCACCTACTGCACCCTGTTTACATAGAGAGAGGAGGAATTTTGCTCTATGCTAGATTGCCTGGATCTCAAATGTTAACAATTCTCTTTTATATTAGCATTTTTACTTTGTTATGGCATCAAATTAATATATTCCACTTTAGCTGTTTACACCATTGCAGGGACTAAGATATTTTTGGTTTTTTTTTTTTTTTTTCATAAACTGGGTCCTGCAGCTGCAACAGAGGACTTATATGTTAAATTTATTTATTAATATAGAGAAGTGGGAGGAAGAAAGGAGCCTGGAACATGAAAGTGGGAACATATATTTTGATTATACCTTCTGGCCTAAATAACTCTCTACATAATTTCTTCTTCACTGCTTCCCCCCACTGCTGCCATTTAAAAACAGAAAAAAAGTAGAAAGTAGAGTTTATGTTCATATAGACTAAAGAATTTCTAGGGATTATAAACAGACAGCAAGGCACCATCAGGAACATTCAGAAGAAATTAGTCTTATCCCATTTTACTTGGGATTAAAAAAAAAAAGTAATGATAAGGTTGGAAAAGACTTTAAAGATCATCCAGTTCAACCCACATCCAAATAAACCCAGTAATCCTAACACCTAACATCTAACACCTAGATCATGCCACTCAGCATCTCATCCAGCCCAACCTTGAACACCTCCAGGGATGGTGACTCAACCACCTCAGTGGGCAGCCCACTCCAAAACCAGATCACTCTTTCAGTGAAAAACTTTTTCCTAATGTCAAGTCTAAACCTCCCCTGATGGAGCTTAAGACTATGACCCCTGTCTTGTCTCCAGTAGCCAGCGAGAAAAGACCAGCCCCTGTCTGACTACAACCACCAGAGCAGGATTCCAAGGGAGGTCATGCAGTTACTATCTCTGGATGAGCACTTGAGGCCATGGTCTAAGGGTCAGAGAGAAGTTGGGATGAGGCTGATGATCCTGAAGGTCCTTTCAATAATATGTTTTGTGATATGTTTTGGATTTCTTCTGAGAACAATGTTAGTAACACAGGGATGTTTTAGTTATTTCTGAGCAGGAGACTGATAACTTGAATGTAACCTTTTTAATGGAACAAATAACAGTCTTAATAGTCAGAATTCTTTTAAGTACCAATACCCCAGTTGTATCTGACATGAACACTCTGTATGTCATCCAGTATAATTAATACTTTAGGTGACAGGAGCATGGGAGGGAGGTGATGAGGGAACATAAGAGAGAGAGAGAAAGCAATTTAAACAGGAAAAGAATTCCTAATAGCTACAGTGCATAATGATAACAAGAACATTTTGACAACAAAGTTATCATTATTTTGACAACAAAATTGTCTTCCTTTAGTCCCTTTATATGTATTTTCAGTTACTTGTTTCATTCATTAATATGTAGCACTGCATTTGGCATTGTTTTCAAAATAAAATTCTATACTAAGGATTTAAAACAGAACAGAAAAGGAAAAAGGTAAAGCTAAAAAATTAAATTTAAAAACAATAATAATAAAAAGGGTCTAGATATCACTTAGACCTGGTTTTGCACTGGTTCTCCCTGGTTTTGCACTGAATTTCCTACATGCTGGGTATCAGCAAAATGAACAAACCTGTGTTTGCTGCTGCTCACCCTGTCTATGCACGCCTTGCGATCAAGGCATGAGTTACTCCTGACTTTGACCATATCAACACAAACTTGCTGTCACTTTCTATATTCTTTCCTCTTGAGAATATCCCTGAATTTCTTGTAGTCTTCTTCCAGAAATACATTGTACAAAGCTTTGCAACAGTCTGACAAGCCTCAGCTATGTTAAAAATATAAACTTAAAAGCCAGCAGAGCCTTAGTAGATACCAACTTCCATCAGCCTTCCAAGCCATCACACCTCTGGGCATTATTCCCATGAACTTCCTTGTTATTACCAAGATGACTTTATAGTTACTGTGCCTTTTGCTTCTTTCCTTTTCACCTAAAAATTATTTAATGTAAAACAATGGCACAAGACTAGAAATCTCTGTTAGATGTTGTGATGACTGAAAACCAGATCCCATGCATGGAGTCAAAGGAAACATGGCCAAGTGTTGTGCAATAAGACAGACTGTCTTCTATAATCACAGACTAGTTTAGGTTGGAAAGGGAGCTCGGAGCTCACCCAGTTCCAGCCTCCCTGCCTTTGGCATGGACACCTCGCACCAGATCAGACTGCCCAGAGCCCCATCCAACCTGACTTTGAACACTTCCAGGGAGGGAGCACTCACAACCTATCCAGGGAACTTGTTCCAGAGCCTCAGCACCCTCATGGGGAGGAATGTCTTCCTAACATCTAATCTTGCACTCAGTGCCATAGTCTGTGTTGCCAACAATAGGTCTACAAAGGTCTAGACCCACTCAGAGCAGACACAAGCCACTCTGAGATGTATAGAACAGCCTCAGAGCTAAAGCTGGAGCAGGGAAGGCAACAGTCACTGGCTGAGGTTAAACCAGTGAATCCCAGCTCTCACTACATATGAGATGCTGCATTGCTGGGCCAGGGCGCAGCTGGGTCCTCCCGCTGCCCACAGAACGGCCTGCATTGGAGATGACCTCCAAAGGTCATCTCTGGCTCAGACTGACGGGTGAAATATCATTCAAGGTATCTGTGCATTTCGAATTCTGGGTGTTTCAAGATGGTCACCTGTTCTGAAAAGTTTGAGATACCTTCATGTAAGCTTAGGGATCTAGTTCTGGACTAGAGAGAATATCAAATTAATAATCACAGGCTTGTTTTCTTTGACTTTTTTTCTGTATCAATCCCTACACTTATGAAGTAGGAAGAAATGTTTTGTTGAGTAGAGATTCTCTGACCTCCTGAAAGGAATACTAGAATGAAATGTGGTAAATATATAATGAGAATTTTGGTGCTTTTTTTCTGATTCATTAATAACCACGAATACAGGAAGTATGAATTCTAGAAAAAGAAATATATCTGGGCAAGAAATATGAATGAAAGAAGAAATGCAAGAAATACTATGAAAGCCATAGTACACTGCTGAACTGCAAAGCAAAGACGGTAAAAAATAATCCAAACATCCTCGTGCTGATAGATTTTGGATTTTAAGTGTAGTTTGAGTGACAAAAATAATAAAATTTTGCACTTAAATATCATCTATTATCTGGAGATATTGAGAACTGCACGTTATTATGTCATTAAACCTTACAACACCCCTGTGAGGGGGGAAAGTGCTTTATTATAGATATTTTACAGATGACTAAACAGAGGTATTCAATTAGGGCAAAACAGGGAAACTCGGTAGCAATATCAGCCCATATTGCCACCACAGTTAAAAAGCAAATGCTATGATTTTCCCCATTAAGACAAGACAGAAACAAAACACACACACACACACAAAAACAAAACACCAACAAACAAACAAACAAACAAAAAAACAAAAAAAAAAATTAAAAGGATTTGAATTTAATACTCTAAAGAAATGCTTTGGAAGGATTTGCTTTTCATGAAAGCAAAACCAAAATTTGTCCATAGAGGTAAGGGAAGTAATCTTTTTTAGGGTTTTTAAAAATTTACTGTACAAAACTGAAAAACTTGAGTGAATTTCTGTTTTTATAGAAGCTAGATAAATGTTCTCTAGAAAGTCCTTTCAATATTACAGCTCAAATATTAAACTCTCAAGTACAGAAAGAATTTTAATACAAATTTTCCATCATGGACATTTACAATCCAGAAAATACAGAAGAACTAACATAGCATAATCTGATTCCAAGAAGACACTAAACCTCAGACTGCTTTATGAAGTCCATTAAGATTTATTGAACTTATTAAGAACTCTTTGACTTAATAAAGAACCATTCCTTTCTTTGCGAAGTTACTCTACTTGCTAGTATAGAAAGCCAAAATAAACTGAAAATCACAGATGTAGGACATACTGATTCTTATTCACATGTATCTACAGTAGCCCGGTCTATTTTACCTCTCCGGAATCACTACACTTCAGCCAGGTCATTCCACAAATCTGATCTATATCAGATCTGAACTATATCAGATAGAGAACATTTAAAATAATTTTAAGCTTAGTTTTTGAGTTTTAGTTTGCGTAGCTTTTTAACTCAGTGTGAAAGTACACGTATGTTTACTAGACCTTCTATTTACCTTCTTTTCAAACACATAGTATCTTCATTTAGAATTTCAAAATGTAGAATTCTAGAACAAGGAATGTTTCCACAAAAAAAAAAAAGACAACTTCTCAAATTTTCATAAAATGTAGAGACAATTCTTGATTTTTATGTCTAACAGGAAAAAACACCAAATGCCTTTTGAAATTTTGATTTGCCTTTTTTCTTCATCAGCAATCAGAAGAGAAGAAGAATGAAAATAATTGTCTATGCTAATTGCATCATTATTCCAGTTGGGGAACACTCGACAACAACTTAACACCATTGAGAAACTTACTACTGGTATAAAATTATATATGTGCAGTATACTCTTTCATATAATTATAGAATCATAGAATTGTTCAGTTTGGAATAGATCTTTGGGATCATCAAGTCCAACCATCAACTCTACTCTACAAGTTCACGCCTAAATCATATTCCCCAACACGACATCTAAGTGACTGCTAAACACATCCAGGCATGATGACTCAACCACCACCCTGTGCAGCCCATTCCAGTGCCTGCCCACTCTTTCCATGAAGAATATTTTCCTGAATGTCCAGTCTAAACCTACTCTGGCTTGAGGCCATTCCCTCTGATTCTGTTGCTAACTATCAGCCAAAACTGCAAGAGACCAGCACCAGCACCTCTACAATGTCCTTTCAGATAGTTGTAGAGAGCGATGAGGTCTCCCAAAGCCTCCTCTTCCTCAAACTGAACAGCCCCAACTCTTTCAATCTGTCCTCAGAAGATTTATTCTGCAAGCCCTTTACCAGCTTTGTTGCCCTCTTCTGCACTCACTTCAGCATCCTGATGTCTTTGATTATTGCTTGTTTAGAACATTTTAAAGGATAGTGATGGTGAAATATGTTTTGTGTTCAGTTTAATGACAGAAGGAACTTGAACCTGGTCTGAGTTTCTGCAGACAAAAGGGCATTACAATTCACTTGGTTCTTCTAGAAAGACATGTAGTGTGATTTACAGCTGCAAAGTTAGAGAACGAACAGGTTCACTGAGAACATTCTTCTTTATAAATAAACAGACCACTGCTGCCTGGAAGCAAACATCATGAAAGTTTTCTTCTGAGCTATGACACTCACCATCCTAGGACATGTTTAGGGAAAGATTAGACATGCCCCTTAGTGCCATGGTCTGGCCGATATGGTGATGTTAGGTCATAGGCTGGGCTTGATCATCTCAGAGATCTTCTCCAACCTCAATCATTCCATGATTTTGTGACTACTTCTTACTGATAAACTGCACTTTTACATCTTCAACTATAAATGTTTAATTAATTTTAGACATTCAGCATTGTCTGCTCCAATTTCTCATCAGTCTTTTAAAAATGCAGACAGTGTGCTATTCTGTAAATGTCTCAAGGGAGAGAGAAGCTGGATGTCTATACTAAACAGGCATTAGCTCACTTATGTTGCCTAGGTTAACAGACATATTTCTAGCAGACTGCAGAACTTCATTGCCATATGGCTGTGAAATTGAGACACAATGGAGACAACTGCCTTTAACCAAACTAGACCGATCTTCAGCACTGGCTACTAGCATTAGGTGAATCTGATATGACACTACAGTTTTAGCCTATCCCCGCTCATTACAGAAAATAACTAAGGGGGAAAAAAGGTAGTTGAGTTTCCCATTCTTCTTTTTCATTGTTTGGTGTACAAGGGAATTTTCGCTTCTGGAAACATATACTTTATTAACATGAGTTATTTCTTGATCTGAACCTTTCCAAAAGCATATCCCTTATGTTAGAACAAAAAGAAGACAAGCCAAATTCCACTTCATTTAGTAACAACCAAAATAATAGAGGGCATCATACTCTACTTCAGTTCCTCATCTCCTCGGCATGACAGAACAGAGGAGGATTAAAGTACTTTCCAGGAGATGATACAACAAGACAAAACCTAGCGTATAGATTAGAGATTGAGATGTTTAGAGATAGATAACAAGTCTTGGAAGAAACTCCTTTGTTTCTATAAAAGGTTGACATAACCCTTTGAGTATTTACTGATGTTGGGCATAACCACAGAAATACTGTTACTTTTAGCCCTGTTTGACTTTGTTCTAAAACACATACTTCTAAACATATAAAAATGCGGTGAGATGATGCCAGAAAACAAAATCATTACAAAATTATCTTTACAGGAAAAAATACCAAGGATTATTCACATTAAAAAATACTCTATGCTATATAAACCATTCTGCTAAGATTTAAAAAAGGGTAATTGTGGAGGTGGCTGATAACTAAGATTAATAATGACAACCACAGAATGGGTTCATATTAAAAAAATAGCAAAGTCTACTGACTAGGGAGAGCGAAAGCAAAGCAGCAGTATAGCAGCATTGCAAACACAGTTTAGATTGAAAAGAACTGATAGTTTTGCATGCCAAGCATACTGTGGTCCTTTTGCACATAGTACTCTGACATTTCATATGACCACAGGCTTTTCTTGACCTTGTTTCACAGAGTCACAGAATGTTAGGGATTGGAAGGGACCTCAAAGATCATCTAGTCCAATCCCCCTGACACAGCAGCATCACCTAGACCACATTGCACAGGAACATATCCAGGCAGATTTTAAACATCTCCAGAGAAGGAGACTCCACAACCCCCCTGGGCAGCCTTTTTGAGTGCTCTGTCACCCTCACTGTGAAGAAGTTCCTTCTCATATTGATGTGGAACCTCCTATGTTCCAGCTCACACCCATTGGCCCTTGTCCTATCACTAGATGATGCTGAGCAGAGCCTGGCTCCATCCTCCTGACACCTTCCCTTTCCATTTTTGTAAACACTAATGGAGTCAGCTCTCAGTCTCCTTTTTTCCGAGCTAAAGAGACCCAGCTCAGTCAGACTTTCCTCACCTGAGAGATGCTCCACTCTCACAATATCCATTTAAACACACTAGTGTTTGGCACAGAATATGACAACATCCATCTGAATTCCTAATTTAGAGGTGATGGTAATTAACAATCCTTTTCTGTCTGTTGTTTTGTCTCATAACTCGTTTCTTCCACAATCCATCTGCAATCACAACGAGCTTATTCATTAAATATGCAAATATCTCCAAAGAGTGGCACAGAGACACCTTTATAATTTTTGCAGATTTTTATGAATAAATTTTAAAATTATATCTTTTATGAAGCTTTTCCAACATTTGAAATTCAAACCAATTGCCAACAATGTAAAATTCAGTTGTCAGCTGCTGACAACATTAAACACTTTATCAGCTGAAGTAACCATATTTTTTTAAGTTAATTGAAACCCTAGTCTTACTTTTTTTTCTTTATACCCTATTTGTTTGAAAGTAAAAAGAAAAATACTTCACATTTGTTGCAGCCGAGTCAATGTTGTGGGAGGACAGATGTCACAACCTGAAATTTGCAAGACACCGAATTCCTGCTGAATGGATTGTATTACCTCAACGGAAAAGATCTTGATTAATATCTGGAGGCTGCACTGGCTTACTGGAAGTTAAAAGTCAAACCAGATCACAAGACTTGTATATTTCTTCCCAAATTAAATTAGAACATTTGGTTCTTGAACCTACACATCTTACAATGTGTCCTCACAGCATGCAAGATCTTATAATGTGGCCAATCACATTCAATCCAATGGCATCTGAGGCAGCATTGACAGTTGGTTGAGGTGATTCTCCCCCTTCACTCTGCTGCTCACTGTGACCAGCTCTGGGATTCTCAACACAAGAAAGACAATAACCCGTTGGAGCAGGTCCAGAGGAGGCCACAACAATGGTCAGAGGACTGGAGCACCTCTCTTGTGAGAACAGAGTGCAAGACCTGGGGTTGTTCAGCCTGGAGAAAAGGCAGCTCCAAGGCTCCTTACTGCAGCCTTTCAGTACTTAAAGGGAATCTAGAAGAAAGATGGGGAGCTGATATGTTGATAAGCTTGACCTACTCACATGTAAAGGAAGAGAGCAAAGTACCCCTGTACCTGCTATTCATGCACATACAGCCACGTCCCAGCAGACTGTGCTGCATTCAACCTGACCTGGACAGGCTGGAGAGCTGGACAGAGAGAAATGTAATGAAGTATAACAAGGGTAAGTGTAGAGTCTTGCTTGTGGGTAAGAACAACCCCAGGCACCGGTATAGGCTGAGAACTGACCCGTTGAAGAGCAACGTAGGAGAAAGGGACCTGGGGATCCTGGTGGACAGCAGGATGACTATGAGCCAGCAGTGTGCTCTTGTGGCCAAGAGGGCCAACAGCATCCTGGGGTGGATCAGAAACTGGGTAGTTAGCAGATCAAGAGAGGTTCTTCTCCCCCTCTACTCTACACTGTTGAGACCACATCTGGAGTATGGTGTCCGGTTGTGCACCACTCAGTTCAAGAAGGACACAGAACTACTGGAGAGAGTCCAGCACAGAGCAATGAAGATGATAAAGGAAGTAGAACAACTCCCTTATGAGGAAGGCTGAGGGATCTCGGTCTCTTTAGCTTGGAGAAGAGGAGACTGAGGGCTGACCTCATTAATGTCTATAAATATGTGAAGGATGGGTGTCAGGAGGATGGAGCCAGGCTCTTCTCAGTGTCATCTGGTGATAGGACGAGGGGCAATGGTTGTAAGCTGGAACATAGGAGGTTCCACTTAAATATCTTAAGGAACTTCTTCACAATGAGGGTGACAAAGCATTGGAACAGGCTGCCCAGGGAGGTTGTGGAGTCTCCTTCACTGGAGACAATTAAAATCTGCCTGGATATGTTCCTGTGCAACGTGGTCTAGGTGATCCTGCTGTTACAGGGGGATTGGACTGGATGAACTTTCGAGGTCCCCTCCAATCCCTAATGATTCTATGATATAGGGACAGCACTGTTTTTTTAAATACATAGGAAAAATTCAGGATTTATGGAGAAAGGTACTCCTTACCCTAAAACTTCTCCTGTGAAATTATAAATCATTCAGGATGACCAGCTGCAGATAGAGAAGCAAGGAACAAAAATTACCAAACACTGACATTAGCTTTAAGCAACATCAGCTAGCAAATCATCCACCTAAGATGTCGTGGTAAGGACATAATTTCAAGCTACATTGAATACTGAATGCTATAATACAAGCCATTTTTAAAGATAATTAGATGCATAATTTCCTATACAGAATGCATGAGAAGGCCAATCAAGCTAAATTTGTCATTCTACTGACACATTTTTGCTATCTTTAATGTCAATTTGCTGCAATTCTTTCCTCCCACTTGTTGTTATTTTTGGTGAGGAAGAATGTCACAGAGCCCTGAGGTATGTTTTGCACAAATCAATATCTGTGAAAGACATCTATGAAAGTCATTTACAAGAGGCTACATAAAGTTTGAAAAGTAGACTGTAGTGTGCAGGTCCACAAATTCAAGGGTGTAAGACCTTCTCTGACCTTTCTCATTTGTCTTATATAACAAAATATAACAGAAAGTGGAAATCATATAAATTATAATCAAATTATAACAAAAGTAGAAATTTCATGAAGTACAGGTGATTGAGATATTTATAATCCTGTATTAGTGATGTCATCTGAAAAGGTCAAATATACAGCACAGTTTCATGAGTATCTTTATGGAAGATAACAAAAATGTTTCTTCCATCTGACTTCTACTTCCTATGTTTTTACTATCTTTTCCTAATAGATTTATGGTAAAATCTGGGATCAAATAATGTCCAAACGGTGTAATTCTGGTAAATCATGGAAGAATAGAGTTTGCATTGTTCAGTGTGCTGTTGGGTGTCTCTTATTCCAAAATTCTCCTATTAAAAGAAATCTGCCCTGTGGGGGTTCTGCCTGTAACTCTACAACCAGGACAAGTGTGGGTTTTCATATTCACCCATCAAAAAGATATCTTTTCCATGCCTGTCCCCAACTCTTGTGCAAAATTAATAAAAGCTGATGAATATTAAAGCTAAGCAGAGTCTTGGCTTAGAAACCTATGGCTTAGCTTCTGACAGGAACAAGTATGTTGGGTGGAACATATTTCTGCACAATAGGACAAGAAGAAGGCTATTTGTGCAATAATATTTTGCCCATGACTGCACAAATTAAATCTATTTGGTATTAATTTCTTTCTTGCTATTAATTCCTGCATCACCTTGCAACCACAATACCAAATACACAAACACATAAAAACCATGATAGAAATATATTTTCATCACTCCGAGCTATGGTTTTATACCGTAACTACCGAGAAACACAGTGCAGTGATTCACTCAATAAATCACTAGACATCCTGTTCCAAAACTGGCAGCAGATGTTGATTGTTTCTTCTTTTTGCCTTTGTTGATATTCTTGGCTCCTATGCATGTCTTATTCCTGTCAGAGACACTTTGTACCACGGGGAAACTACTTCATCTGGTGCACTGCACTGGTTTTTTACTAGACAATGTGTTAAATTGCAGTCTTCATCCGGTACTGCTTTCTCTGTTCCTGTTACCTAACTATGTCTTAATTACACCCAGCAAATGTCCTGCTGTAAATCATGGCTTCTTATCACCAGACACACAGAAGCAGAGTATCTTTGTACTCATGTTGTTTGCTTCTAACACCCCTCATTGGTGTTTGTGATTTGAAGTGGTTGTCTGCTGGATGCCTAGAGAGATGTTAATATAATTGTTTGCACCTTGAATATCAAGAAAAGGACCTAATAAGTTCGTGGAGGCTGACTGTACTTTTTATTACAGGATTCAGCATTTTTAAATTCATCCTGACCTAGTTCACTCCAATGAGTTGTCAAAGCAAGGATGGTTATATAATGGTAGCTTCATTTAGGATGCACTGTTCCAGATTCTCAAGACTATGTGGAATTTACTAGTCAGGAAAAGCTCTGACTTTGATTATCCTACGGTTAACTTCATACAGGCTTCAAGAAATCGACTGGTTATGGTAACACTGAACAAGCTGTAGGCCAAAGGGGCTGTATGATGGCAGAGTCACTCGCTCCATTCTGTGCATGGAAGTGGATGCATTTTGAAGTGATGCTGTGGTTTGAATCTGTCAGGATTTCAGCAGTAGTCTCATGGGGAGCTACTGGCCATGGTCACTGTATGAAGCTTCACAAAAGCTCCTGCTACCTGTGGTGGGTCAGACCCACCTCTGAGTCGGTTTGAGCCAATTAGGGCTTCTGCAAATGAACCTTTTAAGAGGGGGAAAACTTATTCAACTATTTCCTATTGTCCTTGCCTTGGGTTTTGTTTCTGGGAGCTCCCTTATTGTGTTGGAAGGGGATGACACAGCCAAGCAGTCATCCACCTTTGTCCAGTGATAGAAGGAGAGGCATACTAGAGCAGTCAGTATCAACCTAATGCAAGCACTGTTTGCATGTGTGCTCACCATAACTCATTTATTTACACTTATATCACAGAATCACAACAAATTAGGGGTTGGAAAGGACCTCAAAAAAATCATCTCATCCAATCTCTCTTCCAGAGTAGGATCACCTTGAGCAGGACACTAGGAACATGTCCAGGTAGGTTTTGACCATCTCCAGAGAAAGACCTTCCACAACCTCTCTGGGCAGCGTGTTCCAGTCTACCTGCTCTGTGTGTCTGTGGAATGGTACTTATGGTACCAAATAGTGCCAACTGAAGCAAAACTGGTAAATCCTCACACAGTGCTACTGTCTTTTAATTTCATGCATATCTTTGCCTCACTTTCTTTCCCCCTGTTTTGAGATTATTCTTACAGAGAATCTTTCTGTGGTTAGTCATGCAGTCATCATAGAATTTTAGATGAGGAAAGACCTTTAAGATCATCAAGTCCAACCATTAACTCTACTGTCCCAAGCCCTCTGCTAAACCAGGTCCCTAAACTCCAGATCTACATGATTTTTAAACACACATAGGAACAATGATTCAACAACCTTTGGCAGGCTGTTCCAAGGCCTGATGACCCTTTCAATAAAGAAATTTTCCCTAGTGTCTAACCCAAACTTTCTTTGGGGCAACTTTAAGCCATTTCCTCTTGTCGCTTATTACTGTGAGTAGGGACCAGGACCTACTTTTCTACAACTTCCTTTCAGATAGATGTAGACAGCAGTAAGGTCTCCTCTCAGCCACCCTCTCTTCAGACTAAATAGCCCCAGTTCCCACACCCGTAGCCCTTATTTGGACCTGCTTCAGCACCTTAATGTCTTTCTTGCATTGAAGCACCCAAAACTGATCCCAGTACTCAAGGTGAGGCCTCACCAGTGCCAAGTACAGGAGGATGATCCTCCTTTAGTCCTGCTGGCCACACTAGCGCTGAAGCAGGCCAGGATGCCATTGGCCTTCTTGGCCACCTGGTCACACTGCCGGCTCATATTTAGCCAATGATTTACCAATAGCCCCAGGTCTCTCTGTTAAGCAGCTTTCCAGCACAGACATAATGAAAATGTATTAAGACCACTGGGGGGATCTGTATTGATTGAAATAACAGCTGTCTAGAACTTTGACTGTGAGTAAAAATAATGTTGATTTTATTGTCTAATGCCATCTGAGCGAATCAGTTTATTATAGTGACAAATTGGTGACCTTCCTTCACCAGAAACTTGGATATGGAACATCAAAAAAAATGTATATTGACAATAGAAAGGTACTTGTGCTTGGATGTTGATGAAGAAAAAATCTGGGCAACTGTTTTGATGACTATTAATACAGATCACAATAATAGAACAATTCTGATGAAAACAAATCTTCGTATTTTATCTTGTGTATAACTTCACGAGATAGGCACCTTGTAAGAACACAAGAAGGTGACATTCATCTTGGGAAAGAGAGATATGAACTCTGTGAATCCATACTGGGCTTTGGTCAATGTTTAGCTCATTTTTGCGCAGCCTAACAGATTAGAATTTGGTAATAAAAGTTCAGAGAACTTTTAGATGGGACATTCGTTCACTTCAGAACACAGATCTCAGAAGTTTATGCCTATTTGTACTAATCCTTCTATCTGTACGTTTATTAAAATAACTTCATTGACATAAAACATATTCCTAGCAAACTAATTCACATTAATATTCCAATCTCAATAGAACACGAAGAGGCATAATAAACAGAGTATTTGTTAAGAAGAACATTTTCCACTAAGCCTTGACATTCTCTACAGATTTTTTACACTGCACAATCCCTTACATAACGTTTGTTGGATCATCATTGACTACCTCAAGCCTACAACTTTCCTTTGGCAGCACTGCATGTAGAAGCAAAATCCAACCATGCTGCTGGTTTGGAATGTAAGAGGAATACAAATTTTCCCCTTCCCTGTTGAAAATTTAAAACCAGTATTTAAACCATCATAATTCTTAACCACACAGATCTCTTAATGCTTGTATTGGGAACCCACTGAAAAGAGGTTTTGAAAGTTAATATACTTGTGACTACCACCTGTGAGGACCGTTTTCTCATATATACTTATTAACTTATTATGACTGATTGTAATAATTTATTATCACTCTTTAAATTCTATGATTGTAAGTAGTGTGCTTCAAACCTTATAATTTACTACTGTCAATTTGAAAAGGTGTGTGAGCTTATAACAGATGCATTAGAGACTCTCTGTTATGTGAATAAAAGCCCAGCAAATGAGTATAGGTGAGATAAATTCATTAACATCAACCTTCTCCCTACAACTGACTATGAGAAAATAGTCACATGAAAAATATTTCATTTCTGTGTGATTTATCAAAGCAGATGAGGGGAAAAAGATGATTAAGTGTTATTTTTATGAATGTAGGAATATATTTCAGTGTGATGTATATTACAGGATAACACTTGCCTATTCTGACTTTCATTTCAGAAGATGCAGATAAAGCTGCCAAGAGTAAATGTCATGCTTAAATGCAAAGTCAATGCAAACTGTAAATGAAATGTTGGAGCACCCAATATGCAGTTAGTCTGACATACAGCAATATAAATACGTTTGGAGTGCTGGGAAGTACAATTCAGTTAGCAAAGTTTACCAGAGATAAAACACCATATTTATAAAGCAGAGAAGAGGCAGCAGTGTATGGGATAAAAATAGCTTTAAGGTGCACTTAACAACCTTTTTTAAGAGTCTGTTTATCTCAGAAAAGTCTGAAGTTAAGCAAATAAAACAGGAGCTTCAAGAGGTAACATACTTGCTTTCAAGAATCCTGTAAGCTATATAATTATGTGATGCATAAGCAGGTGATCAACATATTAAACATACACACAGAAAATATAGTTCATTCATAGACAAGAATTCAGAGGAACTCAACTTCCCTTAGAGTGGTTAGACTACAGAATAAATAAAATGTGTCTGGCAAAATCTGACAGTTTTCAGACTTCACCTTCTTCAGAAAGTGAAACTAAAGGGAGCTGACAAGCTCCATGACCTAATGGTCATGGAGGTGCTCGGTTGAAGGTTGCACTAGATGATATTAGAGGTCTCCTTCTGGAGGAAACACGAAGGAAGATGTTTAAACAGGCTTAAAATACCTCAGAGTACAGAAGTAAAACACTATGAGGAACTTTCATAACAATTTGAAAATCAGCTGACCTACATTTCAGATATAAAGAATAAACAGTTTAAATAACAGTTTCAACATGATAGGAGGTACTTCCTCAAAAAACATAATTAATTCACTCATTCCTTTCAGTTTGTTTGGTAATGACTGTAGTTTTGATAGTTTGAAATATAATAATTATTCCATAGAAAATTAATGACTGGAAGATGTGCTATAACTCATTATTTCTGTGGACTTCATTAAGTGGAACATTTGATCTAGGTGATCCTGCTCTGCCAGGAGGATTGGACTAGATGATCTTTTGGGGTCCCTTCGAATCCCTAATGTTCTGTAATTCTGTGATTCATCACATGCACAGCTAGCAATTACAATTATCTGATCAATGCTCTTCCATAAATGACACCAGCATTACAGGCAGAGGCACTTCTTGCTGTTATTCTTTCAGATGTCCTCAAAAGAAGGTGCCATTGTAAAAGACACCAAGGCAACTAGTATATTCAACTTAACACATGTCCTAATAGTCTATCCTTTGTATTTGGCATGAATACAAAATGGAGACTAAGAAATTATATCTTAAGTATTTAAGTAGTTTATCATTAATTTAATCCTTATATCTTTATAAACTTTATGTAATGACACTTTTTGAATGTATGCCCATGAAATCCACTCACTGATTTCAAATGCCAAAAAGCTGTAATTGTTGAAATGCTTTTTCTGTATATTCTATGAAAGTGAAGGTTGAGTTCTGGTGCTTCTAGCAACTAAAGAGTTTACCATGGGCTGTCCTAATACAGCAGAGGTTTTGTGAGAGACTATGGCATTCATATATCTAAAATTGAGTGTTATAAAAATCATTAAAAAATTACATGACACAATAAGGATGAGATCATACCCAAACATGCACACACTGCTATCAGTCTTTAAGCTCTAAGAGATACAGGATGTTAGTTGCTTGTCTATCTTACACATGGTGCTGAATTCCAAACAAAGAGGATGAAAAGGAAAGACAAATGACTCAGCAATTTGACAGAGAAGAGCAAATGTTGGGTAATTAACAAACAAGAATGGGATTTGTGTTTCTAACCATAAATATTTACAGTGCAGATTTATACCAAGCATGTGATCTAGTAGGGTCTAGGCAAGCTACAGAGCAGATGGAGTGGGGCTTTTTACAAGGGACTCGAGTGACAGAACAGGGATGGGATGGTTTCAAGCTAAATGAGGGAATTTAGTTAGATCTTAGGAAGAAATTCCTCACTATGAAGGTGCTGAAGCATTGGAACAGGTTGTCCGGGGAGGCCGTGGCTGGTCTATCCCTGGAAGTGTTCAAGGCCAGGTTGGATGGGGCTCTGGGCAACCTGGTCTGGTTTGGGAAGTGCCCATGGCAGAGGATTTGGAGATAGATGATCTCTGAAGTCCCCTGCAACCTAAACCATTCTGTGATTTTATGATACCGTGATTCCTAACGACTTTTAGAAAGAATACCTTCCCCTAACAATGTGCCATGCTGAGAATGGCATCAGCAGTAAGACAGAAAAGGTCTTGACTGTGCAAGCACTGCTCACGAGTAACCAGAAACCTGTATATTGTCAGCATGGCTTTGGCCACAAACACAGAGGGCTGCACGCTTTGAGGTGCTTTGAAGATCAGCTCTGCCCCAGCCAAAATCAACACATCCATGCAGATTAAAAACAAAGTAAAGGTTTGGTTTGGGTGATAGGAAGGTAATTCTATGCAATGAAGATTTAATGGACTTGCCTGAAAAATAAAGAAATGGGAGCAAGGAGGCCAAAGACAGCATGTTCTAACGAATTCCCAGTTAACAAAACTCAGTGAATGAAATTTCCTGTGAGTATATGCAATCTGTACTGTGCTCTTCTGCTCTTTCGATTGAAGTAGACTCCCCATCCTACTGTCAGGAACATGCTTTTTATTCTCTGGAAGTCCAGCTGACATGGCTGGCACAGGGTGAATTACAGCCCCGAGGAATCAAGCTGCCAAGTCCTCACAGGGACTACTTGCAGATGGATTGTGTACTGGATTCATGCCTGGTAAGTAACAGAATAAGCAGATAGCCAATTTCCCATCTAACTACCACTTATCTAAAATAGGCTGGGGAGAATAACCACGCCTGGTTATTGCTAGAAGTCCAGACTGATCATCTGCACTGCTAGCTGCAACCAATCCATTTTTCATCACGCGACCGCATTCAGCAGTGAAGATTTGCCATTCCAAATCAGCCTGCAAGGTTAGGAAGTGTCTCTTCCCAGCCCTGGTAACCAATTTCAAGTGATAGATAAGATGTCAAAAAATGTATCAGGGTTGAATTATCATACAACTCTATAAACATTGGACCAGAAGGCAGCATAGGAGTGCTGTGGTTATGACATTCCCAGCAAGAACAGCATGGGTTATTTTCAAGCCTCCAGCAAATAAAAACATACTTTTCTTTCAATAATTACACAAAATTTAACAAAGCTGGAAGGAAATGATTGGCAGGGCAAGTAAATAGTTTTACACAGGATTTAATGAAACATCTCAAAAGTTGCTTCTATTATATTGCCTATAAGAAATATAAATATTAATGTGCTGTCACTGTAAACATTTACATGAGAAGGTGCACACAGATCTTTTTCATCAGCCGAGCTACTGTTGAACTGCAAGTTCAGGCTGCATGAAGTTCTGAGCAACCTGATCTAGTCGAGGAAGATCTTCTCTGCTCACTTGCAGGGGTGTTGGACCAGATAAACTTTAAAGGTCCCTTCCTACTCAAAACATTCTATAATTCTATGATTCTACAACCTGTGGTGTTGCTTGTGAAATCAAATATATTTCCATAAGCAATATTGGTCAGTTACATTGACAGTCATAAATAGATATTACTAACAGACAGAGAGATACTATATGTGCATTTGACACATGAGTTTGTGTTTATAGGAATTACATTTGCATAATTTTTTGTAGTTGATATGTAACTTGAATTTCTATGGATTCAAGGAAATCCACAAACCCTGAACTGTGATTATACATGAGGAGAAATCAAGAAACCTGGGACTTTTCAGCTTGGAGAAGAGAAGGTTATTGACGGTCTGCACAAGGCTGAGCGAACGGACAGCACCACTAAATTGATGACCAAGAACCTGGTCACCGGGAATGTGCTGGAGCTTCTGGGTTGAAAGCCATGGACATAAACAAGTCAAGCTGTGTCTGGTGAAGATCAAACTGTGTCGTGATAAAACTGGGAGTAAACCCTTAAGCCAGCCACAGAGACAAGATATACTGGAGTCTGGGTGTGGGTCAAGGAACAGCAGAAACCGAAAGCAAGACAAATGTGTAGGGACCATTCTGGGTCATAGGTGCTTAGTTATGTAGCTTGCTTACCTTGTAGTAGTGATAACAGCCACCAATTAGCATAAATCAAGTAATGTTTAAAGAAACTCTTAGCCAATCACTATTCTGTTAAACCATGTATCGAATCATCTATAAAGGACTCTTGTATGCTTAATAAACGACACTTGCTTGCATCAAGCATTGTTCCCTCACAACAGCAGTAGGTTATGAGAATTAATCACTGTCTATGAATCCATGAGGGGTGGGTGTCATGAAGAAAGAGACAATCTCTTTTCACTTGTGCCCTGTGATAGGACAAGGGGCAATGGATGTCAGTTGGAACACAGGAAGTTCCATCTTGATGTGAGGAAAAATGTCTTTACTGTAAAGATTACAGAACACTGGAAGGAGTTGTCTGGGGAGGTTATGGGGTGTCCTTACCTGGAGACCTTCACAACCCATCTGGATGCATTCTTATGTGACCTGTTGTAGATATTCTGCTCCTGCCTGAGCAGGGATGATGGCACTCAATGACCCCTTCCAACCCCTAATGATCTGTATATCTGTGTATGTGAATTTTAAAGCAATATTGAGCCTTATTTAGGAAAAACATTAGCAAGATATTATGTCTTTTAAGAAGTCAGAATTAAACCACATTAAACTACACCCCGACGGACAGTGCACAGATTCACAAGTTGTCTAAGATGCGGATGCTATTTACTGTCTGAGACCCTGGTAGTGGTTTTGACCTGATTGCTTGTCTTTCAGGGCTGCCTGGCAAGTCTAGATACAGTAATGGACCAATAATGACAGCAGTCTAGACTGTAATTTGGTTGCAGAAAAAACTCATGCTATTAATTAGTTCAAATGTTTATTTTCAGTTGTGGGAGGCATGACATATGCTGAGAGCATGTAGTTTGCCTCAGAGATTGTCAGTGTACTTCCACAGTTCAGGCAGCAGCTTTAGTAATTCATTCCTGAGTTGTTCTTTAAAAGGAATGTCAATTATGTTGAACTCAATAAAACTATGTGGTAGTACTTGATTTTATTGAACTCTCTAATGGTGCCTTATTACAGCATATTTTTACTGTTTGATAAGGTCTGCAATTCTGCCTTTGTTGTCCTGCTGCACAGAACTTAACTCACGTTATTTCTTTGATGCCTCACATTTAGTTATAACACATACATATTATTCAGATCCAGCCAGACTACAGCAAAAAACTGGGCTTAACTAAAGAGGATGAACCCTTTTTGGAACCTTAAATTCATCAGGAAAATAACAAGAAGAAAACAGTATGAATTAAAAAACCTCTATCCCTAATTTAAATTCAGTTGTAAAGATGGAAGTAAGGCATCAAATCACACTAAGGAGATCTCTGGTCATTTTTACTTCAGTATTTTTACAGCATCACAAAATTATTGAGGATGGAAAAGACCTCTGAGCTAATCTAGCCCAGCCCAGGATCTAACGTCATCACATCAGCCAGACTGTGGCACTAAGGGCCACAACCAGTCTGTCCTTAAACACCTCCAGGGATGCTGACTCCACCACTGCCCTGGGCAGCCCATTCTGTGGATGTCTGATCACTCTTTTCTTGAATCTTCCTAACCCTCCCCAGTGCAGCTTCAGGCACTACCCTCTTGTCCTGTCACTAGTTGTCCAACAGAAGAGACAAATCCCGACCTGACTACAGGCAGTTGTAGAGTGGGATAAGGTTACCCTGAATCTCCTCCAGGCTAAACAATCCCCAGCTCCTCCAGCCTCTCCTCATCAGACTTTCCCTCTAGTCCCTTCCTCAGCCTCATTGCTCCTCTGGACTCACTCCAGCCCCTCACTCTCTTTCTTGAGGTGAGGGGAGAGAAAATCACTTCAGCTGTGATCCATCTCATCTACCTTCAGTAGTGTAAAACTTAGACACCTAACAAACATAAACCCCAAAAAAATGAAAACCATAAAAAGACCCAGCTGAACATTCTGGATCTGATTAATGCCTTAGCCCATTCTACTGTGAAAGAAAAACACATGCATAGAGCACATTGGATAATTTAAGTTCGGAATCACAGACACTGTTGTAATGTAGATTTAAAAAATACTTTCTGTCATACATCTCATAGAATCATAGAATCATTAGGGATTGGAAGGAACCTCGAAAGATCATCTAGTCCAATCCCCCTGACACAGCAGGATCACCTAGACCAAGTCACACAGGAACACATCCAGGCGGGTTTTAAACATCTGCAGTGAAGGAGACTCCACAGCTCCCCTGGGCAGCCTGTTCCTCTCTCGATCTACTAACCACCCATGTCTCCATTGAAATAAATGGAAATTAAAGTCATGAGAAACACGGGAGTCATAAAAAATTATCTTTGATACTCTGAGAGGGAAGGTTGTCATGGAATCAGCTGGGTTACATATCATATATTGCTAGAATCTCATGTAGCAATGCTTATCTGCTTAGGTTATTTTAATTATAGGATCATTAGGGATTGGAAGGGACCTCGAAAGATCATCTAGTCCAATCATCCTGCCACAGCAGGGTCACCTAGACTAAGTCAGACAGGAACATCCAGGTGGGCTTTAAACTTCTCCAGTGAAGGAGACTCCACAACTCCCCTGGCAGCCTGTTCCAGTCCTCTGTCATCCTCACTTTGAAAAAGTTCAATTAATATTCCTCAAGCCATTTGTGACTTTATTTTTCTACAAACAAGATGCTATGTTAAGAACTCTGGAGAAGCAAGACAATGACTTATTGCTTGTTCCTGTAGCAATAACACAACAGAATCCCATTTTACTCCAATATCCATTGAGCTGAAAGATTCAAAGTGAAAGGTGAGTAAAAGAATTAGTCACTCCCTTCAGAAAAGAAAGGCTATCATGACATTCTAGGCAACATTTTACCTACAGTGAACCAAAGGAAAAGGAAGCACATATAAACAGTCCCCTAAATCAGACATGATGAAATTGTTTATTCTACATCCATGTCACATCTGAACTGAAAAGGTCAACAGAGCTCTCCTATAGATGCTTTTGGGTTTTATTTTTTTAATTTAAAATAAGTAAATAAAATAAATACCAGGTTAATCACGAAAGAAACTGAAATAGTCTGTGGACAAAATAAAAAAAGATCTCTGGTCTCAAGTAAAACCAGGTGGCCTCTCGCTGTCCTAGAGTCAAATCAGAGGGCTTGGCTCGCTCCCTGAAATGCCTGTACACCAATGCACACAGTGTGGGGAATAAGAAGGAGGAGTTAGAAAACTATGTCCATTCAGACAATTATGATTTGGTAGCAATTACAGAGACCTGGTGGAACAGCTCACATGACTGGAGTGTTGTCATGGTGGCCTCTTCCTGTCTTAGGGTGCAATTGGAGCGCTCACCTTACTCCCACAAATGCCTGTACAGCAATGCACACAGTATTGGGAATAAGCAGGAGGAGGTAGAAATCTGTGTCCAGTCAGGTGATTATGATTTTGTAGCAATTACAGAGACCTGGAGAGACAGCTCGCACGACTGGAAGGTGGAATGTGGTCATGGATGGCTATGTCCTTTTCAGGAGGGACAGGTCAGCAAGGTGAGGTGGTGGAGTTGCTCTTTACAAGAGAGAGCACCTGAAATGTGTTGAGTTCTGTCCAGGGGCAGCAGAAGACAGAGTTGAGAGATTGTGGGTGCAGATCAAGAGGCAGGCTGGCGTGGGAGACACTGCCTTGGATGTCTATTACAGGCCATTATGACAAAGATGATGAGGTCTTCTATAGGCAGCTTGGGGCAACCTCACACCTACAGGCCCTGCTTCTCATGGGGGATTTTAATAACCCAGATATCTGCTGGAAGACCCACTCAGACAGCCACCCACAGTCCAGGAGGTTCCTCCAGTGCATTGGTGACAATTTCCAGATGCAAATGGTTGAAGAGCCCACTAGGAGAGGAGCACTGCTGGATCTTGTACTCAAAAACAAGGTGGGTTGGTTGAAATAGTGAAGGTTGAGGGCAGCCTTGGTTGCAGTGACCATGAGATGGTGGAATTCAGGGTCTTACGTGGTAGGAACAGAATATCTAGCAGGATCACAATCCCGGACTTCAGTAAGGCCAACTTTGTCCTTTCCAAGCAATTGCTGGGAGAAATCCCACGGGACAGAGCACTGGCAGGTAAAGGGGCCCAAGATAGCTGGTTAACATTCAAAGACTACTTCTTTGAAGCACAACACAAGAGCATTCTAACAGGAAATAAGTCAAGGAAGGCAGCCAGAAGACCTGTGTGGTTAAAGAGGGAGCTATTGGGAAAACTGGAAAAGAGGCTGAGGGACCTGGGTCTCTTGATCTTGGAGAAGAAGAGACTGAGGGGTTACCCACTGTTGTCTATAAATATGTGAAGGGTGGGTGTCAGGAGGATGGAGACAGGCTCTTCTCAATGTCATCTAGTGATAGGACAAAGGGCAGTGGGTGCAAGCTGGAACATAGAAGGTTCCATACAAATATAAGAAGGAACTTCTTCACATGAGCGTGATGGAGCACTGGAATAGGCTGCCCAGGGGGGTTGTGGAGTCTCCTTCACTGGAGATGTTCAAGACCCACCTGGATGTGTTCCTGTGTGACTTGGTCTAGGTGATCCTGCTGTGTCAGGGGGATTGGACTAGATGATCTTTCGAGGTCCCCTCCAGTCCCTAATGATTCTATGATTCTATGATTATTGCTCACCAGTCCTACTGCAATAAGCAGAAGTCTAATCTGTATGAGTATATCCACAACAAACAGAACTGCCATCAGAGAAATGTTAAATAAAAACAGGAGAGGGATGGAAAGGTTAACAAGCACATCTTCAGAAAATGACCTGAAAAAATGAATATAGAGCAAACTTTACAGGAAAACAAAACTAACAGCATTTCAACGGCAACAAAGGTTGTCAAAATGATGAAAACCTGAGGGGCAAAAATAAAACAACCTCAGACTGAACCTCAATAAAAGGACAGACTATGATGAAGCTACAAAACACTATTTGGGTTGTGATAGTGTGTGTGTGTGTGTGATATTTTTTGGAACAAGAGCAGATCTAACAGTCTCCACTGACATTTTTTTCATGCTAAAGACACTAATTCATAGATAGCTAAAATGTTTTGAGGACAGTTTAACCTTCACAAATCTTAGAGTGCAGCACAGGTTCAACTACTGCCCTTTACGGATTTTTCCTCAGTTGTCTGGTCTTCAGTTTCCTTGTCACACCACGTGAAGAATCATATTATTCTGTATTGAGCTATGTCAGCTCAAATACCACTTATTCCATCAAATGCTATGTACCAAGCTGTGTACGTATCCTCACTGCAATTTCCTCGCTATTCCTTCCCTCGATGACGATGGCATTATGTTGTGCTTTTATTACGATGAATTTGAAGTAGAAATTAACCAATAACGATCTGTCCTTGTGCTTCTGATAAAAACAATCCCATAAGGATTGATAGTGATGGAAACAGTCATGCTGCTAGTGCCCATCATGTTTTTCTTAGTAGTTCCAGTTCTAGCTGGAGTTTTTTCTGCTCCAGTGAGAGAGACAAGAATTTTTTCCCGTAAACCGATGTAGAAATACGTTTCCAGAAGGTGGTATTTAGCAATTCAAGACTTCTTGTTTTGTAGGGGAACAAATTTCAGACTCAGAATTCTTTGCTTTTCTGATGCTATCTTCCAGGCATATCTGTCCTAGGCACAGCACTTGCCTCTGTCAAAATACTGAGCAGAAGGCTTGTCCTTTCAACCCTGCTTATAGGTCTTCCTGCTATGGCAGTCTCACCATATTTGAAGAATTTTAAACAGAATTCCTCAGGGTAATTATATCACTGGCTAACTTGAATTTAAATATTTACAGAAGTTTCTTGATATAAACTTCTACTTTATGATATAAAAATACTCAAGGTTCCTGTTAAACACTTCCAAAACATGGTTATGGTGTTCACCTAAAAAGCATACGTGTCTCTACACACAGAGAAAAGGATCTATGTAGTGATGTCATGCAATACTTATCCATTTGATATTTATCCATTTGGTGGAAGAGGACCAGATGTGGGCCACAAAAATGATCAGGAGGATGGAGTACCTCTGTTATTAAGACAGATGAGAGAGCTAGACTTGTTCAGCCTGGAGAAGAGAAGGCTCCAGGGGGACCTGATAGCACCCTTCCAGTCATTGAAGGGGGCTACAAGAAGATTGCAGAGCAACTGTTTACAAGACCTGGAGTGATAGGACGAGAGCCAGTGGTTTCACATTAGAGAAGCGCAGACTGAAATCGTATGTTACAACAGATTTCTTTAGCAGGAGGGGGGTTGAGCACCAGAACAGGCTGCCCAGGTAGGTGGTTGAGGCCCTATGCTTGGAGATATTCAAAGGGAGACTGGACAAGAACCTGATCTAGTTGAGGGTGTACCTGCTCCCTGCAGGGAGGTTGTACTAGATGCCCTTTGGAGGTCCCTTCAAACCCAGGCCAATCTATGGTTCCATGATTTTTTTTGTTATTCTTGGTCCTATTTCTCATATTGATATGTTAAAAAAATTGTTCTCTCTCACAGAAAGTATGAGTCCCATAAGAGTCCATTATTTGAAATAACTTATGAATGGATGGGGTCTTACCCTGTTCTATACTTTCAAAACAATTAGATTTACTGTTTATGAATAATCTCTTCACTATTAGCTCATGTCATTAAACTATCATCACTCACTGTTAAAACAAAACTCTTGAGGAGTCCTTCCAGAGTTAGCTTAGCTTAATATCGAGAGTTTCTGAAGGCAAAACTGAAAAGAATTTGTCCCTTACATTTTAAATTGTATATCAAGGTAATTTGTTCCCTTCTACCCACAAATAAACAGCATTACTGCTACAGCTTAATTTGTAAGAAAATATAAATATATATATAAACATATATATATATATCTCTTAAACTATGAGAATGTTAACTCTTTTAGTTGCTGTGAAAAGACAGTGCTGCTCACTTTTGCTGGTTGTCAACCAGTACTGACAGGTGTCAGACTTTGTCAGACTGCTCTCCAGCCACTCATCCCCCAGTCTGTAGCTGCAGGGGGTTGTTGTTTCCAAAGTGTGGGACCTCACACATGGCCCTATTCAAGCTCATCCTGTTGGCCTCTGCCCATTGATCTAGACTGACCAGACCTCTCTGCAGCACCTTCCTCCCCTCCAACACATAGACACTCCCCCCCAACTTGGTGTCATACATGAATTTTTATCTAAATGTCATACAGATTCCTTATGTGCCCGTGGTTATATTAACATCACTGTTCTGTAAGTGAAGATGTAGATAAATAAATGTAGCAGTCTCACTAAACTACTGTAATGATTAAACCGCTAAAGTATGTAAATTGCTTTAAAATAGAAGTAACTGGATATTTTTGCTATCTGTTTGGTTATAATCAGATGATCACTTCAAAAGACAAGACAGCAGACTTGAGATAATTCTTAAAACAACAGTTAATGCCTCCATCTGTTCATCCATGACCAGCATCATACTAGACTTGTGAAAAAGACATATTTTTCTTATCATAGACTCTTTAGTTGCTAGTTTTAATAACAAACAGTAAGTAAGTGAATTATAAAAAGTCTCAGAAAGATCACAAATATTCAAACCCAAAATACAAGGGAGCACAGAGTATTTGCCCTAATGATCAAATTCTTTTAAATGAAATTATGTGCATCTGAAAGTCTGTCTGACTAGACCACCAATAACTTGTTTTTCACTGCCTATTTTTCTTTGGAATACATTTTTATTCAATAGATGAGTGGTTGTTACCTCTTTGCTTTTCTACTTCACCTGGTATTTGCTAACTTGCCTGCTATTTTCTGCCTGTATCTTATTTTTAGGTCTTCCCTTAGATTACATATCTCCTCTTTTCAGCTCATTGCATCACTACAGAGTTTCCTTCCTCTTCTCTAATTCATCTTACTACTATATTCGTAAAGTAGGTGCAAAAAGGAACACAGAAAGTCTTGTGAAAAATAACTGATCATTTCTAGAGATAAACTCTGATTCACTGTGAGATACTTGATCCTTGATGATAATGAATCACGTTGCAGTAGAGTCAACAGAATGAAGCTCACAGTTTCTGATATATCTGTCCGTGACATAAAACCAGTTGTCGGAGATGTACACCTGGACTATCCTTAGAGTCACAACACAAAGGAATTACTAGTTCTAGAAACTCAAACCACATGCTTCTGTCTAAAAGCCACTCTACCGGTGTTAATGGACACCAGAGTCAAACATTGTAGCCAAGCAGTACACTGAATATGAGAATTTCCATCCAAGGAGAACAATGAAAATACTGTTTGTGGTAGTGTTACAGCCTTCATTCAGTTACACACCCGCCCACATTTGTCCCAATGGAGCAACAATCATAAAGGCATTATCTTACATTTGAAGACACAGCTCAATCTTATGATCAGTTCCAACTCAGCAGGGCACATTCCTTACAGCATTTCTTGATATTAACCACAGTACAGTTTTCTTAAAACCAGCTACTTTACTTGTGATGGACACCTGAAGGATGGACACGTCAGTATTTCGACATTTCCAGATTATACTGATCACTATCAGTTTATTTTCTGAACAAACACATAGGTACTTGAAAGCCTTCTTAGACCAGAACATTAATTTTTCTGACCTTATTTTCCATGGTAAAAATCAACTTAAAAGTGCCCATATCAAACCCAAATGTTTTTCAGAATTCATGAATTATTTCTTATTCATATTATGAATGAACTTACCAGTTGTTGAATCTTTACCCCATCCTCCTTTGGCAACACGATTATAAAAAACAGGAGAAAGCCTGATCCTCATCCAAAGATTTTTAAAGTCAGGAAATTCTAACCCTTAGTCAATGTAAAATAACATGCAAAATCACGAATTTTACAGTCTATTTATAATTGGCAAAGCAATATTTTTAACATTATTATTTTTAACATTATATTTCTGAGTTCCTTTATTTTGCTGAGTTTTTTACACTGTCTACTTAGTCCTTCAAATCTCCAGGGCCATCATAGTTCTTTAACAGCATGTTCCAGTACTACAAGTACTTTTTAATCTAAGTAATCTATTATTTATAAATGTTAATCAGAAGGAAATGGTCATGGACTCTCATTGAATCACTAAATCATAGAATTGCCTGAGTTGGAAGGGATCATCAAAGACCATCTAGTCCAACTGCCCTGCAGTAAGCAGGGACATCCTCTACTATATCAGGTTGCCCAGAGCCTACTCCAGCCTCACCTTGAAGATCTCCAGGGATGGAACTTCAACTCCCTCCCTGGGCAACCTGTTCAGTGTTCAACCCCCCCATCCTGCTAAAGAACTTCTTTGTAACATCCCATTTCAATGTGCCCTTCCCTAATGTGAAACTACTGCCCCTTGTCCTGTCACTCCAGGCCTTCATAAACAGTGTTTCTGCAATCTTCTTGTAGCCCCCTTCAGGTATTGGAAGGTCGCTATCAGGTCCCCCTTGAGCCTTCTAATTTCCCTTTTGTTAGCCTATATAACTAACTCTATACCTTCCAAAATGTTCCACAAGAGTTTATAGCACCTGGGCAATAGGTAGAAGTACCACACTAAGCCAAACTAGCAGTTGAGTAAAATCTGTAGATGCTTACCAAAGGGGCAACTGCATCTGAAGCCATTTACGTCCTCCTCACAGGTTCCTCCATTCCAACAGGGTCTGTCTGGACACTCATTCATACGGACAGAACATACTTCTCCTGAAATTTTAGATTAAAAAAATCAAAAGACAATTGAAAATCAGGCTAGCACTAATCTTTAAAAAGTTCAGCCTATGTTCTACAGAAAACTGTCACTGCTATGAGGATATTTTTCTTGCTCCATGTAAAGCAAAAGAGAAAGATGGACAAGCTACTGAAGAGTATTTCATGAGGCAAGACACAGATGAGAGGGAATGAAACGATTAACAGCAAAGGTAGGAAACACAGCAGAATGTAGGTTTGTAATCTACGATACGTGTTGCTTTGATTTGTAACAGGAAAAGATATTTAGAGCCACAGGAATAGTAACAGTAAATGTACAAAGCATGTTGGACTTTCTGCCACCTCACGGAAGAAGATAAAAACAAAGCAAATACTGAAATTACTTCAAATTCTTTGTATTGTGGGAAATATTTGCTCTCTTATCTTATAATGACCTTCTAGTACCTGAAAGGGGACTAGAGAAGGCTAAGGAAGGGGCTATTTAATAGGTCAGGGAACAACAAGATGAAGGGTCAGGTTTGTGTGTTGAAAAAGGGCAGATTGAGGTTGGACATGACAAAAACGTTCTTTAATCTGAGGGTGTTTGATCCCGGGAACAGGTTGCCTAGAGAAGTGGTGGAGGCCCTATCCCTGGAGACATTCAAGGTCAGGCTGAACAGGACTCTGGGCAATCTGTTCTAGTTAGAGATGCCCCTGCTTGTAGAGGGGATGGGACTAGATGACTTTTAGAGGTCCCTTCCAACCCTAGGCCTCTACAGTTCTGTGATCTTTAGCACAAAGACATACTTCTCACACAATATGAAGACACTCAGCTCTCAAAACTGTATTTTATGACTGTAGTAGATTCAAGACTTCATAGAAGAAGCCCATAGTAGCACCAAGTTCTTTTCCATACGCAAACTAATCACAAAGTGGGTTCTATTTAAAACTTTTGTTTAGCCTTTAAATCTGTTCTGTATTTTCTATATGACTACAAGGTACTTGCATGAAAGGGATGAGACACAAATCAGAAGCAAGAATAATTCTGGTCACTCAGTAAACCAAACATCTATCTGCCAGCAGAAGCTGCTGAGTGCCACTGTGGCGCCAGCAAAGAATATAGATAGTCAGAGAGGCAAAAAACTAAATAATTTGTTAATTTTTTTTTAAATTTTCCTTGAAGTGTTGATAGGACAGCAGCACTATGTGTAATCTCTCAAATCTAATTCTGCAATTTTGCTTTCCTTATGTTTTCTAGGTGAGATCCATTTGCACAGTTGAGACCCTGATTATGGCAAGTCTCTTTTGAGGGAGGTAAATGAGAATACATTGGCATCCATTCTCTTTGTTTCCACAAAGGCTAGAAATAAACCATCTGGTCACAAGCCATGGGTTATCTGCAGCAAGTACAAGAAAAACCCCTTAAAAGAGATTCTTCCACCTCCTTTGAGCTGCTGTGTACTTCTAGTAGGTAAAATGTTAAAGCAAAAGCAATTCTAAGGGAAAATATGGAATCAAATCATCCTCATGTACTCATCATATCCCAGATTTGTGAATTTCCTATCTCCTTTTTGTGACAATGACTCTATTTTCCTCTTGAATCTAAGTCTTATTGAACTGGATAGTACCATAAGTTTAAGATATGGATGTAACTGACACAATTGCAGCTACTTGTGGACTGTTTGCAGCCATCTCCCTTGATTTTAGGGGTAGGAAATTGGGTATGGAATTGTTGCAGTTTGAAAATTACCAAAATGTTCAGATGTACAGACGTGCTTTCATGAAAAAAATGTGCATTTTGCTTTACAAGAATCCTTCAGTGACCTGTCCTAGGAGGGACACACTAGGTGACACTGTAAAAGAGAGCTTATGATCCAGTCTTGGTCCTTTTTTTCTTTTCTGGGGGCTTTGCCCCAGCATCTGAGCACAGGGCTCCATCTTCCCATAACCCCACTTCTGGGTGGGGGGGAAGACGACGACGACGGGACAGAGGGGGCACGGCGGCTTGCCTTGGCTCTGCTGTCCTCCCAGAGACGGAAGGTGGACAGTGGCTGCCCTCCACCCCGGGTCCCTGTTCTGCCTCTGGCAGGCAGCCCAAGAGAACAGGCCTGGGCCCAGTCCCAGATCTGACCCGCCCCGGCATGATCCTGGTTCTGACCCAGACAAACTTCAAGATGGCACTGTGGACCAGAGAAGCAAGACCTTAATGCTGATTCTCCCTGCATGGGGCAACCACCCACAACCCATGGTGAGGTGAAGAATACTCCCCTTTCCTCTACAGCTGAAGTGGGAGGAGAGGGAGAGAGACAGGAGGGGAATGGAACTCTCTTGGCCAGGTTTGTGGTGTGAGGGAGGCCCCTGCTGACACCAGCCGTGTGGTTGGTTGCCATCTTGACCTCCACATGTGGCCGGGGCCATGCAGCTGTTCACTGCCATCTTTAAGCCACTGCTCAGCAGGAAGAGAGGCTGTCATTTTCTGCCACTGAGAAAAGCTGGGAATTCTTGGGTGTTGGGGAGCGAAGGAGCCTCAGGAGAGTCATCTGAGAATTCTTTTGTGCTTAGCTGAACTGTCTGTTCTGAAGGAAGCAGAAGGACTCAAGAATCCTTAGACCTTGGGCAAGGAAGAGAGACTGGGTTCTTTTTGAAAGCATATCTCCTGCATTGAGGAATACAGTTCCAGTTCCTCAGGAATCAGGCTTGTCTGATCAGCATTTTGCTGGAGAAGCTACAATGAAGAATTGAAGACTTTGCCAGTCTGGAACGGCCGAGGGTTCAGCATCTGCAGACGAGAGTGGTGACACAGGAGAGGCTTGGAGAGTTTCTCCAAACCAATAGAAAAGAGGGTGGTTGTGCTGTTCTCTGCTTGACTGACATGCTTTCCCCAGGTCTCTAATGTAAATAGATCAAGGACCAATATGGTAGTAATCTCCCACTGTATTTTTCTCAGAATATATGATGGCATTTGTGACAGAGTTTCTGGTTTGTGTGCACTAACTTGCTTAACTTTTTCTTTCTTCTTTATGTATACAGTTATAGAGTTAATAAATCCTTTTCCATCTTCCCTAATCTGTTCATTGTCTGGCAAATTCTATCCGAGATCTCATCAAGACTAAACTGCTTTTTTTTCTTTTCCTTTCTTTTTTTCTTTTTCAATTGTGGTCTTAAACCTATCACAGGCATTCAGCAGGAAAATGAGTCAACTGCATGCAGCTTTATGACTGCAGATCTATACGTTAAAACTGAGCATTTAGGGTGAAATTCAGTTTCCTCACTGTCAGTATCTTATGCAATATAGAATATCTTCTGGTGAGCCTCAACAACACAATCCTTAGACAATGAAATGGACAGTTTCATAACATTGTCATAAAATGGCACTGAGGATGGATATTCTGATGGGAAAGTAAAGATGAAGAGAAAAGCACAAAGACACACAGAGTAGCTGCCAGCTGAGGAGTATTTCCATAAAGAAACACATTTAGCCTGTACTGGGCAAGGTGAATGCTTTGAGGAATTCAACAGCAAAAAGACAACTGATCAAAAGGTTAATTCCATGGCCATGTTCTGACTGAACTATATGAAATGTTACAGCACCTCAGTAGTCCTGAGAGGACAGCAGAATAATGAATGTGAGAGGAATCTGTGACACAAGATGAATGTGGGGGGTTTACCTGTGCTGGGGAGGAGAGGCAAAACCTGACTGCCTGTAGAAAAGATGAGACAGAAGTCAAAGCCGTTGCACTAGCCCAAGCCTGATAGGAAGCATAATGAATCTGTCAAGATGAGAAAGGGTGTAGAAGGTAATTCACTTTCCACCTTCATTAGGACAAGACAGTCTCACCAGCAGTATCAGCATATGTATTTTGTATCTGATATTGTGCTGCTAACCCCTGTTATTTTAAGATTTCAATGAGTACGTTTTTTCTTAATGTATTAATCTGTATTGAAAAGATACCATAGAATAAAATCTTAATTCCACTTCAGATGATCTTGAATGTCCACAGCAATGCTGTACAGTATAAATATGCAGTCTGCACTTGTTCAAAAGAAAATAGCCTGGTTTCAGTGTGTTGCTTTTGTTTACCTCTGGCCATGCCAGATGTATATGGATTCCATCCTTCATTTAGGAGAACAAGCAAATTGGGAAAAAAATCACCGTGACAATGAAGGTGCTGATTCCATGCTGGCGGAAGTTATTACAGCTAAATTACTTGAGAAGCAATTACTCACCACTCAGCCTCATCTGAGATGTCAAGCAACTCTTTCTCATAACAAAGGAGAGTATTTTCAAAAAAAACAATGGACTGACAAAAGTCCCAGAACCGCCCACAGGACTCAAGAGGAGGCCTCACCTGTGCCCAGTACAGGAGGGGGATGACATCCCTATGTCCTCAGAGTTCAAAGGCAATGTTTTAAAAATATTTCTGAGACAATCAAAGGACACGTGAAACTACTGTGAGACCATATTTTCTGAGTATATATGATTCAAAAAAGGCTGAACACATCCAGAGAATGCTTTTTTCTTTCTCAGTCTGCATCTAACATTAACTATGCATCGGAAATGGATGATGAGAACTTCCTTTGAACATCAGAAAAAAAATCAGTAATTGGCTACAAATTACTTTCAGTATCAAAGTATGTTCATATAAGTATTTTCTAGGTTTACTCTTTTAAGGTTAGCATTAGTACAACAAACCCAAATGTAATTAGTAGCAAAATGTAATATTTAATCAGTTATTTAATAAATCATAGCTTAGTACCTGAATTCTTCAATAATTAACTGTTATGTCACCAAATTCTTAAGTACAAAAAGAATGTTAAAAATTATGACGAGCCAATTCTATCTACTTCTATTAACTCTATCATGATTATCCTGGATAAAGTTCCAGTGTTCTTAAAATGTACAACAGCTGCTTGGGAATGTCACTTTCCTTTGCAAATTGCATAGCCTGATGTTTAACAGCAACATTTTCTATGGGCTCACTGATGATACACAAGGGACAGATTGTTACACAGGAGCACAAACTTCTTGAGAAGAACCTAAGGACAGAGACATGGTGGGACAGCTCGCATGACTGGAATACGGTCATGGATGGCTATGTCCTTTTCAGGAGAGACAGGTCAGCAGGGTGAGGTGGAGGAATTTCTATTTATGTGAAAGACCAAGCAGGAGTTCTGTCCAGGGTCAGATGAAGAGAGAGTTGAGAGTTTATTGGTGCGGATTAAAGGGCAGGCTGGCATGGGAGACACTGTTGTGAGTGTCTGTTACATGCCACCAGATCAGAATAAGGAAGTTGATGAGGTCTTCTACAAGTAGCTGACAGCAGCCTCACAGCTACAGGCTCTGGTTTTCATGGGAGATTTTAACTAGCCTGATATTTTCTGAAAGACTTTCTCAGCCAGCCATCCACAGTCCAGGAGGTTCCTCCACTGCATTGGTGACAACTTCCTGATGCAAATGGTGGAGGAGACCACCAGGAGAGGAGTGCTGCTGGATCTTGTACTCACTAACAAGGAGGGTCTGGTTGAAGGAGTGAAGGTTGAGGGCAGCCTTGGGTGCAGTGACCATGAGACGGTGGATTTCAGGATCTCATGTGGCAGGAAGAGAATACACAACCCTGGACTTCAGTAGGGCCAACTACTAATATAAGCAAATATCAAGGCCTTGAGAACACTAATAGTTCTGGAGTAACCTCATCTAGGACCTCTTGCACATCCTGCCCATTGTCCTGCCATTTTAACTCAGTTCTACTCAGCTATGAGTACCCTGATCTGGCTTGAGTTACTCTGTAAATGTGTTTATTTCCAATCCTGCTTCTGTTTCTGTCTCAAAAATGGACTTCAGCTCACACTGTAAGTAGTTTTTTTCTTTGGATGGACCCCTGGTATGTATGTTACAGCTTTTTCTCTGGTCTTGTCTCCTGCTGTTTCTAACTTGCTTCCATGGATGGACACTGAAACTGCTCCATTACTTGCAGTTTCATAGAACCACTAGGGAGTACCAGCCCCTGGCTCTGCCTACTCTGTTTAAATGCTGTGGAACTGTACCTTGTTTACTGCACTGTCTGCACTGGGCTTACTCCTGAATCCTGTTTTGTGGCTTTCCTCTTTGAGCAGCCTTGTTCTTGCTGGTTTACATGGTGTTGTGGGGTGACCCCAGAGTCCTTTGATCAAATATCCTTTGATTCCTTTGATCATATTATGTATTTGGGTATCCAGTGGCTGTTCTTTTTATTACTTTTTATTAATTTTTATTACTTTTTATTAATTTATTTTTAAGTATATCAGGCCAATGCTTTTCATGTTGACAAACCTCACGAGGATGCATATGTGTTCCCTAGCCAACAGAATGAAGACTTCTGATTGACAGCAGATCTGTCAATCCTTTAGACAGAGAAAAGAGCAATGAGTTGTCCATATAAAATATTTCTTCTGAAATAAAAGCAGATTCTTTTGTTATATCAAAGACTACACAGAGATTCAATTATTAGCAGGAAAAACACCAAGCCTGTGGCTGGGAGCTCATGGCTTATTTGTAAATCTATGTACCCTAGCATGTGAATCTTGACAGCTCTCCACAGACATACAGCGTTCTGAGCAGAAATAACTTGTGTTCTACTTTTTAGATTATTTAGTATTGCGTTTGAATTTTCATTGGAAAGTATGTTAAAAAGCTGAATTACAGATTAATGACATCTCAAACACACACAAAAAGAGAAATGACAGAAGAATAAATGTGTTTTACACTTAGATACTCTCCATTGATCCATAAAGTGCAGCTATGACTGAAGCAGGAATCTGTTCCGTGCTAGGAAAAAATCCCAGGATTATAAACTCTCAGAGGCTATATGTAAATGGAGTTGCTATAGTAGTGATAATATTTTTTGTATCTTTGAACATGATTTATATCCTCTTATTAATTGTGGTTTATACTCTCTGAAAAAACAGAATCCACTACATTTAGTGTAAGTTCTAATCAGCCACAATAAATGAGTAATATTCTCAAATTAGGTTTTTTCCTTGAATTTGCTTCTATGGAAATGTCATTAGATAATGCCTTATTGGATGATAAACTGGGAGATAAAGAGCATTTCCCAATAAACTAGCATTATTTTATTTATTTAACCAAGTCCTTTTGCTCACAGATTCACAGAATGGTTGAGGTTAGAGGTCACCTCTTGAGGTAAACTTGTCCAAGCCCCTGCTCAAGCAGGAAGTGGGCCATATCATAGAATCATTAGGGATTGGAAGGGACCTCGAAAGATCATCTAGTCCAATCCCCCTGCAACAGCAGGATCATCTACACCAAGTCACACAGGAACACATCCAGGTGGGTCTTAAACCTCTCCAGTGAAGGAGACTGAGAATAGCTTGGCTCCATCCTCCCAACACCTACCCTTCAAATATTTATAGACATTAATGAGGTCACCCCTCAGTCTCCTCTTTTCCAAGCTCAAGAGACCCAGCTCTGTCAGCATTTCATCATCAGGGAGGTGCTGTATCTCCTTCATCATCCTCGTTGCCCTACGCTGGACTCTTTCCAGCAGCTCCACATCCCTCCTGAACTGAGGAGCCCAGAACTGGACACAATACTCCAGATGGCTGTTGAATATTCTCATAGTTATGAAGACCTCACAGCCTCCACGACCAACCCGTGCCAGTGTTCAGTCATCCTCACAACAGAAAAATATTTTCTGATATTCAGGGGAAACTCCAGTGTTATAGTTTGACCACCGCATCTGGTCTTGTCACTGGGCACCGCTGCCCTTCTCTTCTTTAATCAGTACAGTGTCTGTTTGAAGGAGAGCCTTCCCTCATATGAGAGATTTTAACCACTGATTCATTTTAATGGCATTTTTCGTTTCTGTAGTTATACATCTTTTTCTTATGCCAGGGAGCCCAGAACTGGACAGTTCTCCAGGTGTGGTCTCACTGGCAGTGCTGAAGAGAGTGGAAAAGTACTTTCCTCAGCATTCTGGCAAAACACCTTCTCAGGCAGCCCAAGCTCAGAGTCCTTAACTGGCCTGGGTTGGAAGGGACATCCAAAGGCCATCTAGTCCAAACCGTCTGCAGTGAGCAGGGACAGCCTCATCTAGATCATGTTGCCCAGAGCCTTATCAAGCCTCTCCTTCCTGCAGAGCAAAGGTCAGCTGAGGAACAGTGAGATGGCACGACCTAAGAATTTTCATGCAAATGTATGTCATGTGAACACTCAAACACAGGCATACTTATGCATAGGTTTCTTATTACTCAATCATACAAACATTATTTTCACAGAACTGGACAGCCACATCTGCAGAACAGGTCACTTAAAAAGAGAGAACTTACCTTTGAACCCAGCAGCACAATGGCATGAAAAGTAGCCAACGAAATCCATACAGGTAGCTCCATTTTGGCAAGGTGAACTAGAGCATTCATTAATTTCAGCTTCACAGAACACTCCTTCATATCCAGGCACACATCTACAGCTGTAATTTCCCAAGTGATCCTGGCAGAAACCATATTGAGAGCACAAGTTTCCAATGCAGTTGTCTATATCGACTTCACAGAAGGTTCCAGTGTACCCAAGGGGACATATGCACCTGTTATTGACATAAGGAGAGGAAAACACAAAACAAAATGACCAGTCTTAAATATATAGGTCAGTAGTGAAAAATGTTATTGTTCCAGTGCCCAACACTCTCTCAGGAAAGAACTTTTTCCTAAGATCCAATCTAAACCTCTCCTGATGCCACAAACCGAGCTGAGTATGTTCCTGTGTGACTTGGTCTATGGCAGAGGGATTAGACTAGATGACCTTTGGAGGTCCCTTCCAATCCCTAATGTTCTGTGATTCTGTGATCTCATGTACATCTCTCATGTACACATCTCATATCTCATGTATGTCTTGCATACATCTTATAAAAACATAAAAACTCTTGTACTTGACAATACTTTTTTAGACTGATTATCTCCTTATCGTGCCAACAGATCTCCTTGCATGGAGGAACATAGTCTTACAATGATGTATATTCTCTGACAGCCATAAAAACGTTATGTAGAAACTGGGAAGTCCTGATGTATTAAGGAAGCTTTGATTGTAGCAACTTTCCATATTGATCCCTCTGCTTTTTTTCTTACTTTTTAGCATTCATGTAACTGTTTTCTGTAGCTTCCCCATCCCTGGAAGTATTGAAGGGGCCGCGGTGCGGCGGCGGCAAAGCTGCGATGCGGCGGGACCATGCACCCATGGCAAGTTGCGGACGGGGTCGCTTCCGGACCGTGCGGCGGCAGCTGCGCGCCGGCGGTGGGGTCAGGCCGAGGCCACGGCTGGTTCGGAAGCCACGGCAGGTCGCGGCTGCTTCGGGAGCCGCGGTACCCCCTCGGAGCCACGGTTACACTCCCCCCCCCGCCACCGCCCGTTCCCAGGGTGATGGGAGCATACTCCCTTCAGGGCCACAGCCCCCAAAAAGGGCGCGAACAAAGACCCTGCCCTGCTTTTTATAGGCTGACCTAGCCAGCCCTTCCGGGGCAGGTCCCAGGACAGACCCTTCCGGGGAAGGGTCCTGGGACCTGTGCAACTGGGGACAGGTCTCCCAGGACAGACTTGTCCGGGGAAGGCTCCAGGGCAGTGTCACCTCCCCCAGGACAGGCAACTGAGGGAAGGTTCCCCCTGAAAACAACACAACTTTTCTTCTTCATGAAAGCATATCTGAAAATGCTGGCAGTTCTCAAACTGCAACAGGTCCCTTCCAACCTGAGCCCGTCTGTGATTCTATGATTCTGTGAAGAGAATGATTAAGAAACTGGTCCTTTGACTGTGAAAACATAAGTGAAAGAAGCTAAACAGGAAGCAGAAACTACCTGATCCCTGACCTTACCAGAACTCCAAGATAGGAGTAAAGATCCCAGCCACCAGCCAGGTGAGCGAATTGTTGCCTAGCTGGTTCCATACTGGGATAGCAGAGCCAACAGTCAGTAACTGGAAGGCAGAGAAGCACAAAACCTGAGAACCCTTGTCAGAAACTGGGGAATTGAGAAGGGAATTGGAAAAGAACCAGTTTTGTTAAACACTGTGTTGTTATAATGAAAACACGGCTGAACTTCAAATATCTTTCTCTTCCTGTCTTAGAAATAAAAAATTATCTCTAAGCAATTAAGTATTCTATGCTTTTAGTAGGAAAAATGCTATAACCACAATAGCTTTTAGTGAGTATGACCTTGCATTAATACTGGAGCAGCACTAAAATACTGAATATGATACCAAAAGCTTTGAATCAGTTTGATTTAGTCTTTCATTCACTGCAAACTGAAATGCTTCTCTGCAATGATCAAAAAGAATTTGTATACAGAGATAAACGGTACCAGAATTTCTATCTGTGTGAGCACTCATAGCTCATGGAAATATTGCCCTTATCTGAGGGATGTCCTGGCTATAGGTTCACACATCAATGCAGAGGCTCAGCCTCACTGTGGCCTGAGCTGGGTTTCAGTGGTTATTATGGGTTAAGGCTGGGCAGATGAATGACAGATGCTCTTTATTAGAAAACAAAAGAAGTAACTCCCCCCTCCCAACTTCTTTTTCAAATTAGGATGAGATCTTTGAAGAGTCATCTCACTCAAATTTCCCATTATAGGCTTCTCATTGAGCAATGTTCAATTAGTTATTTTCTCTCTTCTCCTACAGAGAACCTAATGAAACAGTACAGGCTCATTGAGAAGGAAACATCAATTTTATTTTGATGCAGCAACACTGAGGTACTTGATTTTGTCTGCTGTTTTTATGTCAACTATACGTGAGCAATGGTTGAGAGGTGCTTTTGTTCTTTGTATGGTATCAGCCAGATCCACCATATGGTCAGGTACACCATCACTCCTGTGACAGGAACACTAACCATTTGGAGAAATAATCAATTTAAATACATGCTGATTAATTTCTGCTATCTCAAACAGCACAGACTTGACTGAAAGTATATTAATTAATTTGAATTAATAAGAGTCTTTGTGTCAGTGTGATTGAGGACACTTTAGTTGTAGGAGAAGGCTCCTTAAACCAAAAGAATGAAACTAATAAGACTTACTGGTTTGATTCCTTGGTCTTATTATGTAGCCTTATTGTTATACTAGATCACTGTTCCCCTTCGTCACCCAGAGCAAATCTCCATCCTGAGCTTTACACTAATTTTCCATAATTAAAGAACTAATACATAACATTATAGTTTACTTGATAATTGAAGAAGATAAAGAGATGCTTTCAATTATAATTAATAGCTTTAAAAATTGTTCTCAGTAGGGTTGTTAATGGCACATACAAATGTAATTGTGTGTGCGTTCTGCTGACAATTTTCTTATGTCTTCCTGCACAAAATACAGCTTATGATAATTGTCTTATAAAAAATCATATCCATTTTAGGAAAGAAATGCAATTTGCAAGAAGTCTTTAAAAGCATTTTCTCTCTTATTCTTTTGGTTTCATGTAGTGGGAAAGGGAAATTACTGTAGTTTCATTTGTTGGTAATAAATAATACAAGTATATAGAGCATGTTATATTATTTTTAAAAGAGGAATACTTCAATTCTCTTAAAAAATGCTTCACTCTCACAGAGGGACAACAACTTTATACAGTGAACAATCTGCACACTGTCTTTGCAAAAGTGGTTGTTTTTCTATTGGATCAGGTTCTCTGGTAACAAAACCATCTATTAACACATCCAGGGCTGAAGTCTTAATGGTATGTTTTCTTGAACTACAAATAAACAGACGTAATTTGTCTTTCAAAGACTAAAAACATAAAACTGAGTCAACTGTCTGAGACTGGATAAGCAAGCTAAATTCACAAGTTCTTGTTTTATCACAAGTCTTCATTATTTATCTGTAAATGTAGTTTGTAAGGTGAAGACCTTTGTTTGCCTATAAGAATGTTTTTTTCTGATACTGACAGAAAAGTCATAGATTACTCTGTCAAATAAAATGCCAAAATATGGTCTAGTAGTTCGATAGAATTGATTGCAAACTGGCAAAAAAGGAGTTATAAACACTTTGTAAGGGCTACCTGGCAATGATTTCTTTTAACTCCACTATACTTACATACTTGTATACTTAGACATGTATAGCTATGCATGTGTTCTTATTTGGAAATGTAAGTTATTCATACAGAAGATCTCATAAAAATAGAGATGAAGTGGAAGAAATGATTCATTACTTCTATTGTAATATTGTCCACCAGTGCAACATTTTCCAAATAGAAGCACCAAAGAGTATTAATTACAGTGCTTCTAAGCACTGGTCACAGGTACAGGTCACAGCTTATAAATAAAGCCTTTCAAAATACAGATATTATGGAGAGATTTTAGTTATTCTGTTTTTCATAGAGGAAAAATAATTAATGCCTAATGACGGTCAAAGTCTGCTTAATGAGGAAAATAATTTCCATTTATTTTTTACCTATACTTGTATAGAATGTTGTTTGCAAATACAGACAGCATGTTGCAGCTCACAGAATAAAATTTTGCCAGTAAGTAAAAAAACAGTAATGACTCAGCATTTCAACTGAATCCATTTGAAAATTATTATGGAATATTCCTAGTTGGAACGGATCTTCCACATCACTGAGTCCAATCAGACACACAACAACAAAATCCAAAACCTTGATCAAACACCAGCACCAAATACACTCAACCAGATAAAACACAAAATAAACCCTCTACCTGCTGGCCACTATAGCAGATCATGAAGCACCATGGCTACATCTTTATTAAATAGCTCCAGGGCTGATGACTCAACAGCTTCCTTGGACAGCCTTTCCCAGTGCCCAATCACTCTCTCAGTAAAGAACTTCTTCCTAATATCCAATATAAACCTCCCCAACACAACCCCAGACCATTTCCTCTGGTCCTGTCTAAGTGAATACACTTAGGAGAAGAGGTCAATACCCACCTCTTTCCAATGTTCTTACAGGTACCTGTAGAGGGCAATGAGGTCTCCCATCAGCCAAACTACACATGCCCATTTCCCTCAGCCTCTCCTCATATGAGTTGTTCTCTAAACCTCTCACAAGCTTGCCAGCTCTCCTCTGGACACATTCCAGCACCTCAATGTCCTTCTTATAGTGAGGAGCCCAGAACTGACTCCAGTACTTGAGGTGTGTCCTCAGCACTGCCAAGTACAAAGGCACAATAACTTCTCTAAATTGTAATTGAATTTTTAATAAAAGAAGTGTCCCCATCTCACACTTGAGGCTTATAGTACATTCACCATTTACTAAAACAGATTATTTTTTTAATCTGAGATTTTGCATTCTTCATTTCACTTTGTCCAGAAATGAGAACTATTTGTGAGGTCTCCCTGTGCAGCACTTCAGACTACACAGTTTTACAGAACACATGTCGTCACTGAAAGTTGCTTTCCTCGGCTGAGAGAAACACTGCTACATTAGTAGTAAGAGACCTATCTTCATTTAACATAAGTTTCTTTATAAAGAGTTGTATAGAAAGCGTAAAGTTAGTACCTGTACTTATTAATCCCATCTTCACATGTGGCTCCATGCTGACACTGGTTTGCTTCACAGTCATTAATACTCTCCACACATGTTTGTCCTGTCCATCCCACAGCACACACACAACGTGATGCCTGATTTTCTTCATCATAGATACAAGTGCCTCCATTTGCACATACCTGAAGTTAAGTACAAATGCATGTGTTGAGCTTCTCCCGCAGAGTTAACTGAAAAAGCTGTTGGTGATCACTGTGGTTATTTACAATTTTATGGTGTGATAGTACAGGAGTCAGATCTCCAGGAATCACCTAAAATACTGAATGTCAGTACATTGATATACAAATTCTTTGTTATTTCAAAAGCGACATTTTTAATTAAGTCAGATCAGGGACACCAACGGTAACAAGAAAATCTTCCATAGGTACCTTGGTGATAAAAGGAATACTAGGGAAAATATGGGCCCTCTCTAGCAGGAAGCAAGAGACCTGGCTATCCAGGATATGAAGAAGGATGAAGTAGTCAGTGACATTTCTGCCTCTAAGTTTACTGGCAAGTGCTCCATCCACTCCGTACAAGTTGTAGAAGGCAAAGGCAAGGACTGGAAGAATGAACTGTCCTGTGTAGAATCACAGAATTATTGAGGCTAGAGAAGACCTCTGAGATCATCCAGCCCAGCCCAGGACCTAACATCACCACATTGGCCAGATTGGGGCACTAAGGGCCACAGCCAGCCTGTCCTTAAACATCTCCAGGGATGGGGACTCCTCCACTGCCCTGGGCAGTCCATTCCAGGGTCTGATCACCCATTCCATCAGGAAGGGCTTCCTAACCTCCTGCCTAACCCTCCTCTGGCAGCTTCAGGTCCTGCCCTCTTGTGCTGTTGCTAGTTGCCTGGAAGAAGAACCTTACCCCTACCTGAGTTCAACCTCCATTCAGGTAGTTGTAGAGAGGGAGAAGGTCCTCCCTGAGTGTCCTCCAGGCTAAACAACCCTTGCTCCTTCAGCCTGTCTTCATCAGACTTTCCCTCTGGTCCCTTCCCCAACATGTTTGCTCCTCTGGAGGCAGCCCCTCAATCTCTTTCTTGAAATGAAGGGCCCTCAGTACTCAAGGGAAGGTCTCACCAGTGCCCAGTACAGTGGGAGGATTATGTCCCTAGTCCTGCTGGCCACACTATTGCTGATACAACCCAGGGTGCCAATGGCCTTTTAGGCCACTTAGGTACACTGCTGGCTCCTCTTCAGCTGGTTGTCAACCAGTACTGTCAGGTCCCTCTCTGCCAGGACGCTCTCCAGTTGTTCCCAGTCTGTAGCTGCAGGTGGTTATTGTAGCCAAAGTGTAGGACTTTGCATAAGCTCCTATTAAACCTCATCCCATTGGCCTCTGCAGAGAAATCTGTCCACATTTCTCTGCAGCATCGTCCTCCCCTCCAGCAGATCGACACTTCCCCTCAACTTGGTGTTATCTGCGAATTTACTGCGGGTGCTTTTGATCCCCTTATCCAGGTCTTCAATAAAGATGTTGAATAGAACTGGGTCCAGTACTGATCCCTGGAGGACAGGACTGGTCGCTCGACACCAACTTATGACCAGCTAAAGAACCTGAAGGTGCACAACTCCATGGGATCTAATGAGATGTATTTTGGGTCCCTCTCAGGGAAAAAGTGGGTGAAGTGACTAAACCATTACACATCACATTTGAGAAGTCATGGCAATCTGATGAAGTCAAAAAAGTGGAAATATAATCCCCATTTTTAAACAGACAGTAAACAAGAACTGAGGAACCACAAGCCAGTCAGTCTTACCTCCGTGCAACTCAAGATCTTCATGTAAACTATGCTAAGGCACATGGGAAATAGTGAGGTAATGGATGACATCCAACATAGCTTCACTACAAACTCTGCCTGAAGAATTTGTTGGCCATCAGGTTATGGTGCTGGTGGACAAGGGATAAGGAACTGACATAATCTACCGAGACTCTTGAAACGTTCAACACTATTCCACGTAACATCTTTATCTCTAGATTGAAGAGATGGAACTGAGAGTTGGACCACCTGATGGATAAATAACGCTTGAGTGGTCACATTCACAAGGTTGCAGTCAACAAGTGAAAACCAATTACAAGGTGGGACTCCAAATCGAGAGTGTAGTGATAGGATGAGGTGTAACAATTTGAAACTGGAAGGGTAGGGTTAGATTAGATACATTGCTGACATTTTTAACTGAGAGTGATGAAACACTGGAACAGGCTGCCCATAGAAGTTGTGGATGACCCTTCTCTGGAAGTGTTCAAGTTCAGGTTGGATGGTTACTAGATAAGTAACCTTATCTAGTGAAGGTGTCCCTGCCCATGGTGGGGGATTGGAATTAGGTGATCTTTAAGGTCCCTTCCAATCTAAATAATTTTGTGATTCTATGAATTCACAGTTCTGTGATTCTGAAGTTGAATTTAACATCACCATTGTCATAACTGTCTTTATTTTAAGAAGGATAATAGAGAAAAACAACTATTTCTGTACTTAAAATCTAAGTATAGTGTATTTGAACTTGTGACCATCAGGAAAACTGTACTGGCTATATATTTATTTTTAATTATAATTCTATTTCACAAGCTAATTTTGAATCTTTTTTATTTCATTCTAGAATTACATATCACATGTATGTTCTGGGAAAATTAGAACTTTCTGCTTTTCAATCTGTAAATACTGAGAAATTAAAAACCTAGACTAAAACAACATTTTCCTTTCACCTTTCATTTGCTAACATTAATTAGCAAAATAATATTTTCTGGATTCTCAAAAAATTACTGAAAATATAGGACAGAATGAATGCTACTTTCTTCATTTTAAGGGTCATGTTTAATTTCCTAGATTTTTGCACTGTAAAAATGAATAACTACATTTTTACTTCAAAGCAATTAAGAACTCTCCTAATCAATTGGTTTCTAAAGAAAATAGTGTCTAGAAGATGAGCTAATGCAATTGTACTTCAGTTTGATTGAGTCTGAATTTCTTTATAACATCATTAAAATTTGTAATAAGAACAGTTCTTAGTAGAAATCGTCTAATATTCATTTGTCTTTGATTAAGTTTTAAATAGACCTTAAAATTAAGTGATTTTTGCTATGCTTTCAGTACTGAATTTTTAACATTAAATTCTTCTTCAATTGGACAATTCCTAGAAGAGCTGCTCAACCTAAATGCAAAGAAAACTACTATGTGTAGACTTCTAGAAATACTGTTTGATTTTTATGTGCCTTCTTACTCATTTCTTCAGGATTTTAACCTAAGAATATTTCTCAAAGCCCAAACAGGTCAAATAAACTTACATTCATGAAAACCATCTAGAAAAAGAAAAAAAGTTGCATTTCAATATTGTCACAATATTATCCTAATTACGTTCCTGTGTTGATACTTTATACTGTGAACGACACGGGTGCAATCTAAAGCAGATTTCAATTGCAATAGAAGACATGTTTACCATCAAAACTAGTTCTTTGTTTTCTCTTTCATATAGAAAAAAATAATTCCCTATCAGTTTAAACATTGAAAACTCTGAGCTGGAATGATTGAAATCAAATTTAACATGGCCATGACTGCTTAGTCTGATCACAACACTTATAGCTATGGTAAGTACTTCAATACAAATCTGCCCAATTATCCAGTATTGATAAAAACTCTAGGATCATTTTAGCAATCAGGAAATATTATTACAGTGAGGCATTAGAATTAGTCCATAGAGAAATAAATCCCTTTTGTTAGTACACAGTCTCTTTTGAAAATAGTTTGTTGTCCATTGCTTATGATAAGAGACTGAGCTAGAAGGATCACTGTTATCTTAACACATCTCCCATCTAAATTTTCCTGGAATACTCTGCAATTTGAACAAAACTGTACTTTTCAATACTTCTAACTAATGAGTTACTTCTAATATTTGCAAAGCCTGTTTGCCATTTGTCCTTTAATTCCATTTCACTACTCTGATCCTGAAAATGAAGCATTATTTTTCCATTCCATAAGTGCAGTAAATATTGATAGAACAGTTTTGAAGAAGCTCACTTTGCAGACAAAGACATCCCTCCATATTGCTCAGCAGGTAACACCCTCCCCTGCAATGCCTACTAGCAACTAGAAAAGCACTGAATTTTCTGTTTCGGAGACTAATTTTACGTAACAGTCTGGAAGTTTACAGATGTCACTCTGCATGTGTACGGATTAAATTTCTGCTTTTCCAGAGAATGTCTGCAAGGTGATGTCAGCTTCAACTTTAGCATTTGTAATCTGTTCTACCATCCAGAAACAAAACGGGGAATGAAAATGAGTGCAAGTCAGGCACTTTGCTCGATACTACTCACAATTTCCCTTGGACACTTGTCAAGGAAACTGCTGCTACACTGACTAACTAATTAGTATTAAGTTAATTAATTTATAGTACTACAATTTGACACTTAAAGGCAGATATCCCATGTTTTAATGCATCTACATCTACTTTATACTATCCTTTTTTTATTATAATTAAAATAATAATGAAAATGCCCCTTTTAAGTGTTGTGCTGGGAAAGATACAAGAAACTCAAACCACAACAAAGCAGAACTAAAATACCGTTGGAAAATAAATGGAAGAGTGTCAAAATCTGTATTTAATTTGCAAACATAAGATTAAATAAAGAGTTGAGTGCTGAATTATGTAGTTTACAGGATAATATAAACCTTTAATTTCAAATTATTACTTACACTAGTACAGAAAATATTCATGTATTTGTTTGTTTGAATTAGACCTTTGGTTTTTTTCTTCAGAAGAAATATTACTTTAATAATCTGCAGGGTGAGAAAAGAAGTAAACCCCAAACATTTACCTCCTTTATTTGAATTCTATTTGCTTTCCTATTAGAAAGCCTACTAAATATTCGCATGCTGCCAAAACTGTCTCTTACAGTGAGTGTTTATAAACAGTTATTTTTTCCACCTTACATTTGCTATAGACTAAGACAGGATATAGAAAATAAAAATTAAGTAAGTGAGAGGAAGTTTAAGAAATATTGGAGAGTTTTAGTAGCTCCCACCAGTATCCTTTGGTACATCATCACTTCATACCCTAACTAGACGCAGCGGTGATTGCATCATAGTTTTATTATGTTATGTACAATAATTTTGCACTCATTCACTACACATTTATGTAGTGAATGTAGAATGTGCAACACATGAAAACTGACAAGATACTGGAATAATTTAAGCAGAACCATTTGAGCCATTAGTACTTCAGTGTTGTATTTCATACCCATCAGTGAACATGTGCCCATGGACATCAGGGTGACTATATCAGATTCTACTCTGCTCTTGTGAGAATTCACCTGGAGTTCTGCATCCAGTTCTGGAGTCCCCAGTAGTAGAAGGCCATGGAACCCTTGGAACAAGTCCAGAGGAGGCCACAGGGATGGTCAGAAGTCTAGAACATCTCTCCTGTGAAGACACACTGATAAAACTGGGGTTGTTCAGCCTGAAGAAGGTTCCAGAGGGACCTTACAGCAGCTTCCAGTACCTGAAGGGGCTCCAGGAAAGCTGGAAAGGGACGTTTTACTAGAATCCCTAGTGATAGGACAAGGGGAAGGGTTTCAAGCTACAAGAGGGAAGATTTAAATTGTATGTTAGGAAGATAGTCCTTGCTCTGAGGGTGATGAGGAGCAGGTTGCCCAGGGAGGCTGTGGGTGTCCCTTCCTTGGAAGTGTTCAAAGTCTGGTTGGATGGAGCTCTGGGCAACCTGGTCTAATAAGAGGTGTTGCTACCTGTGGCAGAGGTTGGAACTAGATGATCTCTGAGCTCCTTTCCAACAGATAACAGTTCATGATTCTCGGAAATGTTGATTGCTTCTTCATACAGATATCGCCTACTTTGCATAAAGTATTTTTATAGCGAATATATTAATACATAGTGAATATATTTCAATAAAAGCATTTATTAAGCCTTCCAAACATGGGTTATCATGTTTGAGTAAGTTTTTGAAAGGGATATATAGCATCGTGTATGTAACTTTTAAAACTGTTATCATGATTAAAAAGGCAACAGTGTTTTACTTTATCCCATATTTGAGTCATAGTAACACAAAGCCTTATCGTGATTTGAAAGAATCCTACCCAAAATACTCATTAACTGCATCCTGTGAGCACTTAAGAGTGATTTGCAGAGTGTTCAGGTTTTTTCTAACTGCATTTTCAACTCATTTACACAAAGGTTTCTTTGAATTTTTGTTGTTGTTATGGTCTTTTTTAACGGAAAAAAAGCTTTTTCAATTCTTCCTGTGCCTTCTCTCCAATAACATTTAAATACATGAAATGGTTAAAGGAAATTTCATTTTACATTCCTACAAGTTTCACAACATAACAGAAGCAGGTAGGGGACAGATGTCAGTGGGTTAAACCTCTAAAGAACAAGGTAAGCTGAACTCAAGAAGTTCATGGTGTCTTGAACAATGAAAGACCAGACTAGTCACATCATGCACTTCTGGACTTGTGTGTTACACCACAAAGAAGAATGTTAGCATGGACCTGTATCAAGAATGAGTACTGTGATTAGGAAACCCATGAGAAATGAGGATTCTTCAGCTCACTGCTCTCAAAATAACCTTTTTAGATTTCCCCAAAACACCAGGGGAATGTAGCATTTTATCTTACCTCTGTGTTTCCAGTACATGGCGATAAACACGTGTAATTAAATCCGTGAGATTTAGCCTCACAGAGCACTCCTGGGGCACAGCTTGTATTGTGGAACAGGCAGGTGTCAATATTCAGTTCACATCTTTCACCTTCAAAACCTGCACCACAAAGAGAATGTTTAATCACAGTTCATTCAGAATGTTGACTACCAAGTCAGTCTGTTCAGGGTACTGGCAGTTCACACCACTGTACCAGAGAAATTTAGCAATTTTATATCCTAAATTAAGTGAAAAAGTAGCATTCTTCACAAAAATGTTTAATTTGTACATCAATAAATACTGCTGTATATGGTTTTTTTAATTCTTCTGTGTAGAAAACACAATCAATGTCCAGCAACTCACCTTCAGGGCAAGTGCACTTAAAATGATCCTCATAGTCAACACACGTCCCTCCATTCTCACATGAGCTGGAGCCACAGCTCGTGATTTGCACCTCGCAGAATTCTCCTGAGGTTGGAAAAAAGGTCCCAAGAAGGTTAATAATTAACTTATATGAACTTCTAGGAACTGTTTACAAAGGCCTGTAGTAATAGGGTGACGCACAACAGTTTCATGTTAAAGATGGATGCTAGGAGGAGGTTCTTTAGCAGGAGACGTGTTGAACACTGGAACAGGTTGCCCAGAGAGGCATCTGAGGCCTAATGCCTGAAGCTATTCAAGGTGAGGCTAGAAAAGGCTCTGATGTACTACAGAATGCTCCTGCTCCCTGCAGGGGAGATGGACTAGATGCTCTTTGGAGGCCCCTTCCATATCAGGCCATTCTATAGTTCTACAGGTTTCCAGAGTTTTTTTCTTTCATTTTGGAAAAAAACCCCTCAGAGTCAAAAAAAGGTCAAAACAGAATCTTTCAGCACTAAAAATAGCATTGTAGATGGAATCTAAATGAGGATGTTATCTGAAATGGAAGTGATATCTTTGCATTTCTTCTACTTATTGCTGCTCTGTGAGTAAATCCTCTATCTATGACTTTTGATTCTGTTATGTATATATTTCATTTTGTCTTCTCTGAGCTCCGTTCTGGGTAGGGAAAAACCAGTCCACATCTTTCTGAGACAACCTCTGGTGTCATTATGTCATTCCACTGAACAACCACTTGTTCATTTAACGGAAGGCTTTTATCTCAACTAAAATAAATAACTGAATTTTTAAGTGGATAGTGAAAACACATGAACCAAGGAAATGTATGTCTTCTGGCAACGTGATGAGTCAGCACAGAAGAGCATCACCTTTACCATTAATCTTAGAAAAAGAGTAGATTTTAAAAAAGAAAGATATTAAGGTGTCCTTCTTATTCCTTATGCTACTGAAAACAGTAGAATTCATTCTGCCTTAAGATTCTTGAGATTTGTTTTGATATTATTCATCTGCTCTTGTTGGAACCTCAGAGATCAGTGGAGGAAAGGTTTCGCCTCCAGTCCGCTGTTTGCTAACATGGAGATGGCCCATAGGAACAAGTGTACTGATGATGGAAGACTGGCTTGGAGACACATGGACCAGAGCACTAGCCTTTAGACAAATAGCTGACACTGCGGAATGCATGCACGGACTCCAAGATGAGCATTATGTTTGCTGGACGTTTCTTCCCCTTTGAGTAGATGGAGATGACAACTCAATCCAGCCATGTACAAATATACAACTAATCTCTTTGTGCCCTTGATGGCAGTTGGTATGTTGTGTGAATTACACCTATCTACCTTTTTTCCCCAAATGAAGCTGGGTTTTGTTTTCACCTGTAATTCTCATAGGTGGCTTTCAAACCCTTCTTGTGTTTTCTTTTGTTTTGTCCTGTTAGCACATTAACTAAATTAATTGGTTAACCTCATCTTGAACCTTATCAGACAGATTAATGGATTATACCATATCCTCTTGGATTATGGAGGCTATGTTCTGCTCCCTTCCCGTGTCTTCCAGGTCAGGGGCTGGGCACTCAGGGAGCAACTGGCATTGCTGTAAAAGACTGAGGCAAAGTAGGCAGTTAGTAGTTCAGCCTTTTCCTTACCCATGATCACCAGGTTTCCCCCTACATCCATTAGAGGATCAAGATTCTCCTTAGCTCTGCTTTTACTGGAAAGAGGCTCGTCAGAATGATATATATCCTTTTTATGTTTATATTGTCCTTGTACTTCTCCGAAAAAAAATCCCTCCTGTATTAACATACATTAATTTTTCAACAGTGAAGAGTACACTTGCAGTTATTGAGTTAAAATATTTGCTAAAATTTATTATTACTGTAAAATGTCACAGAGAGATAAAGAGGGAAATCAGAATCTTTTCACTGGCTATTAGTATAATAACTGATATTTCATGGGCAACCATGACCAGTAAGACTTTATGTCTACAAGACTCCTTTTTGATCACTGTGTACTAACATTACTGGAAACCCTATATTTTTGTATCTCTCTGGAAAGATCATCTTGATTAATAATTTGTCAAAGATCTGCTATGAGCCAAGACAAGAGTTATATAATGGAAGTTTGTATAATATTGTTTGGCAAAGAGATGGGCTACAAAAGAAATAGATATTTTAAATGTGAAATCAGCTGAATGTAGTGAGGAAGTTGCTATCTCCTAGAAAATGTGATCTTGTTTTATTTTTTCTTAATGAGGTCTGGAAGGCAAAATTAGGAGGAAAAAAACAAACCCTGAGAATAAACTTCCACTCAGTATGTATTTTGGAATTATTTTTTTTCATATTTATTCATGAGGATGAAATTGTCTTGTCAGAGAAACCCTTATGAATAAATATTAGTGCAATCAAACAAGCTTAAAGAATTATTTAGCTATAAATCTGAAATTCCTATAATTACTGTATCCTTTAAGCAAATTTTACAACTTTGGCCAGTCACAATGAGGTCAAGAAAATCTAGTAACTTCAAACTGGTATGAAATGTATTAGAATCCGAATACTGGAGAGAAATGCTTGATTTATAGTATTAAGATCTGATTAAGTGTTAAATGAATGTCAGGAGAGATCTCCACAGTAATCCACTCAGCTTTTAATGCCTAATTATCACTTCATATTGAGTGAGGGCTGAATAAGTGAGAAATGCAATACTTAGAGAACTCAAACAAGAATTATGTGTGCAATTAAGCATGTTCTTCTATTAGGAATAAATTTCACAGGTACAAGGAACAACTGAAATAACACAAGAGGGATGGGAAATAATTTGATTTTAAATATTTCTCTTGTGATGTTAATTTTTAAAATGCTTCCTTATGCATTTTTAACCTAAACATGTGTTCTTGCACTTGAAACTCTTTTACTGCACATTTTATGCCCAAGAGACCACAGAAACAAAGTGTGACCACAAAAAAGCCCAACCTGAGGTACACATGAATATCCTGAGGCATGCCTGGTGTTGGGAGCCTGGACTACATGACCTTTGGAAGTCACTTTCATCCCAATACATTCTGCGATTCGATGTTTTTACTGCAAGGCTGGTGGCAGAGCCACCACAATAAATTAATTCAGCTATAAAGTAGAACTGCAGTCAAAAAAAGAAAAGGAATAAAATTATATTAAGAGATGTGGATAAATGTGCCCAAGTGGATCCTATAGAGATGAACAAACCACTGATATGAGCATCACATTCTTACTGTGAAGGACTACACCCACCCAAACACCACCACTATAAAACCAGTGACCTTAAGACCCAGAGTAGGAGGAAAAACAGTGAGTATAGCGTAATGAAAAGGGCACCTTCATTTTAGGATGCTGTCTCACAACTTGCTGTGCAGAAGAGTTATTCTTCAGAGGGGAAATAATTACAGAATTTATACCAAAGAAAGATGTGATATCAATAATTTTCTACTGACATTGCTTTTCTAATTAAGATCTAAGGGAAATAGTTTCTATTAGCTCCTGAAAAACAATACTTTGTTGGAATCATGATAACAGTTGAGATTTGAACTCATAATTTACTAAATCTAATTAGTTGGAAGACATCAGGCATATTTACACTGTGTTGTGGAACAGTGTTCTGGAATTGTGATGGGTTCAAGAGCAAAATTAAAGATAAAGGAAAAGAAAACAAAGCAGTTAAGTCTTGATGAGATCTCAGATAGAATTTGCCAGACAATGGATAGGTTAAGGAAAATGGGAAAGGGTTTATTAACTCTATTTCTGTACACAGAAAGAAGAAAAGGTTATGCAAGCTAGTGCACACAAACTAGAAACTCTGTCACAAATGTCATCACATATGCTGAGAAAAAGACAATGGGAGGTCACTATTGTATTGGTCCTTGGTTTTTTACATTAGAGACCTGGGGAAAGAACATGTCAGTCAAGTAGAGATGGGTACCACCACCCTGTCTATTATTCATGTGTCACCACTGTCATCTGCAAGACGCTGGTACCCTCAGCTGTCCAGAGTGAAAAACTCTTCAATTCTCCAGCGCACCTTTCTCCAGCGAAACACTGACCGAGCAGGCCTGATTCCTCAGCACCCAGAACTGCATCTCTCAATGCAGAAGACATGGTTTTAAGAAGGACCCGGTCTCTATATTCCATGCCCAAGGTTTAAGGATTCTCAAGTCCTTCTGCTTTCTTCAGCTAAGCATGAAGGGATTCTCAGATGTCTGTCTTAAGGCTCCTTCTCTCCTCAAATGCTCAAGCATCCCCAGCTTTTCTCAGTGGCAGAATTGACAGTCTCTCTTCCTGCTGATCAGTGTTTTCTAAGATGGCAGCGATGGTCGCAGGGCCCCAGCCATGTCCAGGATACAAGATGGGAACCGACTGCATGGCTGTGTCAGAGGGTCCCATGATCCTCACGTCTCATTTCTCCTCCTGCCTCAGCTACAGAGGGAAAGGGAAAAAAACCTTCAGCTGGCCACAGATCACTGAATGGTTGCTCCATGGGCCGGGGTGGGGAAAGAGCAACACTAAGTTCTTGCTTCTCCAGTCCATGGTGCCAGCCCGGAGCTGGGCTGGGTCAAAGCTGGGACTAGTTCCAGTTAGAGCTGGGGCTGGGCCAGGGCCGGGCTGGGGCCGGTGCCAGGCTGCCTCTTGGGCCGCAGCAAGCCGCCCCAAGCTGCCCCATCCTTTCTCCCTCTCCCAGGAAAGGAGGGTGAGGGTGGGTGCCAAGAGCCAAAGCTATGCACTCGGAGGAAGACCTCAGCCAAAAGAGGCATGGCCACTATGATCAACCCCTTTAACCTTGTCACCTAGGCCACATCCCCCCAGGGCAGGTACCTGGGACAATTCTCTTAAAGTGAAATGCACCTTTTTCCTCAGGAAAGCACAAATCTATACATGTGAAAATTCTGGTAACTTTCAAACTGTAGCAGGAATGTTATTACTCCTGTAATGAAACTAACATAACCTTTCTTAGTATACAGACACGTGTGTGTCTGTATAATCTCTCTGGCTACTAAATAAAAGTAGCCAAAATGCTACTATGCCCACTAAATTGTGCCCAAATTTCATAGATTCAGGGGCTCCAAACTTCACTACAAACATTTTCCACTTCAAGTGAATATTATTTTGCTTATTCTCAAATCTTACCAGTTATTGTAATTTTATTTACACATAGCATATAAAAAGATTGAGATAACTCCCACTGCTGTACTCAGCATTATAAACATGGGCACAAATGTTCAGATATTACACAAATTACACAAGTCATTAGGCATCAGAAGGTACCTCAGTAGGTCATTAAGTCCAAACCTCTTGCTCAAGAAAGACCATAGAATCTAGGGCAGGTCACACAGGAATGCATTCATATGGGTCTTTAAAGTCTCTAGAAGAGAAGGACTCTACAACCTTCCTGGGCAGCCTGTTCCAGAGCTCTGTCACTCTCACAGCAAAGAAGTCCTCATAATGAGGTGGAACTTCCCATTCTCTAGTTTACAGCCATTACTCATTGTCCTATCACAGGGTGCAAGCAAAAAGAGATTGTCTCTTCCATCTTGCCACTCATGGGTTTACAGACAGTAATTAAATCCCCTCATAGTCTTCTCTCCAGATCAAAAAGCCCCAGGTCTCTCTGTCTTTCCTCATAAGACAAGTGCTCCTGTCCCCTAATCATCCTCATGGCCCTCCACTGGACATTCTCAAGAAGGATCTCTGTCCTTCTTGAACTGGGGAGCCCAGCACTGGACACAATATTCTGGATGTGGCATCACTAGGGCAGAGTACAGGAGACCCTCCCTTGATCTGCTGGACACACTCTTCTTAATGCACTTCAGGATTCCATTTGCCATCTTGGCCACAAGAGCACATTGCTGTTCCATGGAGAACTTGTTGTGTCCCGGAACTCCAAAGTCCCTCTCCATGGAGCTGTTCTCCAACAGATCTTCTGCCGACCTGTAAGGGTGCATTTCATTACTCCTTCCCAGGTGAAGGACTCTTTGCCTAACTCCCCAGTCTGTTCAAATCTTCCTGGATGGTCCCACAGACAAAGATGTGGGTCCCACAGAAGATGTGCAGGCCAAAACCTCCAGATGAGTATCATCAGCATACACTTACAATTTCACCTGCTCCTGCTTCAGAATGAAATTAATAATTCAAGAACTTGTTGGAATAGTAATTCTCAAACATTTCTAGGTAACACTTGTTTGAAGAAAGAGTCTTCTAGCTGAGCTATTTTACACAGAATTCTTGTAAATTTGTTTGACATGTGCTTTACTAACCTTGGCTTTTAAAATAATTCATTACTCTGGAGCATATAAGATGACTTCTGACTATCTAATGGATTATCTCTGCTTTCTCTTAGTTGCCTCCAGGACTTAGTTGTCAATCTTGACTTAAAGATTCAGCCCTTGGCGAAGTGTTTTGTAAAACTCACTTTCAAATGGTTTTATATTCAAACGGGGAGGCGTTATTTGTTTTGTTGTTGAAGTGCACTTCATGCTTCTTACTAGAAAATCTGTTTCATAAAAAAACCCCAACCAGACATGAGAAGGACACACAAAACATCATCCATGCCTAGAGTAAAGGAATTTTCTCTAGTTTTATCTCCTATCCTTCTCTTCTAAAATGTTTTGTGTCTGAAGGGAATCAGACAATCATCTTTATAAGAAATATGAGAAATCACAGAATGTTAGGGATTGGAAGGGACCTCAAGAGATAATCCAGTCCAATCCCCCTGACACAGCAGGATCACCTAAACCAAGTCGCAGCGGGACATGCCCAGGTAGGTTTAAACCAGGGGTCCTCAAACTTTTTAAACAGGGGGCCAGTTCCCGTATCTGGCCTGCGGGCCAGGGTTTGAGAACCCCTGGTTTAAACCACTTCTAGAGAAGGAGACTCCACTACCTCTCTGGGCAGCCTGTTCCAGCACTCCCTCACACTCACCGTGAAGAAATTCCTTCTCATATTTATGTGGAACCTCCTATGTTACAGCTCACACCCATTGCCCCTTGTCCTATCACTAGACAACTCTGAGCAGAGCCTGGCTCCATCCTCCTGACACCTACTTTTTCCATAGTTATAAATATTAACGAGGTCACCCCTGAGTCTCCTTTTTTCCAAGCTGAAAAGACCCAGCTCTGTCAGCCTTTCATCAGCAGGGAGATGTTGCACTCCCTTCATCCACTTTGTGGCTCTCTGCTGGACTCTCAAGCAGTTCTACGTCCTTCTTGAACTGAGGGGCCCAGAACTGGGCATAAACCCATGGCCACTCCCAGGGAAAGGCAACATTTCACAATAAGCATCTTATCCATCCTGGATAACATCATCCTTGCAGGTTCCTCTACCCTCTGAAAGAAATATGCATGTCACACTTGGAGTTCCAGAAAGCTGGCAGAATTATATTAAGTTTTATAAAAACACTTCGCAAACTGACTGTAGTTATTTGAATATGAGGACGATAGACTAAGAACAGGCTGAGATGGGTTATAAACAAGGAGTAAAAGGCATCCAAGTTTGTCACACAGAGATTTATTACATAATTGTAAAATTAAAGAGCTGTAGAAGAGTTTGGCTGAGAAGGAATCTTTAAAGGTCGTCGGTCAGGCTGACTCTGCTGTGAGCAGGGATATCTTCAACTAGATCAGGTTTCACAGAGTCCCATCCAGCCTGACCTTGAACATCTTAGGGTTGAATCATTGACCATGCTTCTGGGCACCCTCATAAAAAATTCTTCCCTACATGCAGTCCTTTTTTTGTGAAAACCATTAACCCTTTTTCCTGTCATAACAGTCCCTGCCAAAAATTTTTCAGTAAAAACTGAAATGGCTCCTTGGACCTTTTTCTCTTCTCCAGGCTGAACAGCCTGAACTTTCTCAGCCTGTCTTAGCAGAAGAGCTGTTGCATCCTTCTGATCATTTTCATAGCCCATCTCTGGACTCACTTCAACATGGGACTTGAGGTCCATGTGTTTCTTGTGCTGAGGGCTCCAAGTGGAAGCTATTCAAACAAGCTTTCTAACAGGCATTTTAAACAGCAAGAACCATTGCTGTAAAGTACTAGAGACTGAATTACTTTGGTTGTTATTTCTACTTTCTATCAGCTATAACTAAAAGTCCTTTACCAGCAGTGGAACATTCTGCAGAGCAGAGAGCTGTACCTTTTTTTCTGCTTTTAATGAAGATGAGTATTTTGTGTGAATTCCTCTAGTAACATTTAGCAAGTGATTCTTTTGTTCCTTTATTTCAGTCCATGGTCATTGATGTTTGTAATCTGGGTGCACTAGCAATTTCTCTTTCAACGATGACAACGGTAATAACACAAAGCGCAATGAATGGAGATTAAAATGACAGCGTACGTTGCTGAGACAGATGCTGCTGTGCAATTGCAGTGACACTCCTGTGATATAGGGACCTCCTATGATGCTGAAAATTCTATTCTGCCAGCTTACCTTTCGTAAAGGGAATAGAGCTCTGAAAGAAATATTATTATTCTTTTTCTCAATTTGTGTTTTGAGACTTTTAAGGTTTCCATTGCACTTAAACACAAAATAGAGACCTTCCTTAAATATTCTGAAGATGGCTGAGCACCAGCCTGCTGATAGGTAGGAGTAAATAAATTCCTGTGTGCACATCTTTTGCTTTACCTATTCAACTGTCTTTATCTCAACTTTCAAAAGTTTTCTTACTTTTATCCTTCAGATTCTTTCCTCTTCCCCCTGGAGATGAGTGAACAAGCAGCTGTGTGGTCCCCCATTTCAAGAGGGACAGAGAATTCAATGGAGGGCCATGAGGATGATTAAGGGACTGGAGCACCTACATTATAAGAAAAAACAGCGAGAACTGGGGCTTTTTAGTCTGGAGAGGAGAAGACTACAAGATTTAATTACTTTCTATAAATCCATGAGGGCTGGATACATATATTTAAGAAGAAATAGATTATTCCTTTTCACTTGCAACCTTTGATAGGACAAGGGATAATGGCTGTAAGCTAGAGCATAGAAAGTTCCACCTCAATGTGAGGAAGGATTTATCTGCTGTGAGGGTGACAGAGCACTGAAACTGGCTCTGCAGGGAGGTTGTAGAGTCCCTCTCTTCTAGAGTCTTTCAAGATTCATCTAGTTGTGTTTCTATGTGACCTGCCCTAGTCTCTACAGTCCTGCTTGAGCAGGGATGTTGGATTTGAGGTCCCTTCCAACCCCTAATGACTTGTGTCTGTTTAGCTGCTCACTGGACTTAAACCTGTTACTGCTGTATTGTGGAGAGAAAAGACTTTTTAAATGGGAATTTGTTCAGACAGGAGTGTTTAAACTAGGATGTGTCATTGATTTGTATAAATATTATCTTACCTAGTTTAACCAGAGAGATAGAGGAGCTTTTATAAGCCATATAATATTCTGTGGAACGTCAGTTATGATGACATCAGAGATATGTTCTGCACAGGAGTATTTCAAACCACCTACACAGGTCAATAGCACAAGCCATATCCACATTTGTTTATATTCATTCCCCAAATACCTGTAGAAATTAGCAGCCCTGTCTTAATTCAATAAAAAAAAGAAAGAAAGGATAAGTTGTTGATAAATATACGGATAATCTTCAAAAGTCTTCTAAAAAGTCAGAAGATGAGTAAAAAGTAGGTAATCAAAGTAGTACTTCAAATTCTAGTTGGTGACTTTACTTGAGGTGCAGTTCAGTTTAGCAGCAGTAAGATTATTTTAATTAAAGGGCTTTTCTAGCAATGAAATGAAGCTGCTCAATAAATTCCTGTCAATATGATTGCTCTACACATAAGGAAAGTAATTAATTAGAGGAAGCTTCTTCAAGGACAATTGGTCTACTGTGCAAACCCTAAGAAATCACAGGTATGGATTGTCTCATTTTGAACTGGTGAGCCATGTTACTAACAAGCACTGTGGGAGATACAAAGGCTTTCATCCACTTTTGTGTAAAGAAAAGGGAGAGAAAAATCTAGAGCTAACTGTAACGTGAAAGCACAAAAGTCATTACGTTTATTGAACAGAATTAACTATATTTTATAACATTTTAATCCTGTCCTTTGAGCATGTAAACCAAACACATGGGTATCTTTCTGAGTAAGTCATCAAAGAAATTGAAAATTGCATTTGCATGCCATGCAAAGTTCCTACAAGGTTTTGTTGAGGAGCAGAAAACCAAAACAAGACGTCTTAATTATTTTTTGAATCAAAGTTCTGCTTTTTTACAGATGAGAATGTATGTCACATCACATATTATTATCCCTACGAGTCTACTCCAAATATTATCTAATGTTCATGGAAATGCTTTATCTGTAGTGTTTATTATACACTATAAAGACAATGAAGAAAAATCAGACCTGACACAGCAACAACCTTTCTGGGTGCAGATGCTATTTAATTCAGAGACAAGTAAATATGACAAAATTATTACAGCATTGTATTTCCTTGTCTCCCTTCCCAGACACAGAAATGAAAAAAATAAGTACAAATTAAACAATGCTACGAAGAAGAGTGAAAAAATAATTCATTGTTTCAAAATTGAAAGAGGTAAAAAACCAAAATACATACAAAAATAATGATTTTATCTCAGTTCTGGCTTGTTTCATCATTTAGTGCTATCAATTGATCAGGTCCAAGATGACATTACCCAGTTAATTTAGTTAATGTGCTAATACGCTGAAACAACGTTATGGAGGGTTCAAAAACTACTTCGGAAAGTTGTAGTCAAAAAAATCAAATGTTAGCTCAATTTGAGGAAAAAAGGCAAGAAGCCGCATTTAATTCACACAATCCACACACATAGACAGATTAATCACATGTTCTGACCTAATTGGTCTGAGCTACCATCTCCACCCACTCAAAGGGAAGACAGAACCACAGAATCACAGAACTTTAAAGACTGAAAAGGACCTGGAAAGATCATCTAGTCCAATCAACCCGACACAGCACGATCACCTAGACTAAGGAACACAGGAACACATCCAGGCAGGTCTTAAACATCTCCAGTGAAGAAGACACCACAACCTCCCTGGGCAGCCTGTTCCAGGGCTCCGTCACCCTCACTGTGAAGAAATTCCTTCTCATATTTATGTGGAACCTTCTATGTTCCAGTTTACACTGCCCCTCATCCTATCACTAGATCACACTGAGAAGAGCCTGGCTCAATCATCCTCCTGACACCCACCCTTCAAATCTTTGTAGATGTTATTGAGGTCACCCCTCAGTCTCCTCTTCTCCAAGATCAAGAGACCAGGTCCCTCAGCCTCTCCTCATAAGGGAGGTGTTCTATTTCATTCATTGTCCTTGTTGCTCTATGCTGGACTCCTTCCAGTAGCTCCTTGGCCTTCTTGACCTGAGGAGCCCAGAACTGGACACAATACTCCAGATGTAGTCTCAACGGTGCAGAATAGAAGGGGAGAAGAAATTCTCTTGATCTGCTAACCACCCCACGTCTGATCCACTCCAGGATGCTGTTGGCCCTCTTGGCCACAAGAGCACACTGCTTGCTCATAGTCATCCTGCTGTCCACCAGGACCCCAGGTCCCTTTCTCCTGCACTGCTCTCCAACAGGTCAGTCCCCAGCCTATACTGGTACCTGGGATTGTTCTTGCCCAGATGCCAGACTCTACACTTACCCTTGTTAGGCTTCATTACATTTCTCTCTGCCCAGCTCTCCAGCCTGTCCAGGTCTTAGTGAACGGCAGGGGTGTCTGCAGGGGTGTCTGCGACACCACCCAACATTTTGTCGTCAGCAAACTTGCTGACAGTGCACCCTAAGCCCTCATACAAGTCATCAATGAATAGATTGAGCAGGGCTGGTCTCAGCACCGATCCCTGGGGTATCCACTAGATACAGGCCCCCAACTAGACTCTGTCCCATTGATCACTACTCTCTTGTTTCTATCCTGCAGCCACTTAATGACCCACCTCACTGCCTGATCATGTAGACCACACTGCCTCAGTTTGGCTGTGAGGATGCTGTGGGAGACTGTATCAAATGCCTTACTCAAGTCGAGACCATATCCACTGCTCTACCATCATCTATCCACATGTTTATGCCCTCATCAAAGGCTATCAGGTTGGTCAAGCACTACTTTCCCTTTATGAAGCCATGCTGACTGTCCCTACTGATCCAAACTACCTGGGCTCTTTTTCTGTCATTTAGATCCGCAGGAAGTATAATGAGAAGGAAGACATCTAGCTCACATTCAGAACTTGTACATGTAGACACACACTTAGCGTCTCAAACTGAAGCTGAAGATTACTCTAGGTCTATTTTCACTGCAACCTTAACTGGAAGGTTCAAAGATAACCTGTAATTTCTTTTCAGATTCTGTAGGCCTCACAACACCTATTTATTCCTCCAAACACTCCCCATTCCTTATTTTTGAAAATTCATCCGCCCTACATTTGAAAGGACATGAAACTACAAACTTCTACATGACTTGTACATGCCTTACCTGTGAAACGACGAGAACACAGACACCGAACCGAAGGTTGCTCTCTGGTTTGGCTTACATCAATGCAAGTTGCTCCGTTAGAACAATGGTTTGGGTAAACAGAACACGCATCTTCAGCAAACTGGCAAAAATCTCCTGTCCACCCAGGTCTACAGAGGCACTGAGTATTCAAAACACACAAACAAAACCAACACAAAGTAAACATAAAAGTAATGGGAAAGTTTTTCTAGATTTCTTCATGTCAATATTTGCAGACGATAAAACTGTTTGAAGAGGTAGAAGTCATCTTACATGTCTGTTGAAGACATATGGGTGAAGAACAGGAGGGATATAATGTTTTAAGATTATACCAGGCAAAGGCTGCCCACAGGAACACAAGGACCCAGTGTGCCAAAAGGATTTATCAGGCCTGGAATTGAGGAAAAAGTCAGGCAATGGTACTGACACAACCTGCAAGACAAATAGCTGTGAAACTAGTAATGAGAAAATAGAATCTACGGTTCCTGTTGTATATTCTGCCCTTGTTAGGTAAAAATCAATGAAAATAATTTCTTTAGAGGAAGGGGGGAGATCTTAAGCTCTCTAGTCAGGTTTTGAGTACAAGGACAGAACTGCTCTGTCGAAATCAAACATATTTCTGGAGTAAGGGAATCTTCACACATCACATGTCTTTTCCTGTTTGGGGACAAATAAGATACAGGCAGGACTCACTTGACAGAGACTTTCATTCACCAAAAAAGGGATATAAAGCACAGGAACAAACATGTAGCATTATTACTCCATTACTATAATAGGGTTATTAGTAAGGATTATTATGACAGATACAGAATCTTTTTGATTCAGTATCCTCCAAGGACCAAAATGCATTGCTAAAAACTAGAAGATATTGGTGTCATCAGTTGGCCAGAGCTGGCCAGCCCCAGGACATGCTGTAGTTGGTAGAAGTGCTAATGAGCTGCGACAGGTAATGGGTAAAATAGGGTAGGCTTGTTTTTAGGAAATAACAAAGCACATTTAATTCAAACAACAGAAAACCCCATCATCAAAACATACAGACATCAGCTGCACAGTTCATACGTGACTGGGCCCAGCTCTGTTAACTCCTTTGCCCCAGTGGAAAAAACCCTGAGCAGTCCTTTTCCCTGTGGCAATGCAGTGTCCTTCCCCCTTTCCTACAGAAGTCCTCCATGATCTTTCTTCAGCTAACACGGACGTTTTTAGTGTGCTGTGAGTCACCCCAGCAACTGACCATGCCAGACCAGCTTTTTCCTTCTTAGAATCAGTGGTTTCTTTTAGGATAAATTGCCTGCTCCTTATTGTTAGGGTTAGCCCCTTGCTCTAGCGAGTTGTCCTCCATGAACTACAGATGGGACTCACTTTCCCCATGTATTTCACCCCAGTTTTGCAAGGACTCTTACTCCACTGAGCTCTGTGGTCTCTACAAGCTCACCCTCTCCTCCATCACCACACTCTCAGGATAAAACAACTACCATGGTGTGCTCAACCCAGTGATCGAACAGCTTATCCCTAAACAAGAGCCCCAAACCAACAGGAAACAAGAAGCTTGTCCCACAGGTTTTCCCTCCTAACTGGTTCCAACTTCCAGAGGCAGGAGAGTAACTGAAGCTGGAGAGAGTTTCTATCTTCTGGAATCTTCTTACCAGGGTTGAGCCAGCAACCCTTTTCCCCAGTCCCTAAAATCCTGCCAGGCTCACACTGCAACAACAGCTAAAAGCAGAAATTAAAAAGGTAAACAACAATGAAATTATTCTATTTGAGTGCACATTTATAGTAACTTCTCAAAAAATATGACAAGTGCCCTGATCAGAATGTACTGAATTGCAGCTTTATGTGAACCAAAAAGTGTAGGCAACAGAACCACACTAGTGTTTTAGAACACTGAGAGGGTGTAACCAGACACAACGTACAAGCATTTGACAGGAGAGCGCGTACGATGGAATCACCAAAGGGACAGAGACAAGTGTCGTTGCAATCGCACAAGTAATGAAAATTTGCCAAAGGACAAGATTAGGACAAGGCATAAAAAAAAGGCAGGATATATTTCTGGACACAGAAAAGGAATGACTGGAAAAACAAAAAAGGACCCCAAGTAATATCAAGAGGATCCTGCTCTGGCACAGGGATTGGATTAGATAATCTTTAGAGGTCCCTTCCAATCCCTTATCCTCTGTGATTCTGTGAAATCTTCCTTTTTTAAGGAAAGAACAAGTGAAATAGCATAAAACATAAAATATGAAGAGAAACTTTAGATTAAAAAGAAGACAAACTCACTTCAGTAGTGACTTGTCTAAAGAGCTCATGAGACAGATTACTTTGACTTTTTGGACTAAGAACTACAAAGGAGCATAGCCATCAGCCCTACCTATATGGCTTCACCTCCGTAGAAGTGTATGACCACAGATCATTCAGGATGTGTTACTGAAGAGCAGTGCAGTGGGAATGACTAACAATGTGTGCAAACTACCAGCATAAAGTGTGCTGTTTATGAATTGACCCAGTGAAGTTTGATGTTAAAGCTTAAAACTGGTCGAACACATCAGTCTTCTAAATATTTCTACTCCAGTGCACCTTGTTTCCCTAAATAATACGTTATGTGAAGACAAACACTGTTCAGGTGGTCAAGCAAAGACATTAAGAGAACTGCAGTGATGGGAAACCCACGCTGCAAATCTCTGCACCGAGTTAATGAGGCAGCAGACAGCTAAAGTGGGCTGTCATCTCCTGAGTGACGGAGATACAAGAGGAGCATGATATGCAACTGAATTAGTGTGACTTACCTTCCCAGGAGCTGAAAGGACATAATGTTCTCCAGTGGTTGTATATTCCTTAGTCCCTATTTTCCAAATTCCTCTCCCTGCATCTCTCCTTTGTGACAATACCCAGACGTGACATGTCCTGATTTCATTCCCCTGAATCTCCAGAGACACCTGTCACTCCCTATATATTGTCCCTTGTCCTTGTATAATGTACATTAATAGAATCCCAGAATAACCTAGGCTGAGTGAAACCTTTGGAGATCAGATAGTCCTACTCCTTGTTCAGAGCAGGTCAACTTTAAAATCCAGACTGGTTGCTCAGGATCTTGTCTGGTTGAGGACTGAGTATCCCCAAAGACATCAAGTCCACAGATTTTCTGAGCAACTTGTTGCAGGGTTTAACTGCACTCACACTACACTCTGAACAATGTCTTCTCATCTCCCAGCCAGAATTTCCCTCGTTGCCACTTGTGTCAGTTGCCTCACTCCATTGCCGGACACTTCAGAGAAAAGTTTGGCTCTGTCTTGTCAGTTATCACCCATCAGGGAGCTGAAGAAGAGAATTATATCCCACTCAGCTTTCTGTTTTCGATACTAAACAAACCCAGATCCTTCAGCCATTGCTTATACATCATGAGCTGCTACTCTTTCACAATGTTTATGGCTTTCTGTTGGTCTTGTTGCCACTTTGTCAAAGTCTTTCTTTTCTCACACATTGAGGGCCAGTGCCACAGATGATACTCTAGGGATGAGCTCACAAGTGCTGAGCAGAAGAGACTGATGACTTCACTTGATCTTTAATGATACAAACCAGTATTAGATTCCACTCTCTGATTATCTTCTGATCTCCCCCCTCATCTTCCTTAGGCACATACTCTTTGGACATATATGAATACACTCTTAGCTGGAGTACTTACTAGTTAAGCATTCCTCCATCACGAAGAGAACCACTTTACTCTAAATTTTGCCACTTGGCACAGGGACTTGGGGACCCTGAAAGCAGTTATTCAAGAACATCAAGTCCAACCATCAACCCAATAGTTTATCTTTTACCGTTGCTTTATGTGCACAACATTTATTTGAAAGTTCTTTTTCACTAGACTCAACCTTTTTTATCTTCTCAATCACTACACACTACTATTTACTCATCAAAAACATTTAACTTGTATTTTCTTTCTTTAAATACCCTATTAAGCACATTCTTCAGGAAAGGTCTCCTTCAAAGAAGTTCACTTCATTTTTGTACTTTTCCTAGTGGCTACAATCTGCATAAAAAATTTTATCTTGAGAGTTTTTCAGAAAATGACCAATTTTTTAAAGCTAAAAAGTAGAATTTCTACACCTGAGGTGAAACATATTACTGACAAGACCACTGCTCAGGAATTTAAGCACAATTTCTAGATTATACCCAATCTATTTTGAGGATGACAGATCAATCTTAGTGATGCTTAAGCCGACAACTTTCAACCAACATGAAGTCATTTTTTAAGCTGAACTGAAACCACCCCAGCAGCATACTGGTAGGGGGTTTTTTTTGAAAAATGATAAAATAACTTTTATTTTCCTACTTTTTTTTAATTATCTCATGAAACAACCTACAAAATGATAATATGTGTATAGGGTACTCTGATACTTTGAAAGTACAAGAACACCCCAGCACACCTCCAAATCTAGAACTGGGTATGACTGTGAGGTCATCACAGTGAGGTGTCACTGTGAGGTATCACAGTGAGGGTGACAGAGCACTGGAATAGGCTGCCCAGGGAAGTTGTGGAATCTCCTTCACTGGGGATTTTTAATACGTATCTGGATGTGTTCCTGTGTGACTTGGTCTAGGTGATCCTGCAATGGCAGGGGCATTGGACTAGATGATTTTTCAAGGTCCCTTCCAATCTCTAATGATTCTATGATTCTATGATTGCTTTCAATTTAGATTGTTTTGGTCTTACACATTCTCAAATTTTATTATTTCCTACCCTGAGACTTTTTTGTACCCCACTCGGTTGATGAGTGCAGTTTGAACAATGAACATGTCCTTACAGGGTTTCATTTTCTCAGCACTAGGAGCTCAAGTGAGTGGGTTAGGACAAAAGATGTAAAGAATCCAGCACTTGTTGCTTGGACAAATGATGAAAAAAGGAAGAGCACTTTTATTTTCCTATGCTGATGCTTTCTTTGTGCATGTAGAGGCCCTTCAGCTGTATCACCTTCTTAAAGCACCACCCTTGAATTGCCTTGAGGAGTTTCACATATGTTTTCCTGTTGGCTGCTACTACCTCAGGAGCTCCTGCTTCATCTGTGTGAGACTTGGATTGTGTTGCAGTATCCTCAGCATGTGTCAGGGCATTAGGATGAAGGCCCTTCCTGGCACCTTGTTCCTCTAACAATGATACATCATCCCACAGCATGTCACAGACAAGCCTAATATCCCCCTCCCCATTCACATCTAGTTTGCAGCTCTATCAATCAACTCTGTAAATCTCTTGAGTAAAGACCCTCTTTCTCCTTTAAGAAAGCTCACTTCCATTTGACACTAGTAAGCCTCGTGTCACATAGGCCATATCACTGTCAAAAACTCCTACATTTTGGTTGGAAGTAATCTTTAAGATCATCACATCCAACTATGTCCTTTAAATACCTCCAGGGTTGGTGACTCGTGTATCAGTTTGTCCCCATTGAAAAATATTACTGCAAAAAACATAAAATCCTTACCTATTCGTAATTAAGCATACCTCTGTCTGACACAGGTTTTCATACCACATGAATTTTTTTGTGTTATGTTTGTTTTCTTTAATGCTTGTATTAATTAGGGACACAATTGTCCATCTGTACTGGGCACTGGGAGGTCTCCCCTTGAGTACTGGGTGCAGCTCTGGGCCCCTTACTTCAAGAAAGAGATTGAGATGATGGAGCAGGTCCAAAGGAGCAATGCAGCTGAGGAAGGGATTGGAGGGAAAGTCTGATGAGGAGAGGAAGCTGGAGGTGTTTAACCTGGAGAAGAGGAGACTCAGTGCAGGGGTAGCCTTCTCCCTCTTACAACTCCCTGAAGGGAGGTTGTAGTCGGGTGGGGATTGAGGTCTCCCAGGCAACTAGTGACAGAACAAGAGAGCAGGGCCTGAAGCTGCCAGAAGAGGGTAAGGTTGGATGTTAGGAAGCCCTTCCTCATGGAAAGGATGATCAGACTCTGGAATGGGCTGCCCAGGGCAGTGGCGGAGTCCCCATCCCTGGAGGTGTTTAACGACAGACTGGCTGTGGCCGTTAGTGCCCTGGTCCTGCCAATGTGATGATGTTAGGTCCTGGGCTGGGTTGACTGACCTCAGAGATCTTTTCTAACCTCAATAATTCTGTGAATCTGTGATTCAGTAATTGTTTAGCTACTCAGTTAAGCTATAACATCATCTTTATAAACATATTGGATTGATATATATGACCTTAGCTCATTGAAAGATTACTTAATGAAGAATTTTCAAAGGATCATGGGGTTTATTATTGTGGACTATTTAGTATCCAACATCTAACTTTTATATTCAACACTTGTGGCTCCTTTGTACACAGTGAGATTTGTAATTCTTTACTGAAAAACAAAAGGACTATATCGTTGCCTATTAGCATTGCAGAACTGACCCAGAAGGTTTCATTAACAGATGCTGTTATTTGTATGTGATCCCTTTTTAGTAAGCACAACATTGCACCAAGGCACAGGTTTTAATCTCCCTGTATCTATTTCATCCTTTTCCATATTAAATAGAGGTGTCTGCACCACAGATAGGATATAGTAACATTGCACAGTACAAAATTAACAAGAAATACTGTTACAATTTTTGTTTCTAAAGACCAATTTCCTTTCTCCTTGAAATTCCTGAGTTATTTGTACCTTTCCATTCCCATTGTCTAAAACTCATTTTATTTGTCTCTTTCACAATCTCAGAATAATTTTGCTCTTCTCTTCATGCAACTCACGGAAATGGTGTTGCATTAATATCATCAACAACAGTGTTTCATACTGATTACAGAGTATATTTTTCACTGTAGTATTAATTTAGTATGTTATATTTTATCATTCTTTATGCTGTCTTCTGCTTTTCTATAGCGGCAGTGGGTTAAAATTACTATATCGTCATTCCAGATGTTTTGTTTAAAACTTAAACAGAATCTTCTTACTGACTATTTTTTGTCTCTTTTATTGTCTATATGTAATTATCTGTTATCCTTGCGTACCAATTAATCAGAATCAGAACCACTGAAACTGGAAAGACCTCTGAGCTCATTCACTCCAGCTCATGACCTAAAATCACCACATCAGCCAGACCAGGGCACTAAGGGCCTCCTTGGAAAGCAGGATATTTAACTTATTGCATGAAGATTTCTACTGTTCATTAACTTTGAGCTGCCTCTCTTTGAACAGTCAGCTAGAAGGACAAATACAGGAGAGACATCAGTAATATTAGTGATGGTGGCAAAGTGGTTTCTGAGAGATGAAACTATGTTGCTCAGATATTCCATGGGTACAAAGCAGCAGAAAAGGCTTTAGGGCTTTTTTAATCTATTTTATGTGTTGCACATCAGTGCAGAAGTTGCATCTTGAGCGCAGCAGATTTTGCAGTGCCATTTTCATCGCTCCTAGCATTGCTAGTAGAGCTGTTATAAATATTCATAACAGTTTTTTCACTCCAACCAGCTGCTTTAATATACAAGATGCCAAATATCCTAAATGTTTGTTTTCCTTATTACTTTTTTTAATACTCAGAAAACAAATGTTGATTGATACTGTGCAGAGGGCTTTAAAAGAGCCCTAGTGGCTTTTCTTTATGGAACTGCATTTGTAAAGCACAGTAGTGTTTTCTTTCAGCTGCACTTGCTCCTAATTCCGGGTATGTTGTCGATAACTTGTTTCTCCTCTCATGCAATAAACACAAATGGCTTCTCTGAGGATAAGTCTCAGGCCTTCTTAGGGCTACAAGGTCTAAGTAGTATGAATGACAGAGCTCAGGTCTGGAGATTGTTGCTAATTCTGCATATGGATGGTTTGCCTCTGGGTTGTAAATTCAGACAGAATTTACATAAACTGCTATAGATAAACTAGTATAGATAAACTGTAGATAAACTGCTATAGAGAAACTACTACAGAAGGGCATTAGCCTGAGAGTGTCTCCTCAAAGAAGATTTTCCTGAGGAGAAAAGGGGATCAGCGGCAGTGGAGATTCCACCAAGGTTGCTGGGGCTGGTGTAGGTTGGACTACAAGGCTGCAGAGCTCAACGTTCCTCGGCACCCTTCTGAAGGCAAGCATATTGATTCCTAGCCTGACAGCTGGTTGACAGGTATGCTTCAGCACCCACAAGGACAAAGCTCATCTGGTTAGGGACAAAACTTGGAGCATTGTCTGCCTGATTGTGAATTCTGCACATGTTATTTTGTACCAGATTTCCAAGATGGAGAAAAATATAGGAGAAAGAGAGGTTTCCTATTCCTTGTTTCCTCCTCATGCCCCCAGAAGGGATATATTTGCTTTGGTGAAGTCAGTCCTTAATGTTAATGGGCAAGCCTCACCTACTCTGTCAGAAAACATGACAATTTTTGGGCAGCACATGTTTGATGGGTATATTTAAGTTAAAATTACAATGATGTGACCCACGGTGTTTCTGGTTATTCACTTGTACTCACAGCTCTTTATTAACCACATATCCCTACTAGCTCATACTTTATCACTGAAATATCTCCACTTCACCATAAAAATCCAGATATAACAGCTATGGCCTTGATATATAAAAAAGGATTAAAAGAGCATGGCATTGAACAGCCACGAGGACATCTGCAGGGCCACATTTCAGATACCAGTCTTTTCAATTACATTCATTTGTCCATCCTGTTACAGTGGATAACACTATTTGTTACACAAGTACACAGATCATTAAAGGTTGGGAGGGACCTCCAAAGGGTTTTTGAGTCCAACTCCCCTGCCTGAGCAGAATCATAAAACCTAAAAAGGTTACATAGAAACCCATCCAGATGGGTCTTAAAAGTCTCTAGAGGAGACTCCATGACACCCTGGGCAGCTCATTCCAGTGCTTAGTAACCCTTACTCTAAAGAAATGTTTTTGCACATTGAGATGGAATTTCTTGTGCTCTGACACCCATTGCCCCTTGTCCTATCACAGGGTGTTAAAGAAATTGTCTCTTTCTTCTTGACACCTAGTTTTCAGATATTTATAGACAGTGATTAAGTCCCTCATAACCTTCTCTTCTCCAAGCTGAGAAGTCCCAGATCTCTCAATCTCTCCTTGCAGAGCAAGTGCTCCAGCCCTCTAATCATCCTTGTGGCCTTCTGTTGTTCTGTGTTAGTTAGATCTCTGTTCCTCTTGAACTAGTGAGACTAGGGCAGAGTAGAGAGGGAGATAGTCTCCCCTGATCTACTGGACACACTCTTCTGGATCCATCCTGACTATCTGTTGTACGCTATTAAATGCATAGCCATAAAAGAAAGCAACAGTTGAGTCATGGGGCGATAATTCTTCGAGAAGATTCTGTGTTGGGGCATGTTTTGGTTAGGCAGTGCTCCCCAGGCACACACAAACACATGATGCTTATACAGCACATACTCTGCAAATTGCTTATAGGAGTTAGAACTTTTACTTCTTCCTCCTTTGCTTGTCTCTGCTTTAACAGTGCAATCTGCTTCCTCTTCCCTATATGAACATCAGGCAGAAATCAGCAGCAAATCCTGCTGCTCTTTTGGAAGGTGCCAGGACATCCATGTGCAATGATTCCAACACTACATTTCACATTGAGTTGTTAGCTTCTCAAAGCAAATTCAAATACTTGCTCTGAATGGCCAACACTACATGTAATTGTAACCCCAGAATGATAATACAGATCACTGACTTTTCGTTCCATGCTGCTCTAGCACTGATCTGCTTGTAAGCACAGTCCTGCTGTTCAGCCAATATGTGCCTCTTGCATAGTCCTTGTCTCAAGCATAGTGCAGGCAAATAGAATGGACCTCACAATGGCATTGCTTTCCCTTCATCTTTCAGCTCCAGGTTTTGTGCCTGTATAACTCATTTCCTCTGCTAGCTGTAAGCACATAACATGAATCTGGGCTTGTCAGCATTATGGAACAAAGGCATACTGACAAAACAGACTTGGAAACGCTAAGCAGGCAATGTAAGTTCATAGAATCATAGATTAGCCTGGGTTGGAAGGGTCCTCCAAAGGTCATCTAGTCTAACCCTCCTGCAGTGAGCAGAGACAGGTTCAACTAGATCAGGTTGCCCAGAGCCTTGTCAAGCCTCACCTTACATCTCCTACAGGGATGGGGCCTCAGCTGTCTCCCTGGGCAACATGTTCCAGTGTTCAACCCCCTTCCTGCTAAAGAACTTCTTAACAACATCCAATTTAAATCTGCCCTTTGCTAATGTGAAATGATTGCCCCTCATCCTATCACTAAAGGCCTTTGTAAAGTTGAAAAACAGTTGCTCATAACACAGTAAGGAAAGTTAAGAAAAAAAAAAGGAGCATCTTTACACCCTGAAAGAAAGAGCAATGCATGCTTGTCCATAAGAAGGTGTCATGGGTTGTATCTGGGCCAGTTACGAGATGAAAAACAAGACAGAATGGTATAGAAGAGCAGAAACCTGAAAGAGTTCAGAATAACTACGTGCAGAGTTATTCCAAACTCCTTTTATGGAACTGTATGGCTGCACCACCTTCTCCCCTCAAATGCCCTTTTGTGCATAGCAATGATCAGCCTGAGAATTAAATAACTTTTGTAAAGTTCAGTAGTGTCTGTCTAGACATTAAAGAGAGTTGGACAGAAACTTCATAGTCTTCACATACTCAGTTTTCCAACTACTCTGTTTTGGAAAGGACACTTCTTTCCTGGCTTCCAAAATTTAGTAATTGACAGTCCTGTTATCATAATAATTGACATTAAATTAGTTTAATATATTTTTTCAGTATCTTTGGGTTTTGTTTGGTTTTTACTTTGATACGATCACTGGGATCTTAAGAAGAGATAACTCTTTCTGCTTTGATCTAAGCCTGTCAGCTGTCCTTTAGGAATTGTCCATCTTGTCACTGACTTCATGTAAAGAATGTTACTTATTATAAGTAACTGTAAAAGTCTCACAGAACCACCAAATTACNCTGCCTGAGCAGAATCATAAAACCTAAAAAGGTTACATAGAAACCCATCCAGATGGGTCTTAAAAGTCTCTAGAGGAGACTCCACGACACCCTGGGCCACTCATTCCAGTGCTTAGTAACCCTTACTCTAAAGAAATGTTTTTGCACATTGAGATGGAATTTCTTGTGCTCTAACTGACACCCATTGCCCTTTGTCCTATCACAGGGTGTTAAATAAATTGTCTCTTTCTTCATGACACCTAGCTTTCAGATATTTATAGGCAGCGATTAAGTCCCTCATAACCTTCTCTTCTCCAAGCTGAGAAGTCCCAGATCTCTCAATCTCTCCTTGCAGAGCAAGTGCTCCAGCCCTCTAATCATCCTTGTGGCCTTCTGTTGTTCTGTGTTAGTTAGATCTCTGTTCCTCTTGAACTAGTGAGACTAGGGCAGAGTAGAGAGGGAGATAGTCTCCCCTGATCTACTGGACACACTCTTCTGGATCCATCCTGACTATCTGTTGTACGCTATTAAATGCATAGCCATAAAAGAAAGCAACAGTTGAGTCATGGGGCGATAATTCTTCGAGAAGATTCTGTGTTGGGGCATGTTTTGGTTAGGCAGTGCTCCCCAGGCACACACAAACACATGATGCTTATACAGCACATACTCTGCAAATTGCTTATAGGAGTTAGAACTTTTACTTCTTCCTCCTTTGCTTGTCTCTGCTTTAACAGTGCAATCTGCTTCCTCTTCCCTATATGAACATCAGGCAGAAATCAGCAGCAAATCCTGCTGCTCTTTTGGAAGGTGCCAGGACATCCATGTGCAATGATTCCAACACTACATTTCACATTGAGTTGTTAGCTTCTCAAAGCAAATTCAAATACTTGCTCTGAATGGCCAACACTACATGTAATTGTAACCCCAGAATGATAATACAGATCACTGACTTTTCGTTCCATGCTGCTCTAGCACTGATCTGCTTGTAAGCACAGTCCTGCTGTTCAGCCAATATGTGCCTCTTGCATAGTCCTTGTCTCAAGCATAGTGCAGGCAAATAGAATGGACCTCACAATGGCATTGCTTTCCCTTCATCTTTCAGCTCCAGGTTTTGTGCCTGTATAACTCATTTCCTCTGCTAGCTGTAAGCACATAACATGAATCTGGGCTTGTCAGCATTATGGAACAAAGGCATACTGACAAAACAGACTTGGAAACGCTAAGCAGACAATGTAAGTTCATAGAATCATAGATTAGCCTGGGTTGGAAGGGTCCTCCAAAGGTCATCTAGTCTAACCCTCCTGCAGTGAGCAGAGACAGGTTCAACTAGATCAGGTTGCCCAGAGCCTTGTCAAGCCTCACCTTACATCTCCTACAGGGATGGGGCCTCAGCTGTCTCCCTGGGCAACATGTTCCAGTGTTCAACCCCCTTCCTGCTAAAGAACTTCTTAACAACATCCAATTTAAATCTGCCCTTTGCTAATGTGAAATGATTGCCCCTCATCCTATCACTAAAGGCCTTTGTAAAGTTGAAAAACAGTTGCTCATAACACAGTAAGGAAAGTTAAGAAAAAAAAAAGGAGCATCTTTACACCCTGAAAGAAAGAGCAATGCATGCTTGTCCATAAGAAGGTGTCATGGGTTGTATCTGGGCCAGTTACGAGATGAAAAACAAGACAGAATGGTATAGAAGAGCAGAAACCTGAAAGAGTTCAGAATAACTACGTGCAGAGTTATTCCAAACTCCTTTTATGGAACTGTATGGCTGCACCACCTTCTCCCCTCAAATGCCCTTTTGTGCATAGCAATGATCAGCCTGAGAATTAAATAACTTTTGTAAAGTTCAGTAGTGTCTGTCTAGACATTAAAGAGAGTTGGACAGAAACTTCATAGTCTTCACATACTCAGTTTTCCAACTACTCTGTTTTGGAAAGGACACTTCTTTCCTGGCTTCCAAAATTTAGTAATTGACAGTCCTGTTATCATAATAATTGACATTAAATTAGTTTAATATATTTTTTCAGTATCTTTGGGTTTTGTTTGGTTTTTACTTTGATACGATCACTGGGATCTTAAGAAGAGATAACTCTTTCTGCTTTGATCTAAGCCTGTCAGCTGTCCTTTAGGAATTGTCCATCTTGTCACTGACTTCATGTAAAGAATGTTACTTATTATAAGTAACTGTAAAAGTCTCACAGAACCACCAAATTACTCTGGTTGGAAAAGATCACTCCTGGGATCATGGAGTCCAACCACCTAACCTATCTTACAAGTTCATCCCTCAACCACATCCTTCAACACCTCATCCAAACAATATTCAAACATATCCAAGGATGGTGACTCAACCATCTCCCTGGGAAACCCACTCCAGTGTCTGGCCACCCTTGCTGTGAAGAATTTTTTCCTAATGTCAAGTCTAAATCTACCCTGTTGTAACTTAAACCCAGTCCCTTTTGTTCTATCACTAATTGCTTGTGAGAAGAGACCAACAACAATCTCTCCACAACGTACTTTCAAGTAGCTGTAGAGAGTGGTGAGGTCTCCTCTCAGCCTTCTCCTCTTCAAACTAAAGAGCCCCAGCTCTTTCAGTCTTTCCTCATAAGATTTATTCTCCAGGTCCTTCACCAGCTTAGTTGCTCTCCTCTGCACCTGCTACAGCACCTCCACATCTCTCTTGTATTAAAGTGTCCCAAAACTGGACACAATACTCAAGATGTGGCCTCACCAGTGCCAAACACAGGGAGGTGATAACCTCCCTACTCCTGCTGGCCACACTATTTCTAATACAAGCCAGGACGCCATTGGCCTTCTTTCCTGAGCACCCTGCTGGCTCATATCCATCTTCCTGTCAATTAGAACCCCCAGGTCCCTCTCTGCCAGATGACTCTGCAGCCACACCTCCCCAAGCTTGTAGTGTTGCAGGGGATTGTTGTGGCCCAAGTGCAGGACCTGGCATTTGGCCTTATTGAAGCTCCTGCCATTAACATTGGTCCTCTGCTCCAATCTATCCAAGTCTCTCTGAAGACCCTCCCTACCCTCTGGCAGATGAACATTCTCATCTAACTTGGTGTCATCTGCAAACTTACTAATGATACACTCTGTGTCCTTATCGAAATAATCAATAAAGATGTTAAACAGAGATGGTCCCAAAACTGAGCCCTGAGGCCATCATATGTGACAGGCCACCAGCTGGATGTAACTCCATTAAGCACCGCTCCTTAGGCCCAGCTGTTCAAACAGTGTTTTATCCAGAAGATTGTGTGCTTGTCCAAGCCATGAGCAGCCAGCTTATCAAAGAGAATTGCATGGGGAACAGTGTCAAAGGCTTTTTGAAAGTCCAGGTAAACAATATCCACAGCCTTTCCCTTGTCCAGTAATGGGGTCATCCTGTCATAGGAGGAGATCAGGTTCATCAGACAGGACCTGCCTTTGATAAACCTATGCTGACTGGGCCTGATCCCCTGGTTGTGCTGTGTGTGAAGTGTGATGGCACTTGAGATGATGTGTTCCATGACCTTCCCTGGTAGCAAGGTCACACAGACAGGTCTATAGTTTCCTGAATCCTTCTTTCAGCCCTTTCTGTAGGTGAGTGTTACATTTGCCACCTTCCAGTCCAAGGAGTATGCTATATGTTCAACCTATTTAGATTTAATTCTTTTTCCTTAAAAGAGCGGTCTCTGTCTTCTAATAGTGAGTAGGTGGAGGTGTTTAGGATAAAGTCACCAAAGTAGGACATCACTAATTAAAAACTTCCTAGGTGACAGACGGCAATGAAAAATAAGCTCTGTTTCCTTCAGAAATTTAGCAATGATGTGATAGACTTTAAAAAGTTATTTTGACATCACGGATGCAAAAGAGAAGCAACTCAATGGCAATGCAGAAATTGAAAGTAAACAATAGGATTTTACACAGCTGCAATTTTTGAAAGTGGAAGATCTGTAATATTCAAACACTGTATTTGTTACCAGTTACAGTCACACATCAATAGGGTGTTCAGATTTCTCAAACTGAGGCAAGGCTGCAATGCTTTCTCTCTATGTTTTAGAAGGTAGCTAGTAAAAACACGTAGTATTTTTGATCTTCTACAGAGACCAAATGAAGTGATAGAATAGCCCATGAAGTCCCTTCCACTGACAGTCACAGACGTAGGACTGCGAACAGATGTCTCTACATACAAGTGCTTATTTCTGGCTACAGGGACTGTCTTTCTGTCTCCATCAATATTGTGGTGTCAACTTTAATATCCACCTTGGGCTCAAAGTTGTCTTCTTTGTCACTGGCTATGAGGAAACTGTCACTACTTGTGTAACTCACATACTTTTTCCTATGTATGAAGTATTTCATCTACCTCTTTTAGAAGACTTTTTTTCCTAAGGAGTGTAGTCTGCAAAAAAATGATGATCAGATTTATTTATTATAAGTTTGATCAGATTTTCTTGCTATTAGCTATACTGCCATTTTCTGTGGTCACCTGCTCATTTCAACAGAAAGAGTTTTGTACTCTGAACCATCAAAGCACTAGGTATGACTAGTCAAAAACAAATTGCCATGAGATCCATGAAAAATACTCATAGAAAACAGTAATTCCATATTTTTAAATAATGTTCTTTTTGAAAATTATTTCAGGTTTTGACAAATTTCCTATGTTTAAAAAACAACTAAGCACAATTTTAACATTAGCATCCAAACATTAAATCTTCAAGCCAATCAGCTAAATAATGTAGTAAAAATATTTCATCAGTTTGCATTTTTTAAATGTACTGTTTGAACCAAACTGGTATCTTCTGTTCCATCTGAATGGTTGGGGGGAATGTGTGCTGTGCCTGCTACAGACAGCAGGTCACGCAGTTACTTGGAATCAGGACTACTTCCCTGCATCAATACATGTGAGTGGCTACACCCATTAAAAAAGAAGAATTTAGACTTTTTCATCAGAATTGAATTTTCTCAATTAAATGACAAATTTTGCTTAAAGAGTGAATTGCAGTAGAAAACATTTCTCCATCACTATCAGTCAGGTTACCTCATTAATGTGATTTGTCTGATGTGATTGATTATAGAACTACACACTTTTGATTTTGCTACATCCCATCTAGGTATGTACATCATCACTTTTGTTCCCAGGATGATGTGCAACAGTAGAAAGAACAAAGGTAACTACTTATTACTACTGCAGCTATAATCTCAAATATGAGATTTGATAATTGAAATAAAAATATAAAATATGAGGATAAGACAAGCAAGCAGCAGCTCTATTTCTTAAGTTAACTGTTCCCATGTTTGTCTGGCACAACAGCATTATCAGTAAATGTTTCCTGCAGCTAACTGTTTTTATCTAGGATAAAATTCACATACATTAGTTCATGGGACTTCTTAATAGAGAAATAAATATAAATAATATAAATATAAATAATTTTATAACATCTAAAATATTACTGAATATAATAAATATAAGCAGAATAACTTATAAATGTTGAGGTTACCTATGATCAATACTAACAAGTGATCAATGGTTCGTGCTAATAACAGAGCAATACTGAAAAGACAAACCTATACTGTTTCAGTCTAAAGTACTTACCATTCTTGGAAACTAAACTGGAGAGTCTTTTCAAAGCAAAAATAAAATTATAAAATAGATTTCAAAATTCAATCCCTGGGTTTAATGAAAAAAAGGTTTATTTTGTTTTTTGGGATGAACTTCTCAGTGCCACTTCTATAAATGTGTTGAATATTTCAGTACTTCCAAGTTTGTTTTAGTGAGAAAGCAAACATTTTCTTTCAGTATTACAGTATTCATTAATGTTGAAGTTCTTGGCACAGATCTGTTATAGACCTGATTTTGTCCATGGAAGTGCAATTATTTGAACAAGTAACAGATCATCCTAAACAGCTGCTTCTGGCAGTTAAACTAAGTGACTAAGAGAAAGGAAAAGATGCACAAATTGAGAGACTATCATACAGCTAACACTGCTGTGAACTTAAGTCTTAGTGACGTTTGAAAAGTATACACAAGTTTCTGACTAGGGCTGCGCGCATGGGCTGGCTGCTTTGAGCAAATGACTGGAAACTTCTTTCTCTTTGTTTGCACAAGAAAAAAGAAGTCACCTGTATGCAGTAGTTTTCAGCCCAACACTGTCATAGAATCATAGAATCACTACGGATTGGAAGGGACCTCGAAAGACCATCTAGTCCAATCTCCCTGCAACAGCGGGATCACCTAAACCAAGTCACACAGGAACACATCCAGGCAGGCCTGTTCCAGTGCTCCGTCACCCTCACTGTGAAGAAGTTTCTTCTCAGGTTGATGTGGAACATTCTGTGTTCCAGCTCACACTCATTGCCTATCACTACATGACACCGAGAACAGCCCAGTTCCATCCTCCTGACACCCACCCCTCAAATATTTGTAGACATTAATGAGGTCACCCCTCAGTATTCTCTTCTCCAAGCTAAACAGACCCAGCTCCCTCAGCCTCTCCTCGTAAGGGAGGTGATACACTTCCTTCATCATCTTCGTTGCCCTTCGCTGGACCCTTTCCAGCAGCTCCACATCCCTCTTGAATCAAGGAGCCCAGAACTGGACACAATACTCCAGGTGTGGTCTCACCAGGGCAGAGTAGAGGGGGAGAAAAACCTCTCTTGATCTGCTAACCACCCCCCTTCTGATCCACCCCAGGATGCTGTTGGCCCTCTTGGCCACAAGAGCACACTGCTTGCTCATAGTCATCCTGCTGTCCACCAGGCCACCCAGGTCCCTTTCTCCCAAACTACTCTCCAACAGGTCAGTCCTCAGCCTATACTGGTACCTGGGGTTGTTCTTGCCCAGATGCCAGACTCTGCACTTACCCTTGTTATAGCTCATTAGATTTTTCTCAGCCCAGCTCTCCAGCCTGTCCAGATCTTGCTAAATGACAGCAGTCTGCAGGGGTGTCGGCAATGAATTTTGTTGAGGAAATAATATTTCCTCTCTTTTGACATGCTATGTTGAGAGGAATCTGGATATACGATGGGTTTTGCTCAACATTTTCAAGAGTTATTTTGAGAGTTAAAACAAGTAGAATTATTTTTTCCAAATTGTCAGTTGGAATCCACTTCACTGCAGTTTAATTTGTATTAAGTTCAAATGTACTTACATTTAGATTACTAATTAGATTATGGTCAAAACAACAGCAACAGATGTTCTCAGTTCAAGAGTATTTTTAAATGCTGCAAGAGACATACGATTATCATCTGCATAGATAATAACTCTGGATCACAGTCACATATTAATTTTACAATAACAATACTCTTACTTAGTACTCTTGGTCGATATAGTACAAAACATGGTCTCAGTAGAAAAATAATTGAACATATCTGTATTACCCAAGTGATTAATCTTTGTGTTATTGATTTAAATAAATAAAACACATAAACTAATGTCCCTCTGGTTTCTTAGAGTAATGAGTGTGCTTCAAGTTCTGCTTGTTTGAAGCTTTTATGCTTGGAACACTGAATTAGTTTAGCATACATTAAATTACTTACAGTGAACCCTCCAATTGTATTAAGACACAATCCTTCATTCAGACAGTTGATGCTGAGCAGCCTGCAGTAGTCAATTACTTCCTCACAGTTCTTTCCAGTGAATCCTGGCATGCAGCTGCAAATACACCAGTGTATTTTAGAGGCTTTGAAATGTAAACATTAATTGTATTTAATTACGTTCCATAAATCTATTAAATAATGTTCCTGTAGCAACAAATCAGATCTCATGTGTTATTTAAAATAAAGAAGATATGTTTTCAAGCAATTAAAAATCAATTGCATTATTCCAGGTATTATTGTTTATCAATAATTTATTCATTTTTTTAATCGATAGAACATTTTCATACCAATACTTCACACACTTTTCCAGAAATAAAAACATTAACTAGAAAGATTTAATACTTAATAAAAAATTGTAATTGAGTTTTTGGAAATCTATTAGAAAACCAATTACAACATCAGAGAGAAAAAAATTGATAAACAAAGTTGTAGTTAGTATGAATCACTACTAAGAATTAAGAGCAGTTAATAACAGCATGGTTAAGTTATGGAAGATTGTAAGGAATCTGTAGAGAGAACAACAAATGGTTTGTGTAGGCTTAATTCTAATTCAGTGTTTTCTTTAAAGGAGAAAACTTTTATTCTGTTTTCATGAGAGTTTGTTAGTTCCATCTGATGGCAACAGAGGCACGGGTGACTCTCCTATGGTAAAAGGAACTGCAGCCATATCTACTGTTCCAAGGCAGCACCTGTAGGAGAAAATTCTTCTCTTACCTTGGCCTCCAGTTTTTAAAGAAATCCACTATACAACCAGAAAATAGATGAAACTCAGCTGGAGAGTAAGCAAGTCCTATTTTAAATCACCAATGCAATAACGTAGAAAAATATTTTTATATTTATATCTTGCTTCAAGTTTGCAAAAAGATAATAAAAACTCTCTTTTTGTGATTTGATAGCTACACAATCTCTGCCAAATTCACTTAGTGTGTTCTTACAGAAACACTCATTTTGTTCCTCTGTTTAAAGGCTTTCTGGTGGAAGAGAAAGAAAATACCTAAGTAGAAGAGAAAGGAAATGGGCAATTAGATGGAAATCTGTTTATGAATGAACCCAAAGTCATGGACGTGATGTTTCTTCAGCTTTTTCTGAGGGCTGCTTTGTCTAATGATTCATCCCAGAAGCTGGAAATCATGAAGGTGTATAGAATTACTCCTGTTTTTCCAGTGTTCTTCCTCCTAATTGATATGAGACTCAGTTTTGTTCCTTATGTTTCCCAGTTTCAACAAATAATGTTATCCTCAGTTTTAGTCTCCATGAAGCCTCTCACAATTTTGTAGCATAGAACCAAAGAATCATTTAGGTTGGAAAAGACTTTTAAGATCGCCAAGTCCAATCACATACTCTACTAAGTCCTGTGTTAGACCCACCACTAAACCGTGTTCCCTAACACCACATCTATATGGCTTTTTGAGCAGGTCCAGGGGTGAACACAAAAGTAAAAGATTCCTTTTCAACAGCAAACAGCAAGACTTACTTGAAAGCATCTGAGTTATCCATGTTCTATATCAGTGAAAGATATCTAATCAGTGGGCATGATTATGCCACCGAGGGATGTATAAATCTATCTAGGATGTCCAGAAGCTTAAGTCATCTACACCAGTAGAAGACCTTGAAGAGGATCCACACATAGGGACACTTGAGCAGAGATAGAAGAATATGGGAAAACTTTCTCTAAACAGTTATTTCTTTGAAGCTAGAATACAGCCAACGACAGAAGGGCACGCTGTGCAAATACAATGGACTACATGAACCTCACCACTCTTGTGAAAAAATTGCTGCATGCAAATCCTACGATTGTACTTGGTCATAAAATTCTGGCTAAGTTTATTCTTAATAAATTCCTAGTTTACATAGCTAAAAGGAGTTTTTCATAATACTTATTCGCTTTTGTTTCGGCATGTTCAAAAATATCAGGCAGTTAAACACATGTTTTACTCTCTAAATGTAAGTACCCATATCAACAGAGACCGACACAGATCATTAGGGGCTTGAAGGGTCATACAGAGGTCACCAAGTCCAAACCCTCTGCTCAAAAAGGACCATAGAACACAGGGCATGTCACACAGGAACATACCCAGATGGGTCTTGTAAGTCTCCAGAGAAGGAGACTCCACAACTTTCCTGGGCAGCTTGTTCCAATGCTCAGTAACCCTTACAATAGAAACATTTTTTCTCATGTTGAGATGGAACTTCTTGTGCTCCAGCTGACACCCATTGCCCCTTGTCCTGCCAGGGTGCAAGGGATATTGTCTATTTCTTCTTGACATCTGGGCCCTCATGGATTTATAGACAGTGATTAAGTCCCCTAGTAACCTTCTCCTCTCCAAATTGTCTCTCAGTCTTTCCTCATAAGGTAAGTGCTTCAGTCCGTTGATAACCCTCGTGGTCCTCTGTTGGACTCTCTCAAGCAGGTCTCTGTCCCTCTTGAACTGGAGAGCCTAGAAATGATGCAATAGTCTAGGCATGGTCTCACAAGTGCAGAGATAGCATACTTGTGGTCCTTCACATTGTAGTACCAGTCATCCATGTATAATATTTGTATATCTAAGGAAAGTTCTTGGTTCAGTTTATCTCAGTAATCTATAACTGCTTCATAAAATGGATAATTTAGGAAGCCAATTTCAAAAGCCAAATTCTTCTAATTTTTATATTTGATCATTTTTTCTATTTTTAATTATTTTGAACAGAAACACCACTGTAAGAATAAATCAAGAGCAAGAAAGCTGACATTAACATTTCAAAGATGACAAAGATGTGCAAATTTCCTCATAACACATTTTCATGTTTTTTGTGGTTTTTTGCTCTCCTAAAGGACACTGCTCATAGAAGAAAATACAAAGCAAGCAATGATGATTCATTGTGATGGATATCCTTGTTCATTGCCTAGTTTAATTCACCGTAAGTTTTGACATGTAAGAAAAAAATGTTACTATTAGGATTTTAGCAGCAAGTTGTATATGATATCACAACTGGAAGGTAGTCATACATCATAACTGAAGTGAAGAAAATTACTTTGAGTCAGTTTGTTTAGAAAGGAAACCCATTGCTTTCCCAAAGACGAAAGGATGTTGGTTTAATGCACACTGAATAAAGGGCAAGCAAATTAAAATAGGGGATTAAACATGTCAAATCTGCTGTCATTTGACTTTTTATCTACATGTTAAAACACTATAGATGTTAAAATGCTATAAAAATAATAGTAGTACACCAAACAAAACATATGTGGGGGTTTTTTGTATAATAACATAGTCAATACCTGCAGTATTTGACTATAATCACCAACAGTGAAACAAAATCTCCTGCTAACACTTATCATGAGCAGCTCCAAACCTCCTGAATTCAGCAACATAAATAATGTTAGGTTTACTTTGGGTAAATTGGAATTGCTATCCCTGGATATCCTTAAACATCCTGTGGATATGGAGCTGAGGGACATGGTTTATCCATGGGCTTGACAGAGTTAATGCTTGAACTCAATGATCTTAAAGGTTTTTTCCAACGTATATTATTCTATGTTTCTGTGAAAATTGATTGAAATATGACACACAGACTAAAGCCTTCCAAGTCTTACTAAAAAGAAAACCTAAACTTTAGGTCTTCTGAAAACTTGTCTTATTCCAATAACCAGTCCAAGACAAATCTACAGAGAGAAATTTGAATCCTAATTCTTTCTTTCCTCTTTCTCTTTCTGCTTCTCTTTCCTTCTCCTTCTCTATCTCTCTTTCTGAAAACAGCCTAGAACTTGGTATGAATTGTTCATTGTATGCATATTTTCAAATATTTACTTCAGACCTCATTTCTTACTAATTCATGGACCAACACACTGTGTCAAAGGGTAGCAATTAGTAGCTTATTATTAGTAGCTTATAGTTTGGTTTAAAGTATTGGAAGATGAACAGAAACAGAATCAAAGAATCAGAGAATCGCAGAACATTAGGGATTGGAAAGGACCTCAAAAGATCAACTAGTCCAATCCCCCTGACACAGCAAGATTACCTAGATCCAGTCACAGAGGAACATGGCCAGGTGGACTTTAAACTTCTTCAGAGAAGGAGACTCCATAACCCCCCTGGGTAGCCCATTCCAGTGCTCTGTCACCCTCACCATGAAGTTCCTTCTCATATTTATGTGGAACCTCCTCTGTTCCAGCTCACACCCATTGTCCCTTGTCCTATCACTAGATGACACTGAGAAGAGCCTGGCTCCATCCCCCTGACTCCCACCCTTTCCACATTTATAAATATTAACAAATATTTTTAAGCTTCCTTTTTTCCAAGCTAAAGAAACCCATCTCCCTCAGCCTTTCCTCATCAGGAAGATGTTCCTCTCCCTTCACCATCTTTGTGGCTCTGCACTGGACTCTCTCAAGCAGTTCTGTGTCCTTCTTGAACTGAGGGGCCTAGAACTGCATACTGTTGTTGTATAGTGTGCACATTTGTACTGAAGGATCCAGCTGTCTGTATGTGTCTCTGTGTGTGTCCAAGGGTATATTTGGGTCTAAGTATAAAAAAAATGTTTTGAAAGAACTGTAAAGCTAGTTCTACTCACATTTTAATTTCTGGACTTCCCAAATTAATCTCTTCTGATGGACTGTAAGTTTCTACTCTATGATTTTATGTATTTGCTCTTTCTTAAGTTCATTCTTAATGCACTTTCAGGCGTTACTGTCCTACAGCTTTCCATTTTCTACTTTTATGACTGTTCTAAAATTTGCAACTTGTTTACTACACTTCAGCAATGCTTAGCAGAACTTCAGGCAGCCAGATAACATCCAAGGAAATGGAAAGAAGGAAAATTGTGCTCCTTAATCATGTAAGAAAATATCTAAAAAGCTATTTGAAATGAAATTAAATTATATACTGGGTCACTTCTGTCCTTTTCAAATGGAGAACCTTTTAGCATTTTTTTTCTGAACAAGGCTCTTTTTAATACTCTCCTCAAAGGACTAATTCAAGACCTACTAATTCAAGTCTATGAATTACAAATTAAATCAGTTGTCTTGCCCTTTCAAAAACAACATAAAAATTATAGACCATGAAGGGGAGTGCTGCATATATTAGCGCTGTCTCAATTGTCACAAATGTGTCAGGACCCCTATATTTTATCTTACTGCATTAGTGTTGAAACCGTTTGCAAACCCATAGAAGTTTTACATCTTCTCGTAGTGTTTCAAGATGTTTCAGGAAGACTAACAGAAAAATTAAATAACAAATTCTTCAAGAAAATGTGGTTTTTCTGTATTATCCGTGACCGACAATGTATTCTCTTTGCAGTCAGCAATATATCAAGTGGTACAATAAAATACTGAAATAAATGAGTAATTTCTCAACTTACTGGCAGTTATAGCTCTGCTGTTGAGCTACACAAGTTGCGTTATTCAAGCAAGGCAGCAATGCACATGGATTACTTATTCTCTCACAGAACTTGCCAGTGAATATCGGCAGACAGATGCATGCCACATCCTACAGGAGACAGAAATCAGAAAGAATGGCATGTTTTACCCAAGGCAGTGTAGAAATTAATGCACACACTTCCATTACTACAGAGACACAAAAAAGGGACAAGGTTTAATCCTATTAAGCAGTTTGCAGAGAACAAAAAGCAGTCCTAGCCCCAGACAGGTTATAAACATAAATCAGGACAAATAGAATAGGCCTTGCAGCAAAGATTATAGCAGAGTTGAGTTTCCTAGCTGAAAATACAACAGTTCTAAATCTGGCTAACTTTGTGATTTCATAAGAAAAACAAAAAGGAGTGGTATAATGACTTTAGGGTTTGTCCTAGCCCTTATTTTTTTCCAATGTAGAGTTTGAATCTATGAAATGATAAAAATGCACAAGGCACCTCAGATAATAAAAGTATTCATGGACTACAGCGGGAAAGAAAATGGTGAGACTGTGATTCTGTGTGAAGGTGGAAGACAGCTGTAAGTCACTGAAATACAGAATTTACTCAGTGGAGCCAGTGTGTTATTTTACAATGCAGTTTCTTAGAGCTGACACTCTTACTCTTGTTTTTCTATACAAAAAAAGAGTGATTATTGGCCTTTTAATACCAGACAGTAAAGGGAAAAAATTGTTGAGGTTTGTTAGCTAAGTGAAATTACAGAATCACACAGAATCACAGAAAATTAGGGCTTGGAAGGGACCTGGAAAGATCATCTTAGTCCAATCCTCCTGCCACAGCAGGATCACCAAGACTGAGTCACACAGAAACATATCCAGGGGGTTTTTAACACTTCCAGAGAAGGAGACCACAATCCCCCTGGGAAGCCTGTTCCAATGCGCTGTCACCCTGACTGTGAAGAAGTTCGTTCTGATACTTATGTAGAACCTCGTATGTTCCAGCTTACACCCATTGCCCCTTGTCCTATCACCAGATTACATTGAGAAGAGCCTGGCTTCATCCTCCTGAACCCATTCCTCACATATTTATAGACAGTAATGAGGTCACCCCCCATTCTCCTCTTCTCCAAGATAGAGACCAAGGTCCATCAGCCATTCCCCATAAAGAAGGTGCTCTACTTCCTTCATCATCTTCATGGCTCTGCACTGGAATCTCTCCAGGACTTTTGTCTCTTCTGGAGCTGAGTGGCCCAGAACTGGACACGACATCCCAGATGTGGTCTCACCAGGGCCACGTGCTGGCCACGAGGAACTCCAGGTCCCTTTCTCCTACACTGCTCTCCAACGCATCAGTCCCCAACCTATCCTGGTACCTGAGGTACCTCTCCGATATATGCAACTGTGCTAGGACCTCTGGAATAGGTTACCTATCATTTATATCCCTGTCAGACTGACTGTCTTCCAGTAGAGGCTCGTATATATTTCTCAGTGGTATCTGGGGTGGTGAGGCAAGCAAGGCAGGTGCCCACCTTCTGCCATGGCCTTGCACTTGCCTCCACTCACCCCTTCTGCTTGAGCTTTGGTACTCCATCGGAGAGGTGCGGGATACAGGGATCCCTTGATTCCGGCTCTTATTTGACTGTTGTTCACACTGCAGAGCCTGGCTCCACCAGTCTACCACTATGTCAGCCTCCCTAATGCTCCTGAACCTTTCCACTTCAGCTTGTAGCCTTTCAACCTCATCTAGCAGCTGTGCCGCTTGGTTAAGCAGATAATCTACCTGCTCGCACCATACACAGCCTTGGGGAAATGAGAGACTATTGCATTCCATGCAGCCTGTCACCTGCACAGACTCATCTTGCTGTGGCACCTGTTTGGGTTCCCAGATCTATGTGCAGTGGTGACTGTAGCCTGGCCTTTTGCTGCCAAGCTGATAGCAATTTTATTTCTTTTCTTTTGTCCCTTTGCAACAGGCAGCCAGCTCTGCCGCTCCGTGTGGTCTGAGCATGACTTCCCGTTTTGCCGCGTTTAAAGATCCCGTGGTTTGAACCCACCACGTCCCTTGTCAACTACTTCCATGAGAGATTCCAACCCTCACTAGGTCCCTCTTTCCTCCCCAGAGGTTCCCTGGTTAAGAGGACCTCTAAATCAGTCAAAAACCTCAATAAACAGCGTTTGGGGACTGCACACTGGCTCTGTTGCTTCATGTGGTCTGAGCTTGACTTCTGGTTTCGCTGCGTTGGAAGTGTTCAATGTTTCTTTAAAACTGTTCTTAAAAGCATGAGTGAGGAACATCATTTGAATGTATACTGAGAGATTTCTGTAAACATGAAAACACTCACTGCATCTGTTTGCCTGTAGACATGATTTTACATAACAGTATGTGCTAGTATGTCTACTAGACTAAATATTTAGACAAATTGCATAACTGAAAAGTCTATAGCTATACTCAGAAACTTAAAAGCCTCTTTTTTTCCTCTCTCTGGTGTATGTATCAGTGGTGTATGAGAACTTAGCTTTCAAACTCTTCTTTCACTGTGTTGGTTCTGGAGATAATCACTGCTATTTAAAACTTGTTTTAATGGACAATCATTGACAACACAGTTTGAAATATGACTCATTTATCAAACTTCGGTGAGTCTGCACAAATTTATCCTATTGTACAAGAAAAGAGGAAAGAAAAACACCCCAGGATGAAAACCAGCTACCACAGGAAAAGCAAGAAGAGAAAACAATCACTAGTTAATAATGATTGCTGTATCATGTTTTCTATCAGAAGATTTTACTAAAGAGAGGGAAAAAAAGAACACAAGAAACAACATTGGTAGCTCCTTAAGTGACTACCAAGAAACCAACTAAACTGAAAACATGGCTTTGATGGATTGACTGCTCAATGGGTAAGGGAGTTGGCTGGTTGGCCCCTTCCAGAGAGCTGGAATCAACAGCTCAATGTCCAAACAGCCATCAGTAACAACAAGTGGAATGCTTCACAGGTACGTACATCAAGTGGAACGTTTCACAGGTACATAGTGGACTTGTTATAGCAAGTATAGAGGAGTGTCATGAAAATTGTTTTGAAGAAAGGTTGAAAGACTTGGGGCTGTTCAGCCTGCAGAAAAGAAGTCCCTGGAGAGGCCTTATTGAAGTCCTTAAATACTTAAATGGGGTCTACAAGAGAGACAGAGATGTTTTACCAGGGTGTCTACTGATAGCACAAGGGATAATGGTTTTAAACTAGATGAAGGTAGATCTAAAATTATAAAAGCAATCTGGGTGAAAGAGACCTTTAAGATCACCAAAACTTTGTGAGGCCATCTTGGGATTAGCAACGATGAAATAATCAAGTTGTCTTTCATTGGTGAAGTAATGAATCAACCAAAACACCACATGGGACTTCTGGAGGGCAGATTTTGATCTGTTCAAGACACTGGTTAAGGGAGGCCCTTGTGAGAACCTCCACGCTCTGGAAGCTCCTGAACTCTTTTGTCTCTTCTGTACTGTATTTCCAGAAAACGTTTGGTACGCTGAAGTCCCACAAAAGTACAAGGGCTAGTGATTGTGAGATTTTCCACAGCTACTTGTCAAATATTTAATATATTTCTTTGTCCTTGCTGTATAATGAGCTCCCACCTTGATATCTGCCTCTCTGGCCTTCCTTGTCATTCTCACTCATAAACATTTAATCCTGTCATCACCATCACTGTGCTGAAGAGAATCAAAACAATCCTTAACATGCAGGGCCCACTGCACTGCCTCTCCTTCCAGGCCTATTCCTTCTAAAGAGTTTATGGCCATCCATTGCAGCACTCCATTTATGTAAATCATCCCACCATATTTCTGTGATGGCAACTACACCACACATTTCTTTCTGTGTAATGGCTTCATAGATCAGGTACAAGGAAGACATTCATTACAGTGATGTTGGTGAGACACTGCTTTATCCCTGGAAGTGTTCAAGATCAGGTTGAACGGGGCTTTTGGAAAACTGATCTAGTGGAAGATATCACACACACTATGGCAGCATCGGAACTAGATGGTCTTTAAAGGTCTCTTCCAAACCAATCCATTCTATGATTCTGCAATTCTATGATTCCGAATCTGTGATTCTATACATCTATGACTCTATGTTTCCATGATCCAATGTACAAAGAGACATCTCAAAAGTTTATACTCACATTTGGCAAATCGACACATGTACCTCCATTGTGACATGGCCTTGAAGAACATTCATCGATATCAATTTCACAGTTGTGACCAAAAAAACCATCAGGACAAGCACAAATATAACCAGACTGGTTATACTGGCATATTCCCCTGTTCAAGCATGGCTGAGCTGCACAAGGATCATCAGGCTCTTCACAAAATGGACCTAAAAGAATTAAACATTAACAATTAGAATCTGTCTGAATGATGATGCATGTTGACCTGCTGGCATTCAGTCACAATTTATATGCTCTTATTCTCTTCATTACCTTTACCAATGATCTGCATCTGATCTTCTCTGCTATGAGGGTGACAGAGCACAGACAGGTTGTAGAATGTCCTTCTTTGGAGACTTTCAAAACCCAACTGGCCATGTTCCTGCGTGACCTGAACTAGGTGATCCTGCTTTTGGTGGAAGGGTTGAACTAAATGCTCTCCAGAGATCCCATCCAACTCACATAATTTTGTGACTCTGATTTTTGTCAAATCCACATGCAAATTCATTATTTTTGATCTGGTTGCCTACGTAATCTTGGCTTGATGTGGAATTACTGTTAAGGTTACCCAACCTTTGCTGGCCTTTCAAGAAAATAATCGTTAATTCTGCTTCCTCCCCTCTTTAATTGTCTGCAAGTTTTCTGTCTCTCAGAAAATTCTCGCTTAACTTCTGTGAAAACCCATCACAGCTTTTGGTGTAGAATCATAGGGTTGGAAGGGACCTCTAAAGGTCATCTAGTCCAACCCCACTATAACAAGCAGGGGCATCTTGACCTAGACCAGGTTGCTCAGAACCCCATCTAGCCTGATCTTGAATGTCTCCAGGGATGGGGCCTCCATCACCTCTCTTGCCAACCTGTTCCAGGGATCCACATCCACTGCTTTGCTATCATCTATCCACGTGCTTATGCCCTCAGGTTGGTCAAACATGATTTCCCTTTGATGAAGCCATGCTGACTGTCCCTAATAACCCTCTTGTTTTTGCTGTGTCTAGAGACAGCATCAAAGACAAACTGTTCCATCACCTTTCCGTTGCTGGAGGTGAGGCTGACTGGTCTATAGTTACCTGGGTCTTCCTTTTTACTCTTTTTGAAGACTTGAGTGACATTTGCCATCCTTCAATCCCCAGGCACCTCTTCTGATCCCCATGTCTTAGCAAAGATGTTGGAGAGTAGCCTAGCAATGACTTCTGCCTTCTCCCTTAGCACTTTAGGATGCATCCCACCAGGGCCCATGGATTTATGGAGAACCAATTTGCTCAATTTATCCCTAACCCAGTCCTCATTAACCAAGAAAACTTCTCTTTCATCCCAATTTCCTCTGGGGCTCTATATCAGGACAGCCCCCAGTAGTATAGACAGAGGCCCATATATTGCACATAGGTACTCCAGTTTAAATCCCCTTTCTAACAGATTGTTACAGATTACATCAGACCCGTATTACAATAATTTCCTAGAGCAATAACATTAACTTTACAATTTATCTGTTCTGATGTAGCAGTATGTATTGATTCTGCATTTTGTTAGTCACTTGAATCAACTAAATTAAAAAGATACATTAATGACAGGATAAGTTATGCTTTACAGAAAGTCTGTATGCTTTTGAGATGGCAAACGGACTGCTTTTATTGCAAACTACAAGGTAAAACTCATTCTAAAGCCATTAAGAGATAAGTATGGGAATCTTTAGTAATATCCTTACAAACAGACCAGCTATATAAAGCAACTCTAAGTATCTGGAATAACATTTACCAGGAGATCTAAATACCATACTCTGTCTCAATTATAGACAAGAACAGCTGATGCAACAAACTCTATAGAAGAAAATCCCATTAGCAGAAAAAGGGTGAAAACACCATTTCCTTGTTCTCCCTAAGTTCAGTGCAAATAGCTGTTCCAATAAGGCAAAATGGATTTAATACACAGATATTTTATTGGGGGTGTAATATTCACTTCCCTTTAGCATCACAAGACTGTCCTGAATGCATTGTTATCCCTCACCACCACAGCAACCAAATTACAGTAAATGGATATTGCAACATGCAGATGTTAAATCTTGCTAATGGGAAAAGCTAAGGTCATTTCTCAGAACACAGCCAATGACTGGTCTTGGAACATCTGCAACATGAAATAAGTTTTCTTACTATTCAGTTCAGTATTTAGCTGTTACACTTCACAAATCACAGAATCACAGGATTATTGAGGCTGGAAAAGACCTCTAAGATCATCCAGCCCAGCCTATGACCTAACATTACCATATTGGCCAGACCAGGGCACTGAGGGCTACGGCAAGTTTGTCCTTAAACACCTCCAGGGATGAGGCCTTCACTTCTGCCCTGGACAGTCCGTTCCAGTGTCTGATCATCCTCTCCATGAGGAAAGGCTTCCTAACATCCAGCCTGGCAGCTTCAGGCACTGGCCTCTCATCTTGTTGCTAGCTGCCAGGGAGAAGAGTCTGACACCCACCTGCCCACAACTTCCCTTCACAGAAAGAGGGGCCAGATATCGGAACAGGTTGTGCAGGGACGGGGCTGAGTCACAATCCCTGGACATGTTTAAAGGCCATTTAGATGTGGTGCTTAGAGATCTGGTCTAGTGGTATAGTAGGGTTGATGGACTTGATGATCCCAAGAGTCTTCTCCAACCTGAATGATTCTATGATTCTGCTGAAAAAAACCACAGTATTACAGTATCACAGTAATGATAAGGTTGGAAAAGACCTCAAAGATCATCCAGTCCAACCTAAATCCAAATAAACCCAGTAATCCTAACATCACACGGCACAGGTTATTAGGGAAAGCTAAGAGTAGCTAGAATAGGAATAGATAAATCCCATGAGAAGATAAGGAGATAGTCAACCACAGTGTGAGATGTATCTAAAGGAAAATGTGCAAATTTCAAGGAGGGCAATAAAGGTGGAATTTTTACGTGGCTATTCCCTTGCAAATAGCAAAAGTATATTGTTTATTCTGTTAATCAGAAAAAACAGTGCATTTAGTGTGAATTGGGAGACCATCATCCAACCAGAGCAATGGGGATCAATCTAAATATAGATACTGAAGAAGCAACTGCATTCATGTTGTAAAACAATAAGATACATCTTCCACAGAATTACCTAGACTGATTTAAAAACAAATCTTTTAGAAATCATTCAGTCTTGAGCAAGAGTGTTTCCTTCACTAACAGCACAGCTTATGTCCTTGACATTCCTCTACTCTAGAATTTTTTGTATGTGAAAAGCAAGAGCAGTGCTCCTTTAGCTGAACATCCATACCTGGTGATTATGACAAATCAAATCAATAAAAGGAAATGTGGAGAACTGGTGTTTTGAACTTTTTATTCGATCACTCCCAACCCTGATGTTGCACTGAGTTTATTTTCCAAAGAAGATTGAAAAGTGACTTGATTACAGCCCTTGGAAGGGGAAAACATCAGGAACTAAAGGTATTGTTAATTTATCAGATAAAAGTGTAACAAAGCAAATGAATGAAGAGAGAAATAAAAGCTAATAACATCAGGAACTGCTTAAGTACTTTTATCTGAGACATCTCCATACCAGAAAACCATCAAAGACTTGGATCCTACGGCTGATGAGTATTCATGACACTATGTCTTGGAACATAGTGTTTTAACCATTTACAAGACAGGCATCTCAATATACAGGTAAGCACTACAACAACCTTTGGTCAGAACAGGAGAAAAAGTGCTCCTCTAAGCCTGCTAAACTATTTATCTTTTTAAATGGCTATTCTCATGTGGTTTTTAAATTCCTCTGCCTTCCAGAACGCATGGCATACCAAAACAGGGCTATCGGTAACTACTCAGCCCATGCTGCTACTTTTCTATTCCTGATTTTCAAAGGCTCTTTTTGCTGTCACTTTCTGTACCACCTGGTATTTTCTCCTCCTCTTGAACATACTGGATCCCACCACTGCCTCAGGTATCACCGTATTTCGAACATATCCCTGGTCTCTGCAGCTGCCTAAGGACACAGTTTCCCAGGATGTCATGCTTTCATTTACCTATCTTGCTCAACTCTTACTTGGCTTACTGAATACGGATACGCCTCCTGACGATCTGTTTCTCAGGTCTTTCACAGTTGCCTCAAATATAGTCATGTTTCAGAACACTGTTAAGTAAATTAATAGGACTTTATCTCAGCCAAAATCTTATTTCACTGCAATACCAGACTTTCAGATTTCTGAGGACATGGGAAAAAAAAAAGCATATATCTTGAGTATTCTTCTTTATCAAAGACTTGAGCAATCAATTACCAATCAGTGATCAAGATTATTCCCCACATGAGTTTCTTTCCTCCTAATTAATGGGGAACTTACTTCTACACTAACACAGACTTGAAAAAGAAGACACACAATATTTAACAATAATTAACAGCTTGCTGCAAAACTCTAAAGACAAATGAATTACAGTCTTCAGTTGACATATGTCAGACTCATTTTGAAAAGATTTTTAGGGTGTTGACAAGAATTAGTGAGTTTTAAAGGCACAAACTGCTTGAAGGGATTAAGGGGTTTATACAACTGAATCATAGAATCATAACGGACTGGAAGGGACCACGAAAGATCATCTAGTCCAATCCGCCTGCATCAGCAGGATAACCTAAACCAAGTCACAATATTGCTGAGGAGTCTACTGGAAAATTTGACAGCAGTGAAAATACATCAAGATCAACACGTAGAGCTGAGTGCAATGCACTACTGTTATGAGAGACATTTGACTGCAGGTGTATTTTGTTCATTTGCAGTTCATGGACAAAGATATAAGTGACTGGGTATTGGCTTCCCCAAGATTTTTCATTTTGTCACACAACATAGTTTTGACTGAAAATGAAGGAAGATCAAGAAACACATGATAAAACTTGTTATGAAGGAAAATGCTCATTATTCTTATGAATCTGTTTGATTCTGAGCTGATATCACAGAGTTACTGAGGCTGGAAAAGCCCTCTGAGCTCATCCAGCCCAGTCCAGGACCTAACATCACCACATCAGCCAGACCAGGGCACTAAGGGCCACAGCCAGTCTGTCCTTCAACACCTCCTCTGGACCCACTCCAGCCCCTCAATCTCTTTCTAAAACTGAGTGGCCCAGAACTACTGCCAGTACTTGAGGAGAGGTCTCCCCAGTGCCCAGTACAGGGGGAAATATATCTTTCATCACCAGTCAGCTGGCTGTGGTAACTCTGAGAAGAGAGGGAAGAGTCAGTCACCTGTCATGTGCTTCTAGAAAATGTGTATGTTATCAGAGACATATAAAAGTGTCAGCTTTCCAGTGGCTGCTTTATTTAAGCACACAGCTAACTGAACTGCTTGCTGTCAATGTTTAAACTACTGCATCTTTAATTTATCTCAGCTTTAGTGGAATTCTTGAAAATATTACTGCAGAAAGCATGGATGATGAGGATAATAATAACAATAGCAATTAAAACCCCCTCTACAACTCTTAAATGTTTATAATAATTATGTTGTAGTCATGATTGCAGAATATTGGGATACAGAGTACAGGCATGTTAAAGACAATTTAAAGCAGCTTTTTATGGAATTTCTAGAGGCAGGTCAGTTTCTTTCTTTGCATCTCAAGAGCTTTTGGTGTCCAAATATCTCAACTCTACTACTGACCTGATGACTTGTACTCTGGAAAAAAGAAAGAGAACAGTTTGCTGAATCTATTCATTGCGTTTACTGATGCATCAATATCAGTTCATCAGGCTTAGGATTTATTTGGACTTACACAAGATTAATGAGAAATGACATTGAGATTAGCTAGAAAACATGTAATGATGACTGCTCCAAATCCTGGAGGTGTGTCATTTTTCATGTTTGCACAAATATCATTTAACCAAAGATATGCATCAAGAAGATGCATTCTGTACACTCAAGCAAGCCTTTCAAAACAGATTTTAAGTGGAGCTGATGGTACTGCTTCTTACAAGACATTTTGTCTACCTGTACTAGAAGAGCTCTTTAAATGGGATATCTCACATGGCACATTCATTTTATAAGTCAAGCTATTTAGATATTTTCAAAAATGTCACTCAGGCTCCTTATGTCCTCTTTAAAATCTAATCTAGTTTTACTGGGTTAGTAAAGTAAGTGATAAAAGTCAAAGATAACCAGGCTGTACATAATGTGACTAAACCAGTTATTTGTGTTGTGAACATTTAGAAAACAGAATGTTCTGAAGCTCTTTGAGTGGTGCAGAGTGAATGTTCAGGATGTTTCAGCTTTCAAAAGGATTTTTATGGGCATACATGGAAAACTTAAGTAACACCTTGCCCACTGAGAATTTCATAGACAGTGTTCCTCGAGGCATGTTTACTTTCCTATATATTAAGCTTTTCAGAAAGGAAGTTGCTTTTCAATTCCAGCTGGCTGTAAACACACAGGCAACAAAGCATAAATGACTGGAGTGTATTTATTCCAAATAGAAGCTTATTTTCTTTAAGGATTTTGTACCATCATTTACTAATGGGGAAGTGCTTCCTAATATCCAAGCTAACCCTCTCCTTTAAGCAACTACTGACACCCATATTGGATTAATCAGCCATTCTCCAAACATAACAACTTACACTTCTTGTGTTCTCTGGTCATCCTCTATTCCAGCTGCAATCAGCACGAGTAGGGAGGTCATGGTGCTCCTGTACTCCGCACTTGTGAGACTGCACTGTGAGCACTAGGTCCAGTTTTGGGTGTCACAGGTAAGAAGGACACTGAGGTGCTGGAGTGGGGCCAGAGAAAGGCAATGAGGCTGAGGAGAGGCCTAGAAAAAGGCCCTATGGGCAGTGGTGCAGGGAACTGGAGTTATTTAGTCTAGAGAAGAGGAGGCTGAGAGATCTTACTGCTTTCTACAACTACCTGAAATAAGGTTGTAGCAAAGCTGGTGCTGATTTCTTCTCACAAATTACTAGTGATAGGATTACAGGAAATGGCCTCAAGTTGTGTCAGGGCAGTTTTAGATTGGATGATCTTTAAGGACCCTTCCAAGCACAGTCTTTCTGTGATGCTATGATGCTAAAGAATTTGCCACTTGGCTCTCTGCTCTCCATTTCGATGCAGTTAGACTCTTCATGGTTTTCTGAAGGTTTGTTTTCAGATTTTGTACTTTCACATTTTGAACTCACACAGAAATTTGTATTTTAATTAAGAAAACTTCTGTCCAACTTGTATATAATCATTTGGGATTCACCATATATATACTTTCTACTATCATATGGGACTTTAATAAAATATACCTCTCCTATTCCTGAACCATACCGAGCACTACCAAGCAGATGCTCCTTCATCAATGCCAGGAATCAGAGAACCACAGAATCATAGAACATAGAATCATAGAATCATTAGGGATTGTTAGTGGTCTTCCCCTCTACGTGTTGTTTTAAGGGCTAGCAAAGGCTACAAAGAGAAGGGCAGTTTTCAAACTGTACTTTCTGTAAACTGACAGCACTGGTGTTCTTGATAAAAGTAATAGCTGGCAATGGCATCATTATGACTACTCCTTATGCTGCCCCAGCAGCAATTTGAACAGCCCTTTCTGCAACAGCCAGAGACACTAGGAAGTGATTTTAGGCTAGGAATAGCACATTGATCTGCTATAAAGAGGGTGATGCCCTGCTTTTGCCTCAGGGAATAAGTAGCCTTCCAGCAGCTGTGACAGTACATTCACCCTGCCTTGGTGGTGGCAGTGGCTCAGAATCAGACCAGCCCTTTTTGCTTCAGCTATTTTAGAATTCCTGACCATTGTGTATTCAAGAAGTAAAACTAAAAGTTTGCAAGGACTCTTGATGAGTTTTTGCAGCAGTACTGCAATTTGTTCTCTAATAAGCTTTCTTCTAATGGAAGCTAGTGTTCTCAGTCATGCACTTCCAAAATGTCTATTTTCAGTCTGTTGATTGGAGCTTTTAGCACATCAGTGAGCTCTGATACTGCTTATTTCATCTAAAATGATGATTGTAGCCCTTAAAATCTTCCATGGAGATTTACACTAACTCCTTTCTGAGACTCAGATGTACAGAGCCTTAGGGATATTTCATTTTAATTCAAATATCATGGACACCATGCAGAAAAAAAGATGTCATCCACTGGTTGTGATTAGAAACTTCTATGAAGATGCAAATACTGTATAGACATGTCAAAGATACTTCTAGTTCAGCAATATATAATAGTAATAGATAACCCTAATAGTTACCTAGATAGCAATATATAACTCCAACAGGTTCCTAAATAGTAACATATAACCCGAATACGTTGGCTCTGGATAGGTGAGACAAGAGCTTGTGATTCAGCAATATCTTCAAACACGAAAAAATATTCTTTCTACAAAAAAGAACTTAAAAAAATTCTTTTCAGTTTTACATTGAGAAGGAAAGGCAGCTGGTGGAACTCAGGAAAGTAAAAACCAGGAGTGAACTGGATTGGAGTACTTGTGCTACTTGACTGAGTTATGCAGACAGAGTTTAGTTTAACTGCAGAAATACTTTCATTTAATGAGCTGAAAACTGATGACCATCAGATTTTAAAAAGCCTTATTTTGGAATTGGTTTTAAGGTGAACAAGAGTGCTAAGCATTAATCACTCCGTGACGTAAGAAAGGGGTGATGTGCAGCTTTCTGTAATTTTTTTTAAACTGAGCATATTAAAATAGAAGCAATATTTTTCACAATATAATTACATATTTATATTAATTTCCAGTCTTTATTCAGTTTACTGCATTCTGTATATCTTTATCCCTGATTGTAGCTCCTAGTAACCACTTGTTTCATTAAACTGAAAATTAATCACGTTCCACTAAACAGTGTGTTTTTTATGCTAAGCTTGAAATATTATTGCTTCATCCTAAGTAAAGTGCACAAGTGAATGCAATTGTGGGTAACATATTGGCAAGGATTAGGGCTGGGCTAGCCACAAGATGAATGAGAGATGATACCTACAAACGTCTCTCCGTCCCTGAAAAGAAGAAAAAGGAAATAAGGAAAAAGAATTATGAATCAAAAAAGAAAACTCCCCTGCCAGAGAGGGATCACCTAGAACAAGTCGCACAGGAACATGTCCAGGCAGGTTTAAAACATCTTCAGAGAAGGAGACTCCACAGCCATCCTGGGCAGCCCGTTCCAGGGCTCTGTCACCCTCACTGTGAAGAAGTTCCTTCTTATAATTATGTGGAACCTCCTATGTTCCAGTTTACACCCACTGCCCCTTGTCCTATCAATAGCTGATACTGAGAAGAGCCTGACTCCATTCTCCTGACACCTACCCTTTACACATTTATAGACATTAATAAGGTCACCCCTGACTCTCCTTTTTTTCCAGGCTCAAGAGACCCAGCTCTGTCAGCGTTTCGTCATCAGGGAGATGTTCTCCTCCCTTCATCATCTTCATGACTCGTGGAACTCATGACTCTCTTCATCATCACTTATTGTAACTCATGGAGGCAGACACTGCCTGCACAAATATGACATTAACTTCAGAAGGTGCAGAGAATGAGGTGAAAAGTAGAATCACAGAGTAACACAGATATGTTCTAACTCAAACCAGGGCATATATTCTGTATCCTCTTCCTAAAGAGATTATCTACCTGATGCATAACTGCTCTAGAAAATACTGATTTTTTTCCTTAGGAGAATATAAAATGAAAATTATAGAATCACAGAATGGCCAGGGTTGCAAGGGACCTTAAAGATCTTCTTGTTCTAATCTACCCTGCACAGGCAGGGACACACTATTCGCCTGTGTGATCACCCTTTCTGTGAGGAAGCGCTTCCTAACATCCTACCTAACTCTCGCCTGGCATCTTCAGACCCTGCTCTCTTGTCCTGTCACTAGTTGCCTGGGAGAAAAGCTTGACTCCCATCTGACTACAACCTCCCTTCAGGGAGTTGGAGAGAGGGAGACAGTCCCCCCTGAGTCTCCTAAACAACCCCAGCTCCCTCAGCCTCTCCTCATTACATCTTCTCTCCAGTCCCTTCCCCTGCCTTGTTGCTCCCCTAGACCCTCTCCAGCTCCTTAATCAATCTTGTTCTTGAAGTGAGTGGCTCAGAACTATCCCCAGTACTCAAGAGACAGCCTCATCAGTGCCCAGTCCAGGGGTAGAATTACATCCCTAGTCCTGATGGCCACACTATTGCTGATACAATCCAGGAAGCCATTGGCCTTCTGGATCACCTGGGTGCCCTGCTGGCTGCTGTTCAGCCAATTGTCAACCAGTCTTCCTGCCAGGTCCCTCTATTCCCAGCTGCTCTCCCACCACTCATCCTGCAGTCTGTAGCTGCAAGAGGTCATTGTGGCCAAAGTGCCCTAGGCCCTGTTAAACCTCATCCTGCTGGTCTCTGGCCATTGACCCAACCTGTCCAGATCTCTCTGCAGCATTCTCTTACCCTCCAGTTAATCAACACTCCCCCTCAACTTGGTGTCATCCGCAAATTGACTAAGTGTAGATTTGATCCCCTCATTCAGGTCATCAGTAAATATGTTGAAAAACACTGGGCCCAGTACTGATCCCTAAGGGACACCACTGGGTCCTCTCTCTACTTAACATGCAAACACCTAAAAATCCCAAAATGCCTATAAAATAAAGTTTACTAATATTTCCTTTTGCTGGTGTTATGTTCACTCTTGCAGTGCTTGTCTGGAGCACAAATTTCTGTCTTTCTCAATATGAAGGAAGTAAATGTTCAAGCCTTAGCAATGAAACCTATGGCATCTCAATGCCTTCTTGAGGAGCAGTGTGATGTTCATGGAAGTGGTTTTGTTCTCCTTTAGCTCAAGTGTAAGGGGTTTTTGTATGTGTGTTGCTTTAGAAACGTATTTTCTCATCACAGACCCCATCCTTCTTCCAGATTTCCAGGTGAAGACTTGGCAAGCAGGAACTCAGCCCAAGTGTGCAAAGGGCTATTATTTGTCTGTCACTGACTGTGCAAGATGGGATGGGTGGTGTCTCCCATTTCTCAAAGGGAGCTGAAGCTGGAGCAGAGGAAGCAGAAGCTACAAAACCCAGCTCAGGCACACAGCCTGCAGAAGGCTCCTTCCATCAACAGCAAAAGTGCACATTCAGTGCTCTAGGCAGCACTACACTCCCACAGGTGCAAGATGCTGCCAGCCAGCTAACCAGTAGTGAATTTACCCTCCAGTTGGCAAAGGGAAAGGCAATCTAGAGTATATATGCTGAAGGACTTCTCATACCCACTTTAGAAGGCACCAAAGTACGCATCAACCTACTGCCTTCCTATTTAAATCTGTATCTTGTTGGTTTTACTCATTCAGATATGGAAAAACATTCTGCTGTGATGTTTTCAGAAAGCTGATTTACAAAGACTTTGAAACTAGAACATTTTGAAGGTACTGCTGAGCTTGAGACATTATAAAGGGTTGTTGTTACTATTACTAATATTAATTATCTTACAGAAGGTAGAATCATAGGATGGTATGGATTGGAAGGGACCTCTAGAGATCATCCAGGCCAACATCCCTGCAGGGTTACCTAAAGATCACACAGAAACATATCCATATGGGGTCTGAATGTCTTCAGAGCAGGAGCGTCCACAGCATCTCTGGGCAGCCTGTGTCTGGGCTCCATAATCCTCACAGTGAAAAAGCTTTTCCTTATGTTCAAATTGAACTCCTATGTTTCAGTTTATGCCCCTTGTCCCATCACTGGTCACCACTGAGAAGGGCTTGGTCTCATCATCCTGACACTTATCCTTTAAATATTTCTAAGTATTCATGAGATCTCTCCTCAGTCTTATCCTCTCTAGGCTAAACAGTCCCAGTTCTCTCAGCCTCTCCTCATAAGGAAGATGCTTCAGTTCCTTAATCATTTTAGTGGCTTTTTGCAGGACTCTCTCGTCACTCCCCGTCCCTCTTGAACTGGAGACCCCAGAACTGGATGCAGTATTCCAGATGTGGCCTAACCAGGGCAGAATAGAAGGGGAGTAAAACCTCTCTCATGCACTGGCTTACTGCACTCCAAGAGAGCCCTCTACTGTGTCAGTCACTGCTCCCAGCTTTGTGTCAGCAGCAAACTTGCTGAAGGTATACTATGGCCCCTCGTACATGTTACTGATGAATATATTAAGTAGGACTGGACCCAGTACAAACCCTTGAAGAACACCACTAGACACAGGCCTCCATCCTGACTCACCCCACTGACCACAACACTCTGAGTTCTATCTTTTTACCAGCTCCCAGCCCATCTTATGGCCTAGTCATCCAACCAATCCTTCTTACATCCTTCTGTCATGGGACATGGTGTGGAAAGCCTTGCTGAAGTCAGGGTAGACCACACCTACTGCCTTCCCCTTACCTATCCACTGAGTTACATCTTCACAAAAGGTTAACAAGTTAGTCAAGCAGAACTTCACCTTAGAGTGACTGACTCCGTGCTGACTACTTCTGATAACCCTCCTTTCCTTCAGGTACTTTGAGACGATGTCACAGTTCCACCACTCTTCCAGGGAAGGAGGTGAGGCTGGCTGGTCTGTAGCTACCCGAGTCCTTGTTCTTGCCATTTGAAGACTGGAGTGACACTGGCTTTTCTCCAGTCCTCAGGCACCTCTCCTGATGAACCTGAGTTTCAAAGATGATGGATAGCTGTCTAGCAATGACTTCTGCTGTTTTTAAAAGTATATTCTATTAATTTCTTCTGCCTGTAACAGATCTGTATGCAGGCATCTGTGCCCAGAGGCTGCTTTCAGCAGAACCAGCGAGGCAAAGCTGCAAAAGGGCTGGAGTTATTGATGCAGTCCACCACCAAATATAAGGACTATTACAACTGATTGAAGGTTATACTTATGAATACTTAATATATTGCTATTTCCTGACAGTTTCTGACTAGGTAGATAAACATTTACATATATTTTAATGTTAATAGACTTTATATGATTTGTTTATTGGGCTCTAGCAGTTGTAGTCTGTGTGCTGGAAGTTTTTCAAGAGCTGGACATTCTTGGGACGCTGGTCTATTATATTTATAAATCAGACCAAACCAAGAACTGAACTCAGGAGCTGAACTTAAAGCAAATGATCAGGGGGCTGGAGTACCTCTGCTGTGGGGTTGTTCAGCCTGGAGAATAGAAGGTTCTGGGGTGACCTGACAGCGACCTTCCAGTACCTGAGGGGAGCCACAAGACAGGTGGAGAGGGGACTGTTTATGAAGGCCTGGAGCGATAGGATGAGGGGCAATGGCTTCACATTACAGAAGGGCAGAGCGAAACTGGATGTTGGGAATTAGTTGTTTTAGCAAGAGAGGGGGCGGGTTGAACACTGGAACAGGTTTCCTGGGGAGGTAGTTGAGCCCCCATCCCTGGAGATACTCAAAGGGAGGTTGGACAAAGCTCTGGGCACCCTGTTCTAGTTGAGGCTGTCTGTGTTCACTGAAGGAGGGTTGGACTAGATGACCTTTGGAGGTCCCTTCCAGCCTGGGTGAATAAATGAAATGCTGGTCTCTCCAATTGTGTGTGCAATTGCTTTTTAGCACACAAACTTAAATCAGGTTACTGTTCTTTTGAAACAACCCAAAAAGATTTTCTTAATATAAAAGACTGCATGATATAAAAAGAAAGCAGGCTTTGCTTTCAGATGGCACTACCTTATATTTTCATGACCTTGATGCATTATCACGAAGGAAAAGTTAAAGCCAAAGTAGTGCTGAAAGGTGTCCTATCTGTTAACTTCAGAGTGATTAATGACAAGACAAGATATCAAGTATCTCAGACCTGAGAATCCATTAACTTGTGAGAAACCTGAAAAGCTAGAGGGAAGAAATAAGTCACATGAACAAAAGAAGATGCAGAAGCAGCGCACTTCTCTTGACTATAGATTGATGTGCTCTTATAGCCATGCTTAGTGTCAAAGGCAATTTCCAATTACTGTCCAGTGGCTTTAGATTCAAACTAAATACTACAAGTTTACCCATAAGCACTATGGGCTTAAGTAAGAGAAAAAGAACAGATGCCATCACCATGACATCTGTTATTATTCAATTCAAGCAAGAGAAATTAAAATATAGTAAAAATAGTATTTTTTACCATTGACATAGCTTTAAAAATGGACGGAACTGCAGTGCGTAGGATTGCAATTGTACAAGATATGTTAAATAAATAAAACATGTGCAGAGGTATTTTTTTCAGACTCTGGAGTGTTCATTCCACTCAACTTACTGTGAGAATAAAACTATTACAAGTGTACCTTCTGCAATCATATCTATTCTAAAAAAGAAGAGTATTTGCAATGGATCACACGAGGCACTCACACAAGCTTCTGTATTATACTACATTTTAAAATAATATATTAAGGCTCTTGATATTTGATTAAAACCTTTTTCAAGAACAGTTATGACTTCCTTGCTATAAAACAATAACACCACCACCACTGCTTGTATAAGCAAATCTTTCTTTATTTGTCAAGTGCTGATAAAACTGTTCGTGCTAAGTGATCTCCTCCAAAATTAATTGAATAGAGACTGCCTGCTGGTTTTAAAGGCCAATAACAGTAAGAAACTGTGAAACTATAGGGTTTTTGTACTGAACACTTTTTAAGCTTTTAATTCCTGCAGTGAGATAGATGTCTTTTTGGCAAATCAAATTATGAGTATACATCTACATTGTGTATCACTGTGCAGGAAAAGGAATGTCTTGAATTACAATTCTAAACGTGGAAGACCTCCATTTGTGGATATGAAGAGTAAGCAGAGGCTGCAGGTCATGAAAGTTTCTATGTTGGAGACAGGAGTATGGCAACTGTGTTCTCTGTCTACCCAGAATTGTGTTAAAATATCCACTAAAGCTACCACCTAACTGTCAACACTCATACACTACAGGCAGCACAACCTAGGTGTTCTGTGTTTGTCTAACAACCTATAGTTATGTTTGAGCTTCCCTAGACTTCTGTTCACTGCCTGTCTTCAGTGGTGTAACTGGGATAACAGAGCTAAATTACATTTATTCACTTCTAATTGAAGTAACATATTACCAAAGAGTTTATGTACTTTTTAACACTGCAATACTACTCTACCCTTAGTTAGTGAAGATAAAGGAATTAGGAGCCCACTAAATTCCCCAAAGATTTGACCAGCTATGCATGACTAGAGGAATTCTTGAGTAACAGTTGGAAAGGTTTGACTCCACACCATGAGAATCATAGAACCATTAAGTTTGGAATAGACCTACAAAATCATCCTGTCCATTCATCAACCTAACCCCACCCTGCCCATAAGTCAAGTTCCTCAGTGCCACATCTATATGTTTTCTGCACATCTTCAGGGATGGTGACTCCACTCCCTCCCCGATCACTCTGCCAGGAAAAACATATGACCCCCAGCTGTCTACATCCTCCTCCTCTCAGGTAGTTGTAAACACCAATAAAGTTTCACTTCAGCCTCCATTTCTCCAGACTACACAGTCTGAGTTCCCTCAGCCACTCTTCACCAAACCTGTCCTCCAGGCCCTAGCAACAGTTACAGGCAATCAGAATGAATTCTAATCAAACTGATACATACCAACTTCCTGCAAAGAAAATCAGATTACTTTCCCCAAAACTGATGGCAGAATGCTGGTATATTTGCTTCCTAGAATTTGGCCATGTTTTCCCAACACAACTATTCAGAAAATATCTTTTTCATAGAAATACAATTACAGTGATCTACAGGAGAGATCACTCTACTGAGGAACATCACATTTTTAAAAAGAATTAATGATTACTAAATGGATAGCATTAAGTCAAGCTTAATTTGTTATAAATAATGCAATCACAAAGCACAAAAAACGCTTTTAAGACTGAAGTACAGAAATAGATGCAGTTTGGTTATTTCCTTCACATAAATCTAAATATAAGCTTAAGCCTTTTACCCAGTAAAGCCATGGTTGTCTTGCAGCTGTAATTCAGTCCATTCTAAACATATTTCTTGCAGCTCTGTGTATTTATTTACAGAATGATGTTTGACTTGAGTTTTCAATTTTTTGTAAAGGATCACTAAAATCAATCTATAAAATTATGTTGATCCCACTAAAAATGAGTTTGATAAAAATTATAGTCTATAATAACAACTTATCCCAAAGAGATGCAGATGGCTTTTTGCTCTGGAATGTGGGTTTGAGAAGAACTCTGAACACTTGAACACAATCTAGGAAAACATATGCAGTCTACAGGTAGATAAGAATACTTATCCATGCAATAACTGGCTAAATAACAGTATTCAGAATAGAGTTTCATGCTCTTATAACTTCACATCAAAATGTGAATCAGTAATTTCTTGCTGTTGAAAAAACTACTTGTAGAAATGGAAATAATATCTGCACAAATAGTATATTCTGGAACTTGAGAATTATTATTTTTTTCTCTCACAGTATCACAGTAATGATAAGGTTGGAAAAGACCTTAAAGATCATCCAGTCCAACCTAAATCCAAATAAACCAAATAATCTTAACATCTACCATCAGCTCTCCATAGTTTCTCATTTGAGGTGCTATAATCATAGGGACAGTTTGGCTGGAAAGGTTCTTTAAAGATCATCTAGTTCAATATCTTATAGTGTGCAGGAATATAAACTCAGATTGCTAAAACCTACTTCAGGGATGGAATAGCCATCATCTCCTTGGGCGGTCTGTCCACCATATTCATCATAAAATATGTCTTCCTTTAATCCAGTCTGAATCAGCCCTCTTTTGGTTTAATAGCATTACCCTGGCTTTGTCTCAACAGGCCTTGATAAAAAGACTGACCCCATCTTTCTTGTAAGTACTGAAAGGCCACAATAAGGTGTCCCTTGAACTCTCTCTTCTCCAGGCTGAACAACCCCAACTCTCTCAAGGCTTCCTTCATGAGAGAGGTGTTCCAGCCCTCTGGTAATTTTCGTGACCTTCCCCTGGACTGTCTTTCAAATTAAAAGACTCTGAAACTGCCTTTATCCCTATGTGGCACTGTTGCAGTTCTGAGCAATGGACACACAGACAGCAGGTTGGAAATAACACAGACTGGTAGATTTTTCATGAATTTCCACACTCAAACATGAAAAATTACACTAATTGACCATATCAAGACAAACCATTTGCACTTTACTACCCCCTTTTTCAATTAGCTATGTCAATAGATTATTAACAGAGCCACAAAGATGATGAAGGGAATGGATGAGGAAAGGTTAAGAGAACTGGGTCTTTTGAACTTGGATAAAAGGAGATTGAGGGGTGACCCCATTAATGTCTATAGATGTGTAAAGGGATGCTGTCAGGAGGATGGAGCCATGCTCTGCTCAATGTCATCCAGTGACTGGACAATTTGAGCTGGAACATAGGAGGTTCCACATAAAAATGAAAGAATTTCTTCATGGTGAGGGTGACAGAGCCCTGAAACAGGCTGCCCAGCAGGGCTGTGGAGTCGTCTTCTCTGGAGACATTTAAAACTCACCTGGACATGTTCCTATGAAATTTGATCTAGGTGATCCATTGGACTGGATGATCTTTCAAGGTCCCTTTCAATCCCTAATGTTCTGTGATTCTTTGATACCAGTTTTAACACATTTAAGGGTTCAGATTCAGTCACTCAGAAGATCAGAGAAGAAATTAATGGAAGTAATTCTTAGTGCTCTTAAAGTTTTCAAAAGGATCAGGTGGATAATGCCAAATAATCAGGCTATTTGTACACAATAATAAAAGTAAAAGACAACATGGACTTGTAAGCCACAAACCCTGTCAAACCAGCCTAAGTATATGAAAGACAATGAGGCTTATAGTACTATTTATATTCAATTAATAGTACTTTTGACATTGTTTTCCATAAATAATTAAAGAACATATAATCTGGTTCTGTCTCAATCAGATTGTTGGCTCAGTTTGAAAAACAGTGGAAAAAAGAAAGTAAAACTACACAAAGTCCTCTTAAAGAACAAGAAAGTCCTGCTTAAAGAACAAGAAGTATCTGAAGTTGAATGCATATGATTTATAAAAAGACAGTCTGAAAGAACTGGAGTTCAGTTTATGAAAAAACAAAAGCTAATTGAAAGTGTGGTGGCAATTTTCAAGACAGATTACAAAGTTTTCCTTCTAAAAGAATCTGATAAGAGCTCAAATGACCAAAATGGAGTAACCCTTTCCATGGACAGGGTTTTCCAAACAAAATGCTGTAAGAATTACAGCTGACAGTGCTGATGCTAATAAAGTTCTAATGAGTTTCTGATTGTGCTGCTTTTGGACAGGATAGAGTTAATTTATTTCACAGTACTTAATATGGTGCTGTGCTCTGGATTTGTGATGAAAACCACATTGATAATACAGGGGTATTTTAGTTATTGCTGAGTAGTGTTAAAACAGCATTCAAGAGATGGGTTAGTGGTTAGGGCTTGTAGGGAAGATGGTTGGACTTCACAATCTCGAATGTCTTTTCTAGTCTTGATGATTGTCTGAGGCATTTTTGGCTCCTCACACTGCCTTGCTGGAGGTGCACAAAAAGCTGGGAGGGGACACAGCTGGGACTATCTTAGAGACCTTTTCCAGCCTGAATAATTCTATGGTTTGTCTTCCCAAGCAATCAATATGCTTAATAAAACTCGCCTGCTCTGGAGATGGATGAAACCTGCCTGTGGATGGCAAGTAGTGAGTAAACTGCTATTTTGTTGGTTTCCCACTTTTACCTATGTGATCCTTTCCCCTAATCGCACCAAAGGGGGATGAGGAACTGGTTGTGCAGTACTTGATCAAACTGTTAACAGATTAAACCATTATGATTTGTACCACAAAGGAAATTTAACAAAATATTAATGTATTCAATCTAAAACCTGTAGCACCATGCAGCTACCAGGTTCTCTGAAGACTTCAGGAAAGTATCTGTTAAATCAGACAAGAATTCAATTACATTTACTTTAATTCAGAATGGGTTCTTTTTTAAAGCTAACTTCTCAGGTCTTTTAATGACAAAATACTGTTCCAATGCAAAAACTTGCCCTACAGCATGATCAGCAGGTTGTATTTCATTGGCCTAAAGGAAATGGCATTTTTCAGCATAGGTGCCAGAGAAATGTTGTGCTAAATAAGAATGTATACAGTTGCTGTACTGCAGGTTCTTCTTTGCCTATTATTATTCTCATAACGTCTGCCATATTTCACCAGCTTTATGTTTCTATGATTGCTTTCATCACAAGAACAAGCAATTAAGCCTGCACACACACATTGAGGAAATTAAGGTCCTCGCCCAGCTTCACAAAACTGAAAATGTAGAAGATGCTAAAAAGACAGTTAGAACTGTTCATTTTCACTGAATAACTGAAAGATCTTTAAGGGAATTTAAGTAGATTTACAGCATAACTGGCAAAAGAGTCCTGGAGGATGGTGCAGATATATTCAAGTTCTGGTTTGGGATATGTGGTGGGTTCAAGACTACAATTCAAGACAAAGGAAAAGAAAACAAAGCAGTTAGGTCTCAATGAGATCTCAGATAAAATTCGCCAGACAATGGATAGCTTAGGGAAAACAGAAAAGGGTTTATTAACTCTATAACCGTATACAGAAAAGAAGAAAAGTTTAAGCAGGTTAGTGCACACAAACTAGAAACTGTGTCATAAATGCCATCACATAGTCTAAGAAAATACAATGGGAGATCACTATCATATCAGTCCTTGGGGTTTTTTACATTAGAGACCTTGGAAAAGAACATGTCAATTGAGCAGAGATGAGTACTAACACCCTCTGTATTATTCATGAGTCACCCCTGCCTGTGAACAGCAGCACCCTGGCTGTCCAGACTGGTCAATTCTTCAATTCTTCAGCGTAGCTTCTCCAGCCCAATGCTCATAGGGCAGGCCTGATACCTCAGCACCTGAACTGCATCCCTTGATGCAGGAGACATGCTTTCCAACAGAGAACCCAGACTCTGTCTTTCATGCCAAAGGTTTAAAGATAAGCATAAAGGAATTCTCCCCAATATTTAAGCATCCCCAGTTTTCCTCAGCGGCAGAAACGGCAGTCTCTCTTCCTGCTGATCAGTGCTCTCTAAGGTGGCGGCGGCGGCGGCAGCATGGCCCCAACCACATGTGGGACCCAAGATGGAGACCAACCTCATGGCCACGTCAGCAGGGCCCCCCCCCTACACTCTGCAAACCCCAGTTCAAAGTGGCAGGGCTATCAGTCACTAACCCTTTTATCTTCTCACCTAGCCCATCCCTCAAGGGGAGGTACCTAGGACAATTCTGTAGTGTCACCTCCCCCAGGACAGGTCACTGAGGAGGGGTCCTCTTAAAGCAACATACCGTTTTTTCTTCATGAAAGCACAAATCTATATATCTGAAAATTCTGGTAATTTTCAAACCTCAACAGGATATTAAAACCTCATCTCTGTATTAAAGACTAAAAATATGCTGAACGAAAATGCATTCTGTTAATCTCACCAAACTATTTTTAAATGACATGCAGAAGCAAGACGGAAGCAGTCACCAGAATAAATATCTGTGTGAACAATTTTGCTCATATAAAGTGACAAAATATAGCTTTGAATACTAGGACTGGGAGATGAGCTCCTGAGAACTCAGGCTGATGCACAGACGACTCGTTTTTTCCTATGAGAAACCACAAATGTCCAGGTTCCCGTGGGGGAATGTGGAGAGAAGTAATCCCTTGGCTTGCTCTCCCACAAGTAAGTAACAATGAGAGAGAGAATCTGGATTGGCTCACAGTGGGTGTCTGCTTCAGGGGAGAAGTTTTTCAAGTAGCACCACGGTATAAAAGGAAGGCTGCTTGCAGAGACCCCCCCCAGGGGGAGAGAGCTTGTGTTAATGGACATTTTTTATGATAGGTTTGGGTGGATTTTTCTTTGTTATGGATTTTCTCACTACCTTTGGGTGTTCTGTCAGGGTACTTTTATTCAGAGGTGTTCTCCTCGATTTCTATAGTGATGGGTTACACAACCTTATCCTTACATTAGGTAAAGGTCAACAATAAACTGTGCTTCCTGCTGATGACTATGTTCCTTGGGGTGGGTCACAGAATTGTTAAAACAGCAGCATAGCTATTTTCCTTCTTTAAGCAAAAATATGCTGGTCCAGGCATCTGTATCTCAGATATGGGATTGCTCAAACCTATTTTCACTGGCCAGATAGTAGACACAGATCATTAGGGGTTGGAAGTGACCTCTAGAAATCATCAAGTCCAACCCCCCCTACATAAATGGCTAAAAAGATGCCTGGTAAAACATCATATGAGTACATTCAACATAAATTGTTAGTAGGGTGACAGTATGGAAAGCTAAAAGCTAAGAGTAATTTTCTAAGCAAAAGAACCAGTACTGGTATCACTGTGGCCTTCAAACAGAAGTATTTTAAGCCACATGAACAAAAATCCACTATTCAGTGTGACTGTAGTGAAGATTTTTATGGCATTGGTTGTCCTAATGGATTACAAAACAGTACCATAAATTGCTATGGATACAAACTGTACCAACTATAACTTTGAGACTGATTTCTCATGAAGAAGCCACAACACTGAATATTCCCATATGTAGTTAGTAATGGCTGTGTAAAAACATCCCTGGAAAGTCCCTAATGTCTAAAGAAACAGGAAAAAGTTTGAGATACGGGGTGTTCTGATGGAAGTTTAACACTGCAGGGAAAAAGAAAAGACTTATTTTATTTAGAATAAGTAAAATTTACATGAGTTGTAGCAGTTAAATGTAAACAAAACTATTTTTTGTTGAATAAAGTGTTTGTAGACCCGTTCCATTTTTATTTGGAAGATTATTATTTTTAAATTGTTCTGCAAAAGCCTCATAACATATAATCTGCAATCTAATTGGTTAAGCAAATACAACAACTACCATTTCATCATGGCTGACGATGATGTGATTTAAAGTTGGTCTTATAAGTCTGACCTATTAAGTGAAGAAAGCCACCACAACAATAATTTGTGGGGCTGAAGCCAAATTAATTGACACGTGTTCACATTGAGAAAATACTTCCTCATTATCATCCACGCTGCTGGTATGTTATTTTCTTTGTCATATAGAAAATGCATACTTTGGTATCAAGATTTTTAAAGACAGAACTGAACTCGTCACAACTTGTGGGTAAGACAGAGTCATTTCTGCCAGGAGTACTTCTGCTGTGCACGAGTCAGCAGTGACAGCTTGCTTTATCTTCTTATGGTTACCATAGCAACTAGATTATTGTGCTAACCTTTTCTTATTATTAATTTCTTTATATTTTAACTAAGATTCTTAATTTTTGTTCTTCTTTAATAGAGAAATTTAAAAATTCTTAAATAATTCTTAGTTTATTATACATTGATTTCTTCCTGCTGTGTCGGGGGTTGGACTAGATGATCTTTCGAGGTCCCTTCCAATCCCTTATGATTCTATAATTATTTGCAGTATCACTCAACACAAACATTTGTAATTTAAGCTGCAGGTCTATTAATTATGAGTTTAGATAATGCTTAGTTTCTTCTGCAGCAGAACATCTAACAATTTTCTTTACCTATACAATTTTGTCTTATTTTTCAGTATTCCTTTCTCTTCATCATTTCAGCTGTCTTTTAAGACTTTCTTTTATCAATTATGATTCAGTGCCAACTCCTATGAGAATGATAGTGACTGCGCCAAATATTACCCTACTAAAAGGAGTCAATTCTACTGAAAATGTCATGTGACTTGGTGGCATAAATTTGCTGTTGGAGATCCTAAATTCAATGAACAATCACAATAGAATCAGTACTTTGTAGCTCAAGGTCCCTGATGGGAGAGGATTTCTAGATTTCTAGAAATGTCTAGACATTTCCAGATTGCTTTCCTCTGTAAATGCTAGATTGCTTTCTGCTGTTTCTCCCTCTTCTGTTCTTCTAGCATTATTTTGCATCTTTCTAAATGATGATACTATCAAGTAACAGCCCCTTCTACAAATACAAAAGTTCTTAGGTATTTTCTTGTAGCTATATGAGACTGTCTGGATGAAAAGCTGCAGTGGCATCACCTGCATCACCATTACTCACATTTGTCTTATTTTAAAAGGTTTATGGATGCTGACTTAATGTTATCTGTCATAAATGGAAACAAATATTGATGAAGTCAGGAAAAATAAGACAAGTTCATGATTTATGCCTACACCTGAACTGCCAGTTTATGTTTTGCATATTGCAATGTATTTTAACACTTCACAGACACTGTTACTGCCCAAAGTCTCAACTTATCACATAAATATAATGTAAGGTCTCTTCAAGATCTGTTTTCCAGAAGACTATTTTGATAAGTGTCAACTATAAAGTCATCAGGACTACTGAGACATTAACCATATTTTTTCACTTCTTGTTTCTGAGAACTCACAGTAATAAGTTACATGGTAGGGCCTTTGTCAACCTGGACCTTTTTAAAATCACATTAATAAAACTATTTACAAGAAGATGTGAAAGATATAATTTAAATATGTAGTTTAGTCCAAGGCACATAATCAATGTCAGATGAAACAGCTGTTTTGTTTTCTACATTGACAAAAGAAGAAGATGCTTGCACCATCAGGATGCAAAAGAAGCCCCCCAAAAATGGCAGGAGATTTTAAAATTATTTATAGCACAAAGCAGTAGGTGTGCTTGCCCTAATTAGGTGCATTAAAGCTTTCATTAAAAAGAGATATCTTCTCACACTTGAATGCACTTGCTACAGAGTCATTCACAAGTGAATTATAAAACAGAGGAATTGCCTAATCAGATGTATGACTGTGAATTCATCATCAATGTAACTAAGATACTGTGATCAACACCAGTTATCATGTGCGCTAAGATTTCTGAGCCACTTGAGCAACTGTGACTGTGGCATTTTTAGGAACACAACTTCTTCCTAGGAGTACTGAGGCTTGTGAAGCTACCTCATTATACAAACCTTGAGTTGTTACATCATGACAAAGTGAACAAAATGTATTCTGCTGAGCAGATGGGTATCACTAAGTTGCAGCAAGTTTTGATGCCATAATGAGGTCTTGGAGAAATAGCCTAATCTTTCCATTCCACACTCTATCCCTCCACCTTTTCCCTCCTTTTCCTTCCTTCCTTCCCTTCTTCCCCCACTTTTTATACTACCATCATTGTTTTCAATAGAAAGTGAACTATGATTGCACTAAGATTAAAATAAACAGAGTTGCAAAGCAAAAGTTGTCATGAACAGCTGTAACAGAATCTGAAGAAAACCAAGGGATCAGAGAGTGAAAAAACCCTGTAAAGCAGAGATAATAAATTAAAAAGACACGTAATAGGAAGGAATTTCTGTATATTTTAAGGATATTTTTTATAAGGCTGTGCATAATTAATGTGGGCTACAAGAGTTAGCATTAGACAAATTGAACTATTAGGCTATTAAGACACTAATTGTACCAACAATACCTTATTTTCTACACGTATAAATACACAGTGAAATCCTTTCACAATGGCCTCTTCCATAGTACTGTAATCAGTGCCTGCAGTTCTCTGCTGAAGCAAACAAACTATTTTTAACTAAAGCGCTTGGCCAATGGATGCTCCAGCAAAGTGTCTCCAAGCAAAACCACCTCATCCTTGTATCACATCCTGTCTCACAAGCGAGTAGGGAACTCACTATGGCCTGTAAAAAGAGTAGCTGGACTTTTAGGGAAGAACAGACAATGGAGGTCTCCTGTGTAGGAATATGTAAGAAAACCTAGTGACCTCGAGTGCTCTACAGAGGATTAGGTTTTAATCACTTCTCTTAACCTCTCATCTTCTTAAATCAGGAGCAAAAACCAACCCATATTCAACAAAACATTCCAACACCTTGAAGACAAAAAATAATCTAAAATAACCCAGGAAAAAGGAATTTCGAGGGGTAAGTTACCATTTTGAATAAGTCAGGGAGGATTTGTGGACCTCCGACTTCTGGGAATCAGTCAAAGGGCTGGGACTTTCTCTCCCCACCCCCCC
>VXBP01001290.1:299845-328006 GCA_013400115.1 Rhinopomastus cyanomelas
CAGAACTGTATCAATCTCTATAGAGTAACTTTTTAACCTAACACTGTAGTACACAGTTACTTTTCAACCTAACGCTGTAGTGCAGAGTTACTTTTTAACCTAACGCTGTAGTACACAGTTACTTTTTAACCTAACGCTGTAGTACAGAGTTACTTTTTAACCTAATATTTTGGTAATTCTAACACTTGTGCACACATATTTTGCACACAGTGCAAAAATGTGTGTCCACCAAACCCTCTCTAAGATAAGCACACTACCATTACAAAGGTAATAAAAATACTGCTTTTTCCTGTAGGTTGTAAATGGGTTATGCTAATTACCTGTGCATCTTCAGAACAGGACCATAACATTTGCCAGAATTTCTGAGTCATCCTCTTTCTTAAGGGATACGTAAAAGGCATCTCTCCTCTCAGGGACTCGTGAGCATGAGAAGCCTCTTTCCCAGCCTTTGGAGCCCAGCCCAGTGCACCTAGAGACTCAGGTTTATCTTTCTTGAGGGATTAGGACCCATTGCACTGTCAGCAAGTTTGCTGATGACACAAAGCTAGGAGGGATGGCCAACATCACAAGCAGGCTGTGTTGCCATTCAGCGTGACTTGGACAGGCTGGAGAACTTGGCAGGGAGAAATTTAATGAATAATTAATGAACAGTTTAGCATCTGGCAGAAGGGTTTTGAGCAGTGTACAGTCTGGCATCTGGGCAAGAACAGCCCCAGGTACCAGTATAGGTCAGGGACTGACCTGCTGGAGAGCAGTGTATGAGAAAGGGACATGGGGTCCTGGTGGACAGCAGGATGACTATGAGCCAGCAATGTGCCCTTGCAGCCAAGAGGGCCAACAGCATCCTGGGGTGTATCAGAAGTGGGGTGGTTAGCAGATCTAGAGAGGTTCTTCTCCCTCTCTACTCTGCACTGTTGAGACCACATCTGGAGTACTGTGTCCAGTTCTGGGTCTCTCAGTTCAAGAAGGACGCTGCTGAAGAGAGTCCAGAGCAGAGCTACAAAGATGAAGGAGCTGCATCTCTAGCTTGGAAAAAAAGATGACTGAGGATTGAGCCCATTAATGTTTATAAATATGTGAAGTGTGGGTGTCAGGAAGATGGAGTCAGGCTCTTCTCAGTATCTTCCAATGATAGTACAAAGGGCAATGGTTGTAAGCTGGAACATAGGAGGTTCCACGTAAATACAAGAAGGTATTTCTTCATAGTGAGGGCGACAGAGTATTGAAACAGGGTGCCCAGGGTGGTTGTGAAATCTCTTTCTTTGAAGACTTTTAAAACCTGTCTGGACACGTTCCTACGTGACTTTACTAGGTTATCCTGCTGTGGCAGGGGTATTGGAGGTTCCTTCCAATCCCTAATATTCTGTGATTCTTTGGACTAATTAAGAGAGATGGATAAATTGCAGTGATGCAGTGCAAGGCTCAGACTGAGATGACCAGGGACTGCTTATGACTAGCAGCCAATTTTATAAATCCTTCCTCTCTACATCTACCATATCCTCATTTTCCGGTGACCCTGTTTGTCTAATATTCCCTAATAAATCTAAGAATGTAAATTCTGGTATGAGTTGGAGTATTCAGTCATAAGAATAAACGATTGCTTTTTGAGGTGTGTTGAAGTGTATTGAGAACCCGATGAATGAACTAATCAATAAATGGCAAGGGCATACACTTTGCTCATCCAATAGATCCTTTCTATCCTTGTGAACACAACTTGAACAAAACAACGCCGAGTTATTTGCAATAAATACTTGTAAGTAATAATCATAATTGTAGAATATGTCTATATATTTGTGTACATTTCTCTAATACACCAGAAGTAGCTTATTTCATTCATTCAGATCAGACACACTAGCTACTTATTAGTGCCAGAGTTTCACATTATATTAAAAATAGTGAAAAGTTTCTCAAATTTTAAACATTGTTTGCAAAATATTCTGCTTGTATTTTGTGTTCACAAGTTCAACATCAAGAACACAGGAATGCTTTGAATTTGCTACTATTTTCACACACTCAGAATAGCATTAAGGATATGAGATTCATATTTACACAGCTCATCTTGTCTGAGAACTCAATAAGGCCACAATGGAATAACAAAAGAGAAACTTTTCATGGAAAAACATCTGTTTCCATGTGGGTTGCATTTTTATAATCTTGGAATTGCCTTAGAGCCAGCAAACTCTTTTAGGCAGGATCACAGCAAGAAGTGTAAACTTATCAACATTTTGTCAGGAAATAATTGCCAACTTGTAGTGTGTGTTAGTCACTCAGTCATTCTGCAAAGTGTGCTGATGTGCTGAGTACTTCTCTGTTCCAGCAGGACTCGAGGCGTTTTATTATCAGAGCACGAAAAGAGAAATCAATTTCTGAAAGTTTGCCTTCTCTCTCTTCCCATGACACTTATTATCTGTAGTAACAAGAGGATTCTCCGTTTTCTTTTAGCTAACTGAAGGATAAAAAGGGAGCTAATTCACACTCCTAGAAATCATTACCAGCTACCTGTAGATTAAACTGTGGTGCTTGAAGCCATCCATTAGAATGGAGTGTACTGGACTGTTTTAATGTAATTATGGGTTTGGATTTACTATATCTGGAAGAGTGTTCTTCCTATCTCCTCCCTTCCTTCAGAAAGTCAAAATTGAAAGGACATAAAAAGGATCTTTGTGGGGAAATTTTCAAAAGCAATTTGTCTGTTGAATTTGGGTGAAAGGCACAAGTGTAAATGTTCTAAAAAAAAATCATAGAGCATTCATGGAGGGTAAAGCTAGTTCTAGAAAACTTCACCAATGAATTGCCTTCTCTGAAAAAAAGATGGGTTTTGTGATGCTCTGATGTCTCAACAGGGAGGGAAAGGGAGAAAACGGGGAGTGATATAGAAAAGATTTACTTTTAACTTAGAATTACGCACATCTATTCTACTTTTATTTTAAAATTTTTATTTTATTTTATTTTTATTTTCTTCTTATGACTATATGCAGATTTAGCCCAAATGTCAATGAAAATGTTCAGTCATTCACTATGAAAATAAAGATTGGCTCTTAGATCACTCTAAGTCTCTTATTTCTCTTTTTCTTCTTTTGTTTTTCTTTTAACTTGGCATGTAAATGTAATGAGGTTTTTTACAATCTATGATAAATTTCCAAGAAAAAGACACTTTTAAAAGTTTTACTGCCCTTGGATATTGAAGTGATAACTTTATATCTAGCTCATTCTCAGAGAATGTTCTTCTGAGTATTGCTCCTTCTCTTATACCAACATAGTAAATCTCTGCTGTGAAGTATAAGAATAAATACCTTCTTAAGTCTGGCTGTTATCCTAACCCCTCAGAAAAAGTGTTTCTGATAGGATGACTTCAGACACATTTTCTGCTTCAAGCTTTTCTCATGAAAACTTCTTATTTGTATCATATATCATAAGTAAACTGATTAACTTCTGAGAACAGAGGGTTTTTTAATCAAGGCTCAGCTTTAAATCATTACATTATTGACTTTAAATTATTTCTAATAATATTTTTCTGGCATACCTATTAAGTGCATACTGAATTTATGAGCAGGGGTGGCATGATCATTCTAAACCATCCAGCAAGACCTGCTGATCCTATTCTTGTGAACTCTTCACTTGAGAAACTGTGAGTTAGTGTTTATGAGTCTTCCTTTTTCATACTGGCAGTAGGATAACAGTACTCATGGATAGGATCCAATTATGAAAAGCCTCCATCTTTGACATGATTTTACTCTAGTACCTGAGAAATTTTGGATAGTGTAGTATGGAACTCTTATGGAATTGTGATTACTTTACAAAATCTATTAAAAAAAAAAAAGAGAAAATTGCAAACAATCACTAGGAGAACTGTTTTCATATGGCCGTGGTTAACACTGTTACTATAGCACAGGAAACAATAATTGTAAAACAGGAAACCAAGATGTTTCTTACCTGTAAAGCCCCTGTCACATTCACAAAGGAAAGTGTTTGGAGTAACATTGCTGCAGTTCCCATTGAGACATGTGTGTGGCTGGCATTGCCCAACTATTTCGGTACAATTTTTACCTATTTTAAAAGGAATCATAAGAACATTGAGTTTTAGAAACATACTTTAGTTGTACTTTAGATGTAAAATTAAAAATTATCTTAACAGATAAGTGTATGCATCTATAGATACCTTTGCTAATGTTGGTCATTAGTTTTCATCAAAATTAATGAAGTTCTGAGCAGGGCAGAAAGATACTCAGTGACTGCAAGTGTGAGCTACTGTGCTTAGCCTCACCTACCATGTAATTCCAAATTCACATCCAGCTTAAAACACAGAAATGCTATTAATACTCTCATATTTACTTCTTTTTGACATGAATCTCGCTTGCAGCTTCTTCTAGTGTTGTGAACAAAAGGTAGACTCATCCAAACCCATCTGAATTTTCCTTCAGCTTTCTAGAAAGACAGACAATTCCAGGTATAAAGTGTTTATGCTAGCATCTGGATCTAAACACCACATACTTATGCTTGTGACTTGAAGGGCTGCAATGACAATGCCAAGTGCTGGGTCATGCACTTCGGTCAGAACAAGCCCCCAGCAGCACCACAGGCTTTGGGAAGATTGGCTGAAGAGTTGCCTGACAGAAAAAGACCCGGAGGTGTTGGCTGACAGTTGGCTGAACAGGAGCTAGCAGGGTACCCAGCTGGCATTCTGGCCTGGATCAGTTATGGTGTAACCAGCAGCAGTAGGGAGGTGATCCTGCCCCTGTACTTTGCACTCCTGAGACTGCACCTTGAGTACTGGGTCCAGTTATGGGCGCCACAGAATAAGAAGGACATTGAGGAGCCAGAGAAGGCCAACATGGCTGGGGAGAGGACTGACAAAGACGCCCAGTGAGGAGAGACTGAGGGAACTGGGGTTATTTAGTCTAAAGAAGAGGCTGAGAGGAGACTTTCTTGGTCTCTGCAACTACCTAAAAGGAGGTTCTAGTGCTGCTGCTGATGGTCTCTTCTCCCAAATTACTAATGATTGGGTTCATTAGTAATTGGCCTCTAGTTATGTCAGGGGAGGTTTAGATTGAATCTTAGAAAGAAGTTCTTTCCTGAGAGAACAGGCTGCCCAGAGAGGTGGTAGAGTCACCATCCCTGGAGATGTTTAGAAAATGAGCAGCTAGAGCATTTGAGGCCATGGTCTAGGGGTTAGAGAGCTGTTGCGCTGAGGGCAGGACTTGATGATACTGGAGGTCCTTTCCAGCCATGATGATTCTATGATTCTATGACATTATCCCCACTTCAACGACTTCTCAGATATCTTATAGTTTTAGTAATTTTATGTGCTACAGAGTCACAAAATTATCCAGGTTGGAAAAGACCCTTGGGATCAGCAAGTTCAACCATCATCTCTACTTTACAGGGTCACCCCTAAACCAGATCCCCCAACACCACATCTAAGCGACTTTTAAAACTCATCCACGGGTGGGGACTCAACCCCCACCCTGGGCAGCTCATCCCAGTGCCTGACCACATACAAACCCCAATTTCTACTGCAAATTCAGTTTTACAAGAGCAGGATTAAAGGTGGTTAGCCTGCCCATGTCAGGTCCCAAAGCATAGAACAAGTATGGCAACAACACCTACTCTTGTCTTCTCAACCGCCACACACAACCACCTTCCAAATTGCATCTTTCTGCTGGGGTGGGGAGACACAAGTACAAGCAGCACTAAAAGGCTGTTTAGATCTTTAAGCTCTCCACAAGTTGCCTGAAAGCATCTACTTCAGAAATACTTTGCTTTCAACAACACTGGGTGCATCTTCCCCCAGTTTAGCAGTTCCTTACCAAAGACACAGGTCAAAGGTCTGAGGATGTACTGCTAAGTGCTCCAATTTAACACTCCTACTTTCCCCTCATAAACACAGTCTTTACCTGCTGGTCCTAAAAATAGCAATGCTCTCACAGATGTAGACAATTGAACATATTTATATACATCTATATATATATAATGTTTATATTCTTCTCCTACTCTTGTGTAACCATGTCTATTTTACATCAAGATTTAATTTCCCAGTTCTTGTTTACTTACAGCTTGTTAACTTGGCCACTGTTGCCAGCACAAGATTATGGCATTAACCAAGCACACTGTCCCATATAGACTAAGAACTGCTTGTTGATAACATTAAGCAGGATTATTGCTTTCAACACACTTACCTATGCACTTCTCCAGTAGTTTGAATTTAAACACTAGACACTTTTTGACCTCACTATTTTTAAAGCATTTTATGGAGCCCCAAGAAATCATAAAAGAATCGAAAACATCAAAATTTTCCACTATTTTACTAAACTTTAAGTAATTATAAAGAATTTTTTCTCATCTAATTGACTTATTCACACCTGTGTAAACTTCGATTTGCAAATGATATGGTTACCAAATTATTATGCAGCTTGAAAAGCAATTAAAAAGAAATTACAGCAAACTTTATGCAACATAATCTCCATTTCTGTGTTCTACGAACCTTATCTTTCCTGACTGATCAGCTGTGTTTCATAGCACAGCAACAACACCCAACAACAGAGGTGCAGTCCACCAGAGGAACACTGCTAGAATTCTGCTCCACAGACACAGGAAGAGCTACAACAATCCTTTCTGTGATGTGAATGAATATTTATGGTCCTTTCCAAAGGATTCCCAACCTCCATTGTTCTGAATGGCAGGACATTACACTCACCACTTCCTTCATTCCCATTTCTTTCTCCATGAAATGGAATTAATGTTCAGGTAATATTTAGGCAGAGCCTGAAGCTGCACCAGGGAAGGTTAGTTTGGATGTTAGGAAACACTTCCTTACTGAAAGGGTGATCAGACACCAGAATGGACTCCCCAGACCAGTGATGGATTCGTCATCCCTAGAGGGGTTTAGGGGCAGCCTTGCTGTGGCTCTTAGTGCCCTGGTCTGGCCAATGTGGTGATGTTAGCTCACGGTCTGGGCTGGATGAGCTCAGAGGGCTTAGGGACAGGGTTTAGCTTGGTAAAACTAGGTTAATGGTTGGACTTGATGAACTTAAAGGTCTTTTCCAACCTAAATGATTCTATAATTATGCTGTACTCTCTGGCAGTTCAATCTCAAACCCAGATTCAGTGTCTCCATTGGGTCTTTGAGAAGCACCCAAATATTTCCTAGCTAGAATTAGATGAACCCTTTTCCACTTGTGAAATACTTAATTTGGTGTCAACAGTATGTTTAGCAAACTCTTCTTTAAAGGAACTTCACAGTGCAAAACAATCAAGGAACAACAAAAAAAAGATATTTAGTTTTGCTTGGTCTTCTAATTAAACGTGACACTTCATTTAAAAAAATGTTTTGGTATTAAGAATTTATCTAATATGTTTTAAAAGGTCTTTAAATAGTGAGAATTAAATGATCAACAACGCTGCTTTTTTGGTTAACTATTTTTGGAGCTGCTTACTCAGAATGATTTCTGTTATTTGGTATAAGAACTGCTAAACTAACAAAAGTATATCAATTGCTTCTCTAAGCTCACAAGTACTTACCTATGTGTCATATTTTAGTGGGAAAGAAGCATGATAAGAACATACTCTGTTTTTCCTCACAATGCACACAGGAAAGTAAGCAAGTCCAAACTTTTCCTAAGACTGCACATTTAGTGTAAATGACTACACGTAAAAAATACTCAGTGCAGGTGTGGTAGTGGCAAGAGACTATCAAATTATACCAAAAACCTGGTTTATGCTGTTCTCAATTCTTATTATCCATTAAAGAAAATATATTAGCAATGTGACCTTTATTCTTAGAGGGGAAAATAATTACCTGAAAATTTTGGAGCACATGAGCATTCGTAAGAGTCTCCAGAGAGTTCTGATTTCTCGGTGCAGGAGGCATTGTTGTGGCAAGGTTTAGTGGAGCATATGTCAAATTTCTGGCAAAATCTTCCATAATAGTGTGAGAAGCAGTGGCAACTGAAAGCTTTTTCCCAAATGTGGCTCAGACATTTTCCATGCCCAGAGCATAGTGGTGCATTTGGAGACTCTTGGCAAAACTGCTGCTTCACGGTCAAGTTTAGACGGAGGCCCATGTTGCACAATAGAGGTCCTCCCTTAGGAAGCTCTGCAAAGTAGTGAGTTCCAACACCAAGCCATTTAGGGTCAACTTGGTGGAGTCCTCTAATCTGGCAAACAAAAACCAACTGCTTTTGAAGAAACCCAGGGTTAGGGCAGTTAATAAAGTCTTCCTTGGAGACATTTACCAAATTCATTCCATAGGACTGAAAAGACGGCTCAGAGGAGATGAAGAGAGTGTCACCTAATTGAAGCTGCAAGGGACATATCTGAGGGATATTCTGTTCTTCTGGCATTTCCACAGTAACACTTTTTTTCACATTCCAGCATTCAGTGTAGAAGTCTGAGCAGATGTTTTCCCTCAGTGTCCATTTGATTACAGTGGGTTTTGATTCCACTCGCCACTCCACAGTTGCTTGTCTCTCACACACTACCTGCCCGAGCACGAGGCACAGTTGATGCAACAACACCAACATGCAGGCTGCTGGTTTTATAGTCATTATTCCACTTGGCAAATGGGAGCTTTCACACCTGCTTTATTCCTGAGGATATTGTTCCTTAAGATTCAGTTATGTTTTCCATGGCAGCCTAGAAAATCAAAGAGAGATGAGAATGTCTGTTAGCACACCAAATGCAGTTGAATGTGAAGGACTCCTTACAAAACCAGAAAATATACAACAAAGTAAGATCTCTAATTATAATATTGTGGAGCTGTAATGAAATTAAATGATCAGAAATGCAGTACCATTGCATAAAGTCATATTGTTCCTGCTAAAGATTTCATTTTCATTTATTGAGCTTCAATGTATCTGTGTGTGGAAAATAGAGAGCTTAAACCAATCTTTTCCATATTCCCTCCCTCTATTGACAAAACCTAATGGCAACCAAGTTAAGACAGGACCTTTGTGGCAAGACCAAGTTGTAAGATCCTGTCGGGATCATAGATGATTTTCTGATAAAGATTTAATATTAATTCACAATAAAAATAGGTAGTCTCAAGACACAGGCCTGTGAATTATGTCTGCAGTGAAGAAAATAATACAAGAACCTCAGTAACTCCTTTTATATTCACATACACCCTGCAAAAACTTATTTAAAACCTTAGTTTTAAATACACTTTAAAAGTATATATATCTGAAAACCAAAGGTTCTTCACCATATGCTTGAGGTTTTTGATATGTCACAGCCCAGGCCAGAAGACTTGTGCCCTCCGGGCCTATTTAACTAAGAGAAAAGCCTTTCTTGGCCTATTTTGTAGGTGAGTGGTTACAGAAGAAAACCAAAATAAGATTATGAAACTTATTCCTGGAGTAATAGGAATGTTATGAAACTACAAGATGATGTTTAGACATTCTCCACAGCTTGGGGTAAGCATCAGTTTAATTTGTCTTCAAGACAGTGTTTTCTCTCACTTCTAGAAGGCCCTTCTCTTTTCCTCACTCTCTTACACTTTAAGACATTTCCCTCGAAAATGAATCTTATGAAGGAGAAAATTACCAGAAGAAGCAAACTGTTGTCTTGCAAGGCAAGCCTTTTAATAAAAATATCTATATCCCAAAACTTGTTTACGCTGTTTTTGTCCTGACACAGCATGTGGAACCACACGCAGATGTGTACATTTCTATTCCTACATACACATGTTCTATCTGTAAATTGGACAGGGGTTATGATATCACTTCAATCACATCATTTCATTACATGTCCTACTGATCACACATATACTCAGAGAAATATTTTGGAACATACTTTGGATTTCGCTGAAAGTGGGACTGGAAAGATGTTGTGCATGGTATCCTTGAGCTGGAGATTATTAGATGATTCAGTGAGCTGTTGAAAATGGTAGGATATCAAAGGGTGCTATTTTAGTTTCTCTTATTGTCACCTAAATTGGGATGAAAACATCTAAAATTTAGCTATGTTCTATTAGGAAATTGCTGTGTTTGTGAGCCTGCCCCAATGCCCTTTGTGCAGCAGAGTGACCAGCACTGTTTAAGCCTTTGAAGACCCAAGAAAGCTGAGGATGATCTCTAAGAAGTAGTAATACAGCAGGTTTGTGGCTTAGAATATTGATCTTCTGTGTAGCAGAAACTAGATTTAAATCCTCATTCCAGAACAGATTTTGTTTTAATTACTGAATCCCAGTTGTGTCTTCCACAGCTGATGTGCTCTAACAACCCAGCTCCACAGTCATGCAAGTATGCAGTTCTCTAATTCCTCTTTTTGTCTCTCTATTTCCACCCTGTGGAGATAATTCCCCATAGGAAGAAAAAGAGGGAGATCTGTGAGAAAACTACTAGCTTTGTTATAGAATACACAACGTGTCTTTCTATTTTGAGACCGTTCCATTGTCTTGAGACTCTCCTGATGTTCAGGGATATCATTGGATAATGTGCTATCAAATGTGTAAGTTAGATCATTCAGTGATGCAGCAGTGTTGAACTATTATACTCATTACAGCCCTATTACCTCAGTCACCATTATCAGATCTAAAAGTCAGTGCTTTGTATTTTTTTATATTTAGAAATCCTAGATTTAGTAACCCTGAATCTTTACGTTCCTCTTCCATAATGAGATTTTCTCCGTGGTTACTAAAAGGGTTCTTTAAAAAGGATATTTTTCTAAGGATAGTTTCCTTTTCAGACATATCCAAAAGAAAGCTATTTGACATCCAATGCAGAAGGATTCTTGTCCACTTACAATATAATTCACCCTTCACACATGTAATTATGCGTACCAGCATAGAGAGGCTTCATCTTTACTGGTAAAGAAAATGTTCTGCTTTACCATTTTTCTACAGGATAAAACTTCTGAACTCTTTTAAAACAAATAAGCCCATGCCAGCCGCAGCTTCCGGAAAGCCACCGGTCCTGCCGCCTGCTGACATCAAGGGGTCACTGAAGCTCCCCGTTAAAGTGCCCCATTTTCACTGACAGAGTGGTCAGGGGTTGGAACAGGCTACCCAGAGAACTTATAGAGTCACAGTCCCTGAAGGGGTTCAAAAACTGTAGATGTGGCCCTAGGGAACAGAGTTTAGGTGTTGGGTTGACACTTGTACTTGTTGAACTTTGAGATCTCTTCCGACCTTAGCAATTCTACAATTCTCCATTTTCTCTTTCCTTTAGACAAGAACAAAATCGTCCCACCTATAACCCCAGATGCTCCCCTGTAATTGATGATTTAACTTAGCTTAGTGTCTGATGCATTGAGCAGTAATCTAGACAACACAAAAGGCAAAGCTACCTTTACATTGGTTCTAGTTATTGTAGGTTTTCTGATTCAGAATTGCAGAGTGTCTCCCTAACATTAGTTATTGTAGTCTTAGACTTAAAACTCTTGAACAAAAATCAAGAATTGCTTCATTTTCTTAAAAAAAGATATATAAAAGCTGTTAATTTGTCAAAAAAGAAGCTTAAAAGAGGCCAGTGGTGTTAAATGGTCACAGAAAAAGCAGAGAGTATTTAAAGATACAGTATTGGAGACAGAAGATATGTGTACCATTAATCATGTCTTGAAAATAAATAAAAGGGAGCTAAATAAATGAAATTAAAACATCACAGACTCTTCTAGGTTGAATGTGAAAACACACATTCATATACAAAAACATGAGAGGGTAAAAAGCATTTGACTAGCAAGTAACAGTGTCAAATCTAATAACAACTCCACAAAAAGCAGCAATTAAAACCTAGGAGAGACCTTCCATGACCAATAGATATTCTGGATAGAAAACCAATAGTCATGGGTTGATTTGTAAATACTAAATTATAAGTTTATATGTCTTTTTATTCTCTATGAAAGAGTTTGGTTGGACTTGCACAAACTACAGAGCCGATTGCAACAGAGATCCAAACACTATAAAATACTCATTTGTCAAGGAATCTAATAATTAGATTTAAAAATTCAATATTTTTGTGAATAACCTCTTACCTAAAACTAATTTTACTTCCTGCATTCCTCTTTAATTTTTTCACATTAGATATGCAATAGTTCAAAAACTTTGTTTGCTGTGCATAGAATCACAGAATTGTTGAGGCTGGAAAAGCCCTCTGACCTCATCCAGCCCAGCCCATGACCTGACATCACCACATCAGACAGACCAGGGCACTAAGGGCCACAACCAGTCTGGCCTTAAACACCTTCAGGGATGGCAACTCCACTACTGCCCTGGGCAGCCCATTCCACAGTGTCTGATCACCCCTTCTGTGAGGAAGGGCTTCCTAACATCCAGCCTAACCCTCTCCTGGCAGCTTCAGGCTCTGCCCTCTTGTCTTGTCGCTAGTTGCCTGGGAGAAAAGCCCAACCCCTACCTCACTACAAACCTCCCTTCAGGTCTCCTCCAGGTTAACAACCCCAACTCCCACAAAAACATTGATTTCAGAGGGGGTGTTTACTTTCATTATAGTTTCCACATTAAAAACATATAAATACTAGAATTTAATCTATAAATCCTCAGTCAGAGAGGTGAAAAGTTCAGTCAGTCGTCCTTCATTTGCTTCTCCAAAGTAATTGAATGTTATATGCTAATTTTACTTGCTAGAGATGTTACTTGAATTTTCCTAAGAAAATGGTACTTTTTCTGTACAAAATGAATAGCTTGAGATAAAAGTATTGTTAATAGATTTGAATTACTTATGATGATAGCCCCTTATTTTGTAATATAACAAATCACTGGAACACTTCTGCTGTGAGGACAGGCTGAGACAGCTGGGGTTGCTCAAACTGGAGAAGAGAAGACTCCATCTTGGGGAACCTGAATAGTGACCTTCCTGTCCCTTAAGGGGACTACAAAATGGCTGGAAAGGGACTGCTTGTGACAACCTGGAGTGATAGGACGAGGGTCAATGGTTTCACATTAGAGAAGGGCAGATTGAAATGAGATGTTAGAAAGAAGTGCTTTAGCAGGAGGGTGGCTGAACCCTGCAACAGGTTGCTTGGGGTGGTGATTGAGGTGCCATCCCTAGAGACCTTCAAGGTGAGGCTGGACAAGGCTCTAGGCAACCTGATCTAGTTGGGGCTGTCCCTGCTCACTGCAGGAGGATTGAACTGGATGCCTGTTGAAGGTCTCTTTCAACCCAAGCCAGTCTAGAATTCTGTGAAATCACAAAATAAGTTAAGTATCTAACTGTTAGATAAAACAGGAAAAGGAACAGAACATGCAGTGATGAGCACTGTACCATGAGCACAGCCAGACCTTCAATATTAGACCTTGAATATTTTTTGTTCTTTTTCTACTAGAAGTGGCACATTTCCAAATTTAGAAAGCAGCCACTAAGACAACTCAGATTAATAAATGGTTCGACTGTACATTGACTACCATGTAGTTGTATTCTTAAGGACCTCGTTCTTCTCTATCTCTACACCTTCAGTGCAGAGCAAAACGATCTTTGTTGCACTTTGTTTTAAATTTCTTTTATTTTTCTGTTTCTATGAGGACTTTTTTGTTGCTATAGCAGTGATTTCATAGGTTTGCTTACAGTAAACTTTTCATTAAGTTTGGAAATACACTTCTGAAGCCAACACCATAATCCCCTTTGAAGCGGGTTAAAACTACAAAACTGCTTTGCTTCCAGGCTTTGGCACCAATTTTATGGTGGGTTCAAGACCACAATTAAATATAGAGGAAAAGAAAACAAAGCAGTTGGGTCTCAGTGAGACCTTGGACAAAATTTGTCAGACAATGGATAGCTTAGGGAAAATGGAAAAGGGTTTGTTAACTCTGTAACTGTATACAGAAAGGAAGAAAAGGTTAAGCAGGTTAGTGCACACAAACTAGAAACTGTGTCACAAATACCACCACATATTCTGAGAAAAATACAATGAGAGATCACTATCCTTTTGGTCCTTGGGTTTTTAACATTAGAGACCTGGGAAAAGTCAGTTGAGTAGACACAGGTACCAACACCCTCTCTATTATTCATGTGTCACCCCTGTCTGCAAACAGCAGCACCCTTGGCTGTCTAGACTGGTGAATTCTTCAATTCTTCAGTGTAGCTTCTCCATCTGATCAGGCAGGCCTGATTCCTCAGCACCTGAACTGCATCCCTCAAAGAAGGAGACATGCTTTCAGACCCAGTCTCTGTCTTTCATGCCCAAGGTTTAAGGATTCTTGAGTCCTTTGATTTTCTTCAACTAAGCATGAAGGAATTCTCCCTTATACTCAAGCATCCAGTTTTTTCTCCGTGGCAGAAATGACAGTCTCTCTTCCTGCTGGTCAGTGCTCTCTAAGATGGTGATGGCAGCCACACGGCCCTGGCCACGTGCAGGACCCAAGATCAAGACCAACTGCATGGCTGTCACAGCAGGGTCTTCCAATGCTAATGTAGCCAAGAGGGTTCCATGACCCTCCCCTCACTTGTCTCCTCCTGTCTCAGCTCCAGGGGGGAAAAGAGGAATCTCTTCAGCTCACCATGGGTAGCTGAGAGGCTGCTTCATGGTGGGGGGATAGTAGATGGGCACTAAGGTCTTGCTTCTCTGGTCCACAGCGCCAGATCTGGACTAGGTTGGGTTGAAGTTGGCACCACCACTGCCATCAAGGTGGGGTCAAGGCCATGCAGAGCTGCCACATCACTACCCGCGGCAGAGCAGGGTTGAGGTCCAGGCTGGGGTCTGCACTGGAGCTGAGCCACATCAGGCCCATCTTCCCCCAGATCCCCCACCCTGGAAATGTGTGTGTCTTGGGGGGGTTAGCATGGGGCTGCAGACTCGTGCTGATCTAGGAGCCCTCAGTAAAAAGAGCCAGGGCTAAGATCACTGACCCCCTTTATCTTCTCACCTAGCCCATCCCTCAAGGGCAGGTACCTAGGACAATTCCATAGTGTCACCTCCCCCAGGACAAGTCACTGGGATGCAGGGTAGATCTTCTAAAAGCAACATTACTTTTTCTTCATGAAATCACAAATCTACACATCTGCAACACCCTTTTCCACACCTTGGTTCACATAACGTAGCAAATCTCAGAACAAGAAAACCTTTAGACGAAACAAATCTGATACAAACACTTCAGTGGATGGTTGATGCATAATGTGTAGGGTTAGTCTGAGGCAAAACCCCCGGAATGAGAATAGGATGACTATCAGGTAGTGATAACCATGACTTAGTGGTTTCATGCAGCTTCACTGATTTGCTTTAAAAACACCCTCATTGGTCCATATTTCTTGAAAACATAGATCTACCTGTGAACAAAAGGAGAACTCATTTCCTGAACTATTCAAGGAGTTAGATTCTGTTCTGTTCAAATGATTTGTTCTCTAATCAGAGAACAATTAGCCATTAAGTCAAATCTGCCTAAACACTGTCATAAATCGTGAACACAGAGTGTTTTTTCCCACCTCTAGCTGATTTAGGTCCAGTGAACTGGCCTCAACACTGTGTAAGAGGGTATTAGCCTGATTTTTTCATTCCTAAGCAATCACACTACTCAAGGATTACTTGACAATTGCAGTCTATTGTAAGTGTCTTTGAGGCCAGAAAGGAAGATCAAGGTGCGATTCTGTGATTATTAGAGTCTTCTAAATGTCCTACTTAACTAAAAGGTGAATCAGCAGAGGAACGAGCCAGATGTCAAAGGCTCGGTTTTCTTTTAATTATTTGTCCAAGTATTCAGAGAGGATGATAGGACTTTACTTTTATTTTTAATTATTAGTAGTATTTAATTTTTTTTTCAGTGCTAAAACTTTTAATTTGCAGGATTCAATGGACCCTTATTCTAAGAGATTGTTTAAAAAAAGTAAAATAAAAAGTGACTGGCATTATTTGCATTACAGAAAAACCAAACAATATTGTTTAAGAGCTAGATAAGTATTAAGTATAGTGATATGACAAGAAGAAATCTAAGACACTATAGCTATGACTATAATAATAAGGAAGTATCAGTATCAGTTCTTGAAGTGGGAAAAGATATTGATCTTCTATACTAGTTTAGTGTTAAGTATGGAATGATTGTGATGGTAACAGCCAGTCCTCAGGCACTGGAGTCCTCAGGCTGTCAGGCCATGAGTGATTCCAAAAAGGAAGTCAGAGTACAGACATGTTCTAGGGGCTAATAAAAAAAATCATCCTTTGATCAACCACACAGTTCCATTATGAGTCAAAATCAGAAAACAGGCTCTGGAAATATAAAATGACTAGAGACATTTCTTCAGGCCTTTAATGTAGGTTATGGTTATGTTGTTTTGGGATGCTGGGAAGCACAAGACAAAAGACAATGGCTATGTGCACCTGAAAATGCAATTGCCGAGGATACATGTCCTGAATGCTGCAGTTGTTTTACTACTGTTTTGAAATGTATTATATTTAAGAACAATTGGAATTGTAAATAATAACAATAAGTTGTATGACTCACAATATTAAAGGGTTTGAATGATAATCAGAACTACCAAACTGCCCAGGTTGGAAGGGATCTCCAAAGTTCATCTAGTCCAACCCCCGGCAGTGAGCAGGAGCAGCCTCAGCTAGATCACGTTGCCCAGAGCCTTGTCCAGCATTAGCTTGAAGATCTCCAGGGATGGGGCCTCAGCTACCTCCCTGGGCCACCTGTTGCACTGTTCATCCTCCTTCCTGCTAAAGAGCTTGTTCCTGACATCCAAGTTAAATCTATGCTTTACTAATAATTATCAGTTCAGCAGTCATAGAATCATTCAGATTGGAGAAGACCCTAAGGATCAAGGGCAATCAATAACCCCACTCTTACCAACTTCACCACTAGACCAGATCTCCAAGGTCTTTAAACAGTTCCAGTGAACTGGGGGGGTGACTCAGCCCCTCCCATGGCAGCCTGTTCCAATCCCTGACTATATTTTAATGAAAAAAAATATCTTACTGTCCAGCCTAAGCCTCTGGTGCAGTTTGAGACTCTTCCCTCAAAACAAAACAATGTTGTGTTTTACCTAACCTTAGGCAGGAATTCAGATCCAGCAACTACATTTTTCTCGTAAATATTCCATAGATGCCAAAATACACTGCCAGCACATGCAGAATGTCATCATCATCAGCTATCTAGGTTAAAATAATGAAGAAATATCATTCTTAATGTGTGTAAATAGAATCAGAGAATCAAAGGATCACTTAGGCTGGAAAAGAGCTTTAAGATCATGAAGTCCAGTGATAAATCCAATACTGCCAAGTCCGCCAGTAATCCAAGCCCTTACAAGACACTGTCAGTAACTTGAGTTCTGTCTACTCGAGTTCAGCTGCAGCAGTTGCACAGGGGAAATCTTTTTCACCTACAGCACAGAAAAATAAGATGTAGTTTTCAAAGCCAACCTTTTCCCTAGTCAAATAGAATTTTAATCTAAATTTTGAAGGAGGTATCATGTGGATTGGAGAAGGGAATTTCAGACTTGATGTCAAAATGATACGAAGAACTAAAAAATGTTAGAATAGAACTTGCAGTTCTCCAAAAATCTCATCCAAAATGGACACTCGGGGAGTAATCAGGGCTCTACAAATAATCCTTAAATGTAGATTTTAGCTGATGGTGGAGTAAAAATACCCCTTTGGATAGCAAAAGAAAAGTATCAACATTATTCTCCAGATTCTCGTCAGAAATAATGATCACAGTAACTTATATTTTGCTGACATAAAATGTCTTAGAGTTTCCTAGAATAGTATTCAAACTCTTTGCTAGTGAGGTAGCGGGTATTTTGTCACCAGTTTCAACAACAGGAAGGCACTAATGCACAGAAAGTTTTATAAAACTGATGAGATTGTGCTTGAAATCTATTGCCTGAGAAGATCTGGCCTGGACCACATGCTGCTTTTATTCCAGTGTCATTTCTTTCTACTGTATTTGTGCTGCCAGTCAAAACTGCAATGTTTCCTGGCTCATAGGAAAAAGGTTACTGATGCATCAAAACTAATTTGTGTTAGAACTTTGAATACCTTTTCTTAAAATAATATCTCTCCATCCAAAATTTCTCCAGCTATCATTGGAGAAAACAGATTTATTGTATTAAAACTGTCAACTTGATTTCAGAAAATTAATTTCTCAGCCAACTGTAAGAGACTTCTTGCTGTTCTCCTGATCATTCATGAAAGCAGTGCACGTGCCAGAGTGGCTTTCAACTCTGAGGGAAGCATGAAGACAGTAAATTGTCAGAGCAAAGCAGAAACTGGTTCAATGGTTCCTGCTGAGAGCACTTCATTTTTCCCTGTAGGCTTTGGTAAAACTCAGTAGAACACAGAGGAGAAAAAAATCCCCCAAAATCACTCTGAAAAGGGAAAAACCTCAAACCTTCAAACCTGAAACAGTAACAAAAAAAGCCACCCCAAAACAAACCCTTTGAATATTCAACAAATGTGAAAAAAGTAGTGAAATATCTCTAGACCTTCTAAATGTAGAATCTGATTGATGACTGCTCATCCCGAATCACCAATAACTCCAAATCATCTTTGTAAGTTACACCTCTCATTTTTAACTATTGTGAGCAACCAGTTGGTTTGGGATTTCTAGGATCGTTGGAAAAGGTTTGCAACTTAGAGATGATCAGACAAGAGGAATTCTTTTGAGGCAGCATTACTAATGCTCACAGTGTAACTGGATGTTGTACCCTTTCTGAGGCCAGGTACTTCATATTGAAAGAAAACCCTGTACTACTCTCTCTGAGAAATCAAATAAAACCCTGTCTGTATTGCCTACGGTCTTTGAAGCTTCTTCTAATTAGTTCTAAGATTTATGTGTCTCTGCTCATGCTAGACAATCTTTGCTTTCTGGGCCTCTTCCTCACCATCTGCATGGCAAGGGCTTCTGGAAAGCTCATACTGAGCTACAGTCAGGCAAAGAGTGATCTTTCCCTCTCTCTACAGAGGTGTCCATACACACCAGTTGTGATAGGGATCAGAGATCATTTTATTCTCTGCTGCCCACCCACACTTATTTAATAGATTATGTAAAACACAGCAAAATGCAAGCAATCAAATAAAATTGATACCATCACAGAATCATCATGACTGGAAAGGACCTCCAGGGTCATTGAGTCCAGTCTTTTCTCCTAGTGTCTAACTGCTAGACCGTATCCCTAAGCACTGCGTCCACCCGTTCCTTAAACACCTCCAGGGATGGTGACACCACCACCTCCCTGGGCAATCTATGCCAGCACCTAACCACCCTCTCTCAGTAAAGAATTTCCTTCTAACATCCAATCTAAATCTCCCCTGACACAACTTGAGGCCATTTCCCCTTGTCCTATCATCACTAATTGGAGAGAAGTGACCAACACCAGCCTTGCTACAACCTCCTTTTATAGCTGTAGAGGGCAATCAATCACAAGCAGAGGAAGACAGATGGATCTTCGAAATCTATACAGTTTGGTCAGGCTGAAAACTGCACAAGAATCATAGACCAGTTTCAGCGTAAAGAGACCTTCAAGATCATCAAGTCCAACCTTTTTCTAATCCTATAATCATCACTGAACCCTGTCTCCCAATGCAACATCTACCCTTCTCTTAAACACCTCCAGAGATAGTGACTCAATCCCCTCCCTTGGCAGGTTGTTCCAGTGCCTGACAACCTTTTCAGGAAAGAAATTCCTCCTGATATCTAACCTGAACCTCTCCTGGTGCAGCTTAAGAACATTTCCCCTTGTCCTATCGCTGACTGCTACAGAGAGCAGATCAAGTACTCCTCTTTACCACCTCCTTTCAAGTAGAGAGAAAAGGTCTTTCCTCAATCTCCTCTTCTATGGGCTAAACAGCCCCAGATCCTTGAGCAAGAAGGTCAAAAAGGAAACTGTGGTGGGTTCAAGACCACAATTAAAGGAAAAAACAAAGCAGTTAAGTCTTGATGAGACCTTGGATAAAATTTGCCAGACAATGGATAGCTTAGGGAAAATGGAAAGGGGTTTGTTAACTCTGTAACTGTATACAGAAAAGAAGGTTTACACAAACTAGAAACTGTGTCACAAATGCCATCACATATTATGAGAAAAATACAGTGGGAGATCACTACCATATCAGTCCTTGGGTTTTTTCATGTTACAGGGCTGGGAAAAGAACATATCAGTCAAGTAGAGATGGGTACCACCACCCTCTCTATTATTCATGTGTCACCCCTGTCTGCAAACAGCAGCACCCTTGGCTGTCCAGACTGGTGAATTCCTCAGTTTTTCAGTGTAGCTTCTCCAGCTCAACGCTCCTCAGGCAGGCCTGATTCCTCAGCACCTGAACTGCATCCCTCGACACAGGAGACATGTTTTCAAACACAGAACCCAGTCTCTGCATATCAAGGACAAGAGGGTCATTAGGGATAGTCAACATGGCTTCACCAAAGGGAAAGTCATGCTTGACCAACCTGATAGCCTTTTATGAGGGCATAACCAGGTGGGTAGATGATGGCAGAGCTGTGGATGTGGTGTATCCTGACTTCTGTAAGGCATTTGATACAGTGTCCCACAGCATCCTCAGAGACAAGCTGAAGTAAAGTGGTCTAGGTGATCAGGTAGTGAGGTGAATTGTGAACTGGTTGCAAGATAGAAGCCAGAGAGTGGTGGTCAATGGGGCAGAGTCTAGTCGGAGGCCTGTATCTCGTGCAGTCCCCCAAGGGTTGGCACTGGGACCAGTACTATTGTATCTATTCATTGATGACTTTGATGAGGGATTAGGGTCACTGTCATTGAGTTTGCTGATGACACAAAGCTGGATGGTGTGGCCAACACTCCAAGAGACTGTTCTGACATTCAGCAAGATCTGGACAGGTTGGAGAGCTTAGCAGCGAGAAATTTAATGACGTGTAACAGGGGCAAGTATAGAGTGTTGTATCTGGGCAAGAACAACCTAGGTACCAGTATAGGCTGGGGACTGACGACTGACCTGTTGGAGATCACTTACAATTACTTTTATTTGATGTACAATTTAATTCACTATATTGCATTTTGCAATAGTATTAACCCTGATTTCCTTCCGTGAGACTAATTTAAATTTCTTAAGGTTGTTTAATTGAATTAAACACCACTGGCTCTTAAAATCTGCACATCTGAACAATGTTTCTGCTCTGTACTCTAGAAAAAGCATCCATTTCACAGTTTCTGTACAATAATGATACATTTCTGCCTTTTATAAATGAAAAAACCAGTTGTTTCTAAAATCAAGAAAATGTGGTCTTTCAGCACTCCTGAAATGCTTATAATTTTTATTAATCATTCTAGTGTGTCATGTAAAATACAAAGAGAAAACAACTGCAGTAAAGTTAAATTTCAACTGTAGTGATTTCTAATAGTATTTAAATAACTGTCTTGCATTAAATGATGCTTTTTACTGGCCTTTAGGTCACCCGGGAGATTTGAATGTTAGAACAGATCTATTCTTTCATTGTGAATCAAATCTATAACTCTTGGGTTTTGCTCCTGTGGGAAAGACCAGCTATAAATCACCATCACCTCTCTACTTCTACTGGTTACAGCATTCCTGATCCTATCAAACTCTGACAGTGGCTTACCTAAAACTCATACAATTCAAAACAATTCACATTCAGACTTCAAACAATACAAATTTTGTTCTGCTGCATTAAAAGCATGCTATGGATTTCACTGAAATGCTTGAAAATAAATTAGCAACTCAATTTAGGACAACAAAATACTTTTGACATAATTATCAAAAAGGGTTGTCTTTACTTTGTTCTTAGTATTTGTCTGTTCTGGGCTATTACTACTATTACTCATTAATTGTGGTTAATATTACTCCTACAGCTATATCACAGGATTCTAGGATAAACGCAGAGGAAAAATCCCTATTTCCATGGCTTTCCATAAACTCAGGGTGCCAATTTGAAAACATTACAGAAAATACATAGAGCAGGGTCTGAAGTGCTCTGACATTTCCATCTGATGCCTCTTACCTCTCCAAAGGTTTCTCTACTTTCACCACACAGTGACTGAAAGCCTCTTTAATTTCCTTACTGTGTCTTACTCCTTACTCTTACTTCGAGCAGAAATAGCATTTCGGAGACCAGGGTTTTTCTGAGTTGCACACTCGCTATTATTCTCTTCCAAGGTCTTCCCTCGTGAAAGCATCTTACAACTTTGTTTTGTGGATGTATTGTGTTATTCTTTACATAAGGACACAGTGAAAACTGTTGAAGGTTTGTCTCCTAAGTCATGAAACCCAGACTTGCCAGAATTAAAGCTGGAACTCTGACCTGACATTGGCCTCTTAGTATAAATCCAGCCCCACAAGTAATCCTCTTAACTGCTTCCTTTTGCCATAATCATATTTGTAGTTTAAATAGAAAATTATTATAATCCTTTAAGCAGAAGCAGTATAATACATTCAGTTCTTTCGAATTTATAGTTAAATTATGCAAAAAGACACAGGAAAGGAATGACAGGAGAAACCACCTGACCACGTACTGCAGAGCCACCCCAATTTGCTTGTCACATGTTGACTGCAGTATAGAGCACTTAAAAAGCAACTGACAGCCTCTAGAATGAAACAGAAATAAGGAGACTCCATAGAAACAAAAGGTGCCCCTGTACTCTGCACTCATGAGAGCACACCATGAGTACTGGGTCCAGTTTTGGGTGCCACAGTATAAGAAGGACATTGAGGTGCTGGAGCGGGACCAGAGAAGGGCAACGAGGCTGAGGAGAGAGCTGGAAAACAGGCCCCACGAAGAGCAGCTGAGGGAACAAGCATTGCTTAGTCTAGAGCAGAGGATGCTGAGAGGAGACCTTCTTGGTCTCTACAGCTACCTAAAAGGAGGTTGTAGCCAGGCTGGTGCTGGTCTCTTCTCCCAAGTTGCTAATGATAGGACAAGATGAAATGGCCTCAAATTGCATCAGGAGAGGTTTAGATTGGATCTTAGGAAGAAGTTCTTTCTTGAGAGAGTGGTTGGGCACTGGAACAGGCTCCCCAGGAAGGTGGTAGATTCACCATCCCTGGAGGTGTTTAAACAGTGAGTAGCTAGAGCACTTAAGGCCATGGTCTTAAGGTTAAGGAGCTGTTGGGATGAGGGTTAGACTTGCTGATCCTGGAGGTCCTTTCCAGCCATGATGATTCATAGAATCATAGATTCAATGATTTGCCACATAGGAAATCAGTTTGTGGGGTGGAGAAGGCTGTGAAGTTAAACGTTGAATACACAGAAAATTCATAAGAAGAGCTACACTGGTATTTTAATGTAAAATGTTAGCCTAACACATTTCATAGTGTCTAGTATTTAGGATTATTGATTTGCTGTACACATCTAGTACCATCAGAGCATGTCTGATATTATCTTGTTATCACTTGAGTCCAGAGCACCTAATGACAGAAAGAGAGAGAGAGACTATTTCAAATACATAACTATTTCAAAGTTATCTATTCTGGACTGAAGGAACTGCAGGAAGCATATTCTTTATGGTTGAAATTATTTTCCCAGGAATATATGAAGAAGTGTAAAGGATACCTCACACATACAGGAGATCACTGTGAAAGATGAGTTTGCAAAGGTAATTTACAGGCTTTAGGAAGCTTTAAGAAAATGAGGTTTGATCATTCAGTCATTTCAGGTGATGAGCATGAGAACAGTTAATGAACTTGAAAAAAAAATGTGTTAACTGTCCTGAGACAATCTTCTAGTATCTGGGAGGTTCTGACAGATATGTGCAGAAAGAAATGAAATAAAATTGAGCAAAAGGAGAGTCAATTTAACTAACTCTCAGAAGTGTTACTATATGTTGCAGTTTTATAGGTATAAAAATGTATTACTTCAACTAAAAAAAAACTCCCAGGAAATCCAGATTCTTGGTGACTGTTCAAAAATGTCACAAATTTTAACAGGAATTATCAGAATCCTATCAGGATCAAATTCTCATCTTTAGAAATCTCATACTCTATAAACAGGAGCAATTTAGTGTCAGTTGCACAACCAGGAGCAAAACAACAGGCCAGGTAAGCCATCATCTACAATACAATAGCCAGTTTAACACAGTTGGTAAGAGACAGCACCCTAATATTCAATTATTTCAGTTTCAATTAATTTCAGTTTAATACTTGTTTTAGACCCTATCATCTTAATTATAATTTATTTACATGCTTTGTGTTCTATACTTAACAAGGATAAAGTTATTGTTCCATTTACTATAAAAGCACAGTTAGTCACAAATAGAGTAGCCTGGCAAAACCAGATGTAGTGCCCAAAACCTGAAGTCAACTGATTCACATGGTAATTGGCATCATCACTCCCAAAACTCTTTTAGGAAGTGTTTTTGTCTATACTAAAGTTTGGTTTTTTTTATAATGGAGCTGAGAGGTGTGTACATGAAAGTTAGAAGAGAACAACGCTTCATGAACAAGGAACATCTACACTTTGAAACTGCCTGACAGTAGAACATGTTCTCACATCCTTTTGGTTACTCACAATTAATTCAGATCTAAAATAACTCTGTTCCTTTATACCTGGCAATTACAGAGTTAAGCTGAATACAGAGACTCTTCAACAAATCTTTCTCCTTCTTCAATCATAAGCTTCCTGACCACTACAACTATGAAGCTGATCAAAATCTAATATTCGGATGAGGAGCGCGGGATCTGACAATGATAAAGCAAACAGTTCTGTAGCTTTCCTGCTTGCGACTCACCTGCTCCCAAACACTGAACCCAAATGACTCAGAAATCTTCCCTGGAGTAAGTCTGTATCAAATCTTGCTTTTAATCCATATATTCACTAATTATAACTTTAGCAGGCTACATTCAACTTGGGAAATAAAAGCCAGTGTGCAGCTCTGATGCTGCCGATGGTGTCATAATCTAAGATGCACAAGTTCTAGACATTTCACAATAATTTGTTTAACTTGCACAAAAGAAGATAAAACACTACAAGTAAAAGTAAAAAATAATAATGAAAAGTAAAAATTAATAATGATTTCTTCAATGGCAGTGCAAATTAGATCAGCACTGTTGTATACCACTCGCTTTTGTTATTTTCAGTATTTTTTTTTGTTATTACTGTTGTTCTCACTCTGTGGTGTTCAAGTAAATTCTCCTTATTTCAAACCACGGAACCTGAACTTTCTCTTCTTCTCCTTCCCATTGCACTGGATGGCAGTGGGATAGGAGTGAGCGGGCAGACACATGCTTCTTAGTTGCCAGCTGAACTTCAACAAACAGGAATATGTTTTCAGCAATTTCAGGAATTGCTTTGTCACCCATTTAGGTTACTAATAATAAAGAGTACAGAAAAAATGAATCTAAGTCATCACATAACTAATAGATAGCAGCATTATCAGGTCTTTTCCATGTGTAGCAGAAATATTGCACTTCAAATGCCTAACAGCTTCACTCCTGTAAAACAGGATGCAGCTCTTCACAGAGAAGCCTCTGCCTCACAACCTGCCAATATTCCTGTTTCTCCCAGAATGTCTTCTCTGAAATTGTGATTCAGCCATAAAAATGATAGCAAAGAAACTAGATCCCTTCACCTTCTGCATGGCTGCTTCAGAGAGTTTGTATCTGTCAAACCACTGCAAAAGCAAAGGTAGACCCAGTGCTGTGAATTTACTTGTCAGAGTAACATGGAGTAAAGGAGCAAGGCAGCTGTGTGCAGATGCTGGAGAGATTGTCCACCAGAGGAGAGCTCTTTGAGACCATGTACAGAAAGGAACATGACTCAGTCACTCCAAGCAGCATGGCAACACGTGCAAGGCTTATTCAACAACTATTGCAACTTATTCAACAAGTCTTCACACTTGTAAGGTGGTTCCTGTCATGAAGACGTTTACAGGCTAAGGACAGGCAAGGAGGAATGAAGAGGAAAATTAACAAAATAAATATAAATATATTTTAAAGAAAACTAAGCTTACTTGATTGAATGCCTAGAAGCTTACAGAATCACAGAAACAGTCCTTGAAGGGCCTGAAATATGATCAGAGCTGCATATAAGCTTTAGGATGAGATGCAACCTGTGAGCCTGGTGAGGGAAGGAAGAGAGTGATTCTGTGATCCACTGACAAACAGGCAGTCAAGGGTGGAAATCTTAAAGTTGAAGAAAAAACACTTTACACTCAGCTGAGCAAGAATAAACTTTGCTATGAAACAAAAGTAAATAAACTGACAGGATCTAAAAAGTTTGCATATGTGTTTTTCATGAATAAGAACAGTGAAAAATTATTAATTTAAGTAAATATTGGGAAAAAAATAGGACATTGTTTTTCAGACCTTGTTACCGACTTGACTCGGAATTAAATAGGAAATAGTGTTACTTTATTAACAGTAATGTTGTTGATATGATTTGCTAATACAAACCATATAGATTTGATATTAGGAAGAAATTCTTTCCTGAGAGAGTGGTTGAGCACTGGAACAGGCTGCCCAGGGAAGTGGTGGAGTCCCCATCCCTGGATGTGTTTAAACTACAAATAGGTAAAGCACTTGAGGCCATGGTCTAGGGGTTAGGAGGTGTAGCAATGAGGGCTGGACTTGGTGATCCTGGAGGTCCTTTCCAGCCATAATGACTGTATGCTAATTTTATTTCCCAACACAATGTAAAAGAAAGCATCTGGTTTCACAAGCCTCTGACAAAATGTAAGTTTACATTACACATTGGAAAATCAACCTCTAATCAGAGACCCTGCTTTGAATAATGAGATGAAAATAGCAGTTACTTATTTTTGAAAGCTTAGATTTTTTTTCAGCATTTGGATCCAAGTATTGAGCCTTGGAAGCTATTTTTTACATCTTCATATTGCCTTATAACTTATTTGAAACTGAGCCTCACATGTACAGAATTATTCAGGCAGGAAAAGCCCTCTGAGCTCACCCAACCCAGCCTATGACCTAACCTCACCACATCAGCCAGACCATGGCACTAAGTGCCACCTCCAGTCTGTCCTTCACATAGTTGTAGACAGTGAGAAGGTCTCCCCTGAGTCTTCTATTCTCCAGCCAAAACATCCCCACCTTCCTAGCCTCTTCTCATCAGGCTTTCCTTCCAGTATTGGAAGGAAATTGCTGCATTGCTCCTCTGAACCCATTCCAGCACTTCAGTCTTGTTAACATAATCTGCATTATGGATTCTAGCCAAAGGTAAGAAGTCTTTACCAGTAGGGTAGAAACAATTGAGCCAGTTCATAGATCCCATCCCAAGCACACCTGCTGAAATCTCCTGAGGTAGCATCTGTCTTCCTCATTTTCTAACAGTACCTCTTGGAGGGTGCACGGTGTAAAGGAACATAGGAATGAAACCGTCTGTAACACAAGCTCTTTTACTTTCATGTTCTAGTCTATTAAGTTCTATATTTTCATCTTCAGAAATACTTTGAGCATCTGATTTGGAAAGGACTGGTTATAACCAATTAAAGGTCTCAGTCATGGGAAATGCTTATACCTTACATTGAAGTACCTGAATCAAACTGTGTTGGTTGTTCTATTTGATTGATCTAAAAGACAGACACCCAGTGGCCACATCTGTTTTTCTAACTTGGTAGAACCCTGCTACAATAAAGAAACAGCCAGTCAGTACGAAATTTTCACACAAGTTAAGTGTGAATGGGGATGCAGGGTGGCCTCTGCAAAAGCAGGCTGAGCCCCCCCTCGTGCTGAAGACAATCTGTCCCAGTTTCCTCCACCACAGACTCACTAGAGGACATAGCTTATCCCATCTGCCGAGCTCTTTACTTCCCCATATTTCAAACAATATTTAAACATTTAGGTTATATTAAGGGCTGGTGGGAGATGTGACTGTGGGAGGCCGCCTGGGGTGTAGTGACCATGAGATAGTGGAGTTTTCGATATGCAGGGAGATAGGGAGGAACAATAACAGAATCCTCACCTTGGACTTCCGGAGGGCGAACTTCAATTTGTTCAAAAAACTTATTCGCAAAGTCCCCTGGGCAGCAGTCCTTAAGAACAAAGGGGTCCAGGATGGTTGGACCTACTTTAAACAGGAGCTCTTGAAGGCACAAGAACTGGCGCTTCCCATGTGCTGAAAGACGAGCCGGCGGGGAAGGCGACCAGCCTGGATGAGCAAACAGCTCCTGAAGGAATTAGGGGAAAAAAAGAGGATGTATCGCCTTTGGAAGGAGGGAAGGGCTTCTCTGGACATGTTCAAGGGTGTAACTAAATTATGTAGGAGAAAAATTAGAGAGGCAAAGGCCCAGTTAGAACTTAAGCTGGCCACCTCTGTGAAAGATAATAAAAAGCAATTTTATAAAT
>VXBP01001290.1:331796-360943 GCA_013400115.1 Rhinopomastus cyanomelas
GCACATCCAGTTCGATCAACTTATACCTAACCCAATCCTCATCAACCAAGGCAGGCTCACCTGTTGCCTCAACCTCCTCTGTAGTCTGGGGTCTAATGTCAACACAACCCTTAGCAGTATAGACAGAGGCAAAGAAAGTGTTAAGTATCTCTGCCTTCTCTGCATCCTCTGTTTCCAGGGTACTCACCTCATTCTGCAGGGGCCCTACGCTGCCTCTAGTTTTACTTTTACTTGCTATATATTTGAAGAAGCTTTTTTTGTTGCCTTTGACCTCTCTTGCAAGGTTTAATTCCAAAGAGGCCTTGGCTTTTCTAGTTGCATCCCTACATTCCCTCACCAGAGCCTTGTAATCACCCCAAGTGGCCACCCCCTCCTTCCATGACTTATAGGCTTGCTTCTTCCTCTTCAGTTTGCCTAGTAGTTCCCTGGTTAAACTTGATCACACAGATCTTTTCCAACCTAAATGAATCTATTTTTAAAATGCAATACTTATTGTTTGGGTTTTTTAAATAACCATCAATTGCCAATTTATATCAATCACATAGAAATGGAAAAGCTTTTTTTTTTTTTAAATAACAAAGTAAACAGTAAAAACTTGTGCATTTTCATGTTAGGATAATTTTTCCTTGCTGCTGCTTTGAAAGTAAGAACACTGGTTTTGTTTTGTAGCTTTTTGTCCCTTCCTATTTCTTTTAAAGGAAGGGTGATGATCCATTTCTTGTAGCTAGATGAAAAGGGAAACATAAGTCCTCATAGAACAATTTCCAAAGCCAGTACTGAAGTAGACCATCATCTTTCACACAGATAGCTAAACCAGGTGAACTACTGTGCTTACTTGGACAAAGATGCTGATTGAGAGAGGAATTGATTCAATTATAATGACACAAGGGACAGGAACTTGGTGCAAACCCTTTAAGCAGTGACTGGGATTCCCTTTAGCACCTATGAAGGAAATCAGCTGCTTCTGTACCTCAAAATAGGAATTTTCTCTGATCCTCTGTCAGGTGGAGCAGCTGCTCAAGGACACTTACTTCCCCTAGGAGCAATTTGATTAAGGAAAGAAATATGACTACATAACGCAAACATTCACTGGAGTATAAGCAACAAAGACTGCAAAAAATAGCCACTGAATTCCAAATATTGTGTGTGACTGTATATTGACCTTGTAATAACAGCATGTAAATCACAGAATCATTGAGGCTAGCAAAGATCTCGAAGATCACCCAGCCCACCCATGACCAGGCATTACCACAACCTAGACCACAGCACTAAGTGCCACATCCTTAAACATCTCCAGGGATGGGGACTCCACCACTGCCTTGGGCAGTCCATTCCAATGTCTAATCACCCTTTTCCATGAGGAAGTGCTTCTTAACAGCCAATCTAAACCTCCTCCGGTGCAGTTTCAGTCCCTGCCCTCTCATCCTGTCACTGTGCTGGCAGAAGAGCCCAGTCCCCATCTGACTACAGCTTCTCTTCAGGTAATTGTAGAGAGGGAGAAGATCTCCTATGAGCCTTCTCTTCTGCAGGCTAAATACTCACCCACTCCCTCAGCTTCTCCTCACCAGACTTCCCTCCAGTCCCTTCCCCAGCCTTGTTGCTCCTCTGGACCCCCTCCAGCCTCTCAATCTCTTTCCTGAATTGAGTGGCTCAGAACTGCCCACAGGACTCAAGATGAGGCCTCACCACTTCCTAGTACAGTGGAAGAATTATGTCCCTAGTCCTGCTGGCTACACTATTGCTGATAAAAGCCAGGATGCCATTGGCTTTTCAGGCCACCTGTGCACCCTACTGGCTCCTGTTCAGCTGGTTGTGAACAAGTACTGCCAGGCCCCTCTCTGCCAGGTCCCTCTCTGCCAGGCTGCTTGAGCTCTGTGGTATCCCCAGTCTGTAGCTGCAGGGAGTTATTGTGGACAAAAATCAAAACATAACCTTTTCCCCTTGCCCAGATCTAGCATTTCACTGTGAAATAAATATGCACCTGTCTACACCAAGTATTTATGTTCGTGAGCGCATTCACCTCAATACAAGGAAAAACTTCTTTACAGTAGCTGTTATTAAATGTTGGAATGAGTTGCCCAAGGAGGGTGTGAAGCAACCTTCTCTGGAGCTCTTTAAGTGTACTTTTCACATTAGCTTTCAACTATAAATTGACTGTTACTAAAGCTAGGATAAAAATTGAAGGGTTGTTATGTGTAATTTTAAATCCCTCTGTCATCTTTTCAGTGAGGTGCTCTGGCTTTTGCATGGGTAGTGCGGTGGGGTTGATGATGAATATTTGAGTATATGCTACGAACACCTGATTATTCAAATCTTGGGATAAGCAAAGCTGAACTAAGATGATTCCAGCCGCAAACTAACTGTAATAAACAAGAAAACAACTGATGTATCATCAGAATAATTTCATTTTTACCCCACTAAGTTTGCTGTGATTATTTTCTTCATTTAAAAGCACAGCAATGAGGTGCCCTTGGGCAGGACAAAGATCTCTACAGTTAGTTTCTTGTCTCTTGCAGTGGCCAATATTGTATACTTAGGAAAGAGTTTTGGACGTGGCACTTGGTGCCATGGTCTAGCCTTGAGCTCTGTGGTAACAGGTTGGACTTGATGATCTATGAGGTCTCTTCTGACCTTGGTAATACTGTGATACTATGAAATATATCTCTTTTTGCTACCCTAGCTTTCAGAGACCATGCAGGGAACAGCCTGAGTCAACAGGGATAAACCCTGGATTGCAAATCTTACAATGGATTTCGTGATTCATTAATCTTTGTCCTCTTCAAGTCCTTCCTAAAATGTTAGGCTGATTCAGATATTCCTGAATATCTATTTTTACTAACATTCCCTTGGACTTTTCTTTCATATATGACTGCTTCTATATCAAACATCTCAGGAAAACAGCAGAAAAAAGTGTATCCATGTCTAAATAAAACAGTGTTTTCGGGCTTTCAGATCAATGTAATGCAAATAAAAAGTGCTGTGAAAATAAAGTGAATATTTTGTGTCCACTAGGTCAGAAAGCTACAAACACATTCATATACTCCACACACTTTAGATACCTTTTTTCAACCATGAAATTCCTAAACTTGAACAAAACTTTAAGTATTTATTGAAAAGAGAATCATGTTTCATTTTCTGCTATACTGTCTACAGGCTTTATATACTGCATTTCAAACACCTTGTTCTAAATAAGAACCCAAATAAAAACTGAATTCTAAATTTAAATCTAAAAGTGGGATGCACAGCAGCACACAAAAGGTGAGAAAACTACCTCCCTAATAACAAATACCCAGGAAAGGGCTGTATCAGAAACCTATACATTAATGACTAGATTGAATAGTACTGGTTCCACGATGAATGATAAAACACAGTAGCTAAAAGCTATTCATTATTGTACTATTTCAAACACATAATTTGTGCCTTTTTTGAGGTTCTACAGAAGGATCTTACCATGCCTTTGCTGAAGATAAAGCTCTACTCTTGAAAATATCTCTTTTAGGTACATAAAGACATAACTTTAATTTCCCCCTTAACGATTTACTCAAGATACAAATCCCATTTCTTCGATTTCAAAAGAGGATAACCTGACAAACAGGATGCATGATCTTGGACACACAGTCCATAACCAACCAAACAGTTTCACCCCTAAAATTAAAAGTGCAGTTAGACTACTCAGTTCAAAGTTAAACATGTAATATCTGCTGCATTTTAGACTTAAGTGATTTCACATCCAAATTAACTGGGAGCTGTTGACCAAGGCTTAACTATACATTTGATCAATGTCATATGTCATAACCTCAGCTAAATAACATGACTGGAAATCCTTGGCATCATCAAGTGCATTTGTTAACCCAGCACTGCAGAGTCACCTCTAAGCTCTGTTCCTAAGCACCACACAAACAAAAGATACAGAGAACCCACACTGGAGGTCCTGGCAACTATAACCCATTCTCTAGTGTTTTGAACACCTCCAGGGACAGCAACTCCACCACCCTCCCTGAGTAGCCTGTTCCAATCCATGACCATGTGTTGATCTTAGAAATCAGAAGCTTATTGCTATATGCTTAAATGTTCTAATAGACATCGAGACACCGCAAATCCAGGTCCAGGTAGTCACTATTTCAGCTGGATGTTATGAAGAGCTAAAGTTCAAGGTAGGGCTTTTAAGTATCAGAAGTATGTTTGTTTTACCCTAATGCTAAGCATGTTCATTTTACCTTGATGCTAAATATATACATCCTATATTTGCTAGTAATAGGACGACTGAGTAGGGGTTGAGAATGGGATATTTTTGGGAAGAAAGGTAAAAATAACGATTGTAATCAGTTTGTAGCATCCTGAAACAAAAACAATTTGTACTATTAGTACCAAGATAAAAAATACAGAAATAGTTAAAGTAAAATGTATTCTAACTAGAAGTGTAATATCCAATACTATAGAACAATTTCTAAAAGGAGCCACAAACAGTAGAAAAAACAAAAAAGTCAAACACCTCTAGGTTTTTTGTTTCCTGGGTTGGTTGGGTTTTTTTCATTAGAAAAGTAATTCAGCTTATACTCACGGAATAACTGTCACTTCACACAGATTTCTCCAGTTAACAGACTGTCATACTGAACACTACAAGCAGCTCTGGGAAGTTGGCAGAGCCCATAATTGAGAACTTAGTTTTTTAAACTTCTTTCAAATATGTAATATCCTCCAAGTGAATAATATGAAAGCAGCAGCTTTTCTCACATGATGGAGAACTTTTATCATGTCTAAATTAAGTAATAAATAACCGCTTATTACTTAAACAGCTTAAACTTAAACAGCTCTTTCAAATCTTCAAAAGGTTAGTAACTGAACTAACCGCTCTCGTAGTGAGACTAGAGGGCATCAGGTCATAAAAGTGACAAATGGGCTCTAGTGTAATGTTTTAATGAAGACTGGAATGCACAAGCTATCTCAAATGCGAAAAGAGTACCCATGTAAATTACTCTATTTTTTAGCCTCAATAATTCTGTGAGATAAGCAGAACCAAAAAAGTAATTATTCTGAATTTGAAGAACAAAAGCTGCAGATGAGAGTTTTACTGCAGATTGAGAATAACAACATTCAAAGGGAAACCACGAGGATGAAAAGCAAATTCTTATCTTAGAGATCTCACTAATAAGAACAAAAAGGTAGCAAGGTGTTAGTTACCATTGTCTAATGCAAAGAGTGGAAAGCATCACTGGGAAAGAGAATCAGAACTGAAGTCTCCAGGAATGGAAATGGGAGTTTCCATACTAACGCTTTAGAATGCAGGGAGATGCGATACACTGGCAGTAGACACAGAGCTGGGCCAATGTGCCAAACACAAGGGAGATTTAACTTGCAATGCCGGAAGAATTTCTGTCACCTAATTTTAGAATAAAGATATTTCATCTAGAAACCTAAGAAAAGTCTGACTATACAATTATTAGAAACAAATACGCTTCACAGTATGTGAAAGATATTCCGAATGATCATTCTGGAAGGCCTGCGTTACAATTATCACAGGAGGAAACGATGTTGGACTACTCAGACATGTAACATGGGCAATTCTTTCTTGGGTACACTGTGGCTCATTCAGAGGCAGAACAGGAGTGAACATGAAATTAGCCTACTTCAGACAAAAATATTTTAAATCAATTTACTTACTCTACTGAAAAAAAGCTACATTGAGTTATAATTAATCTTTAACTCATCACAGAACTGAAGTGCAATGCTGGTACAAGAATAAAACAATAAAAAAAGCACCTGAAATAAATTTATGTGAAAAAACAGATATTTCTAACCCTCCACTTGCAATTGTAAGTCAGCAGAGAAAATGAGGCAAAAATGTCTTGCTAATTTTATTAGAAAGATGGTTTCTTATTACAATATGATTTCCTATATTATCAGGGGACTGAGTTCAATGATGTGGAGAAACATTCAAGTCCCCAAGACCAAGGCAGATTTAATCTCTCATCTCTAATGAGAAAACTCAGAATGGTTTTCACATTTACTTTACTAATAATTGAGGGAAATTCTCTCTTGTAAGTTCATGTCAATGCTTTTACCTAATATGCTTATAATTTCCCATTGCCAGGGTGTCATGACAAATGAATCTCTATTCTTTACTGAACGTGGCAGGGGGAAGCACATTGACCAAGGCTGAGGAAAAGTCTGAGATATTGAATGTCTTCTTCAGCTGTATCTTTAATGGCAAGGCCAGTTGTTCTCTGGGCACCCAACACCCTGAGCTGGAAGACAGAGACATGGAGCTGAGTGAATCCTCCATAATCCAAGGCAAAATGCTTAGCAACCATCTACATCATGTACATAAACACGAGTCTATGGGGTCAGTACTCAGGGGTACTGTGGGAGCTGGCAGAAGTGCTCAGCAAGTCACTTCCCATCATTCAACAATCTCGTCTCGTTGGATAGGTCCCAGTTGACTGGAGATTAGCAGAACAGATGTCCATCTACAAGAGCAGTTGGAGGATCAGGGAAACACAGGCCTGTCAGTCTGACCACACTGTTGGAGAAGGTTGTGTAGCAGATCATGGAATAACTTAGACTGGAAAATACCTTTAAGGTCATTGAGCCCAATCATTGACCTAACTGTCCCAAGCCCACTGCTAAGCTCTGTCTCTAAGCTCTAGGTCTATATAACTTTTAAACACATCCAGGGATGGTGATTCAACCACTATACTGAACAGCCTGTTCCAAAGTCTGATGATCCTTTCAATCCTTCCAGGACCTGTCTGCTTTCAGTGCATGTGCTTCCTGTAAGGCCCTAGCCCTTGTGTGCCTCCCGGTGACACTAAATTACCTCCTCAACAACTCTAAACCCAACCTAACCCAACGGCACAGCTGCCAGGCGACGTTATGAGGCTACAAGCATCAGGGAGGCTGAAGTGGGGATCAGAGAAATCACAATTTCTGAATGATTCTGTGATTCTCTAAACAGAGTTCTTGGGTCATTCTGTTCATCACTTTGTCCCTCTACAGCTCTGTCCCTCTTGTGCTTCACATCCCCCTTTCTTTTTCCCTTTCTCTTACCCTCCTTATTTCTTATTTTTATCCCTTCCTGTAATCTCAGACTGTATCATAGGAAAATGCTTACATTGATCATTTACATATTGCCCAGGAGATTCCCAGTCTTTTCTTTTTACTCCCCCCTTGTCCACGGCTTTTAGCATTTGTTTGGAATTAGGGGTTAGCAGGTCTGGACAGGGATGGGGGTGGACTTGAGTGAGGAAGAAAACTTCCCCCCCCTTTTCCCCTTCCCCTTTTTTTTAGGGGGCTTCTTTATTTTCTACTTAGTAAAGTCTTTATTAAAGTTTGATAACCTTTAATATTTCTAGTTCCAGTTTCTGGAAGTCTTTTTACCTCTTCTCTCCCCCACACAGGGGGTGGGAGGACATCTCCTTCTGCACGGTTGGGCAGAATGTAATTTTGTGGTCTAACCTGGTGCTGAACTGTGACAGTGCTGTTCCTCAAGGCTCAGTACTTGGACCAGTGCTACTGAATATCCTTGTCAGCAACATGGACAGTGGAACTGAATGCACCTTCAGTCAGTTTGCTGACGACACCAAACTGTGTGGTGAAGTCAACACACTGATGGGAAGGGAGGCCATCCAGAGAAACCCTGCCAGGCTCGAGAAGTGGGCTGTGCAAACTGCATGAATTTCAACAAGGGCAAGGACAAGTTTCTGCTCCTGGGTTGAGGCAATCCCACCCACAAATACAGACTGGGAGGAGAAAGGATTGAGGAAAGTTCTGAGGAAAAGGACTTGGTGGTGGTGGAGCAGAAGCTGAACAGGAGACATCAGTGTGTGCTTGCAGCCCAGAAAGTCAGCTGTGTCTTGGGCTGCACCAAAAGAAGCAGGGACAGTCAGTTGAGAGAGGGGAGTCTCCCCCCTCTACTCTGCACCTGTGAGATCCCACCTGGAGTACTGTGTCCAGGTGCAGAGTCCCCAACACAAGGGGGATAGAGAGCTCCTGAAACGTGTTCAGAAGAGAGTAACTCAAATGATCAGAGGGCTGGAACACCTAACCTAGGAGGACAGGCTGAGTAAATTGGGGTTGTTCAACCTGGAGAAGAGGGGCCTTCCAGGTGACCCAGCAGCTTTCCAATACCTGAACAGGGCTACAGGAAAGCTGGGGTAGGGCTTTTTACATGGGTGTATAGCAATGGGACAAGGGTTCCAGACCTGAAGAAGGGAGATGGGGGTTGAACATGAGGAACAAATTCTTGGCTGTAAGGGTGGTGAGATGCTGGAACAGACTGCCCAAGGCAGTTCTGGCTGCCCCATCCCTGGCAGTGTTGAAGGCCAGATTGGCTGGTGCCCTGAGTAACCTGATCTAGTGAAGGTGTCCCTGCCTGTGCAGGGTGGGTTGGAAGTAGATGATCTTTAAGGTCCCTTCCAACCCTGGCCACTCTGTTATTCTAAGATTCTAAGTTCCATAATACAATCATGTTCATCCTAATGTTTCTAACTGGATTGTCCCATTGGAGACACCAGTTTCAGTTACACCAAAAGGCTGGGGTTTGCCAATGAAGCAAATTAAAGTAGACACAATAATATCTCCATTTCCATCAGTATTTAAACACACAACATTAAAGTTTTACTATTTACTTATTTCAATAAGATAGCCTTTTTATGAGATTGATGAATAAAACTACACCAGACTTCTAGGAGATTTTAGAAGGTTGTAGCTTCAAAAAAAGGAAGTATCACAAAAACCCTTGATTTTTACACACGTCCAGCTTCTGACATTCTTCTGGCTACTATTAAATGTTTCATTGAAATGTTCCCTGCTGGGTTAAAAATATTGAGATAGAAATAAAAAAGCAACAGACAAGTGCTAGGCAAAAGGGATCTGCAATATGAAACTCCTTCTAAAACACATTATGTTCCTAACATATAAATACTTTACACTGAAACTAGTGCAAAACTGAGGAAGCAGATAAAGTCTTCATAATAGAAGCTCTTCCCTTCTTTCTTTGCCTACATCTACTCAGAAGGCTCATCACCTTGTGCACTGCAGACTGGTACATGCATGCATGTATTGTTTAGATATAAAATATGTAAAAAATATTTTATAAATTATTTTGGAAATATTGCATTGCACCATAGAAGTCAGATGTAGTTATGTAGTTGACTCTGTGACAACACCTTTAGTGATGACAGCTTTCATATTCCACAGTACTGCTGAACCATTAAATTTCATGATTGGAAAAAAACAGATAAAAGAGAAAAGGACAGGCTACAAGGATTGAAGACAATAGGAATTCTCAGGTAGACAGATACAGAATCATATCATTAATGAGGTTGGAAAAGATGTCTAAGATCGTCCAGCCCAGCCTATGAGATAATATCACCACAATCAGACAGACCATGGCACTAAATGCAATGTCCAGTCTGTCCTTAAACACCTTCAGGGATGCTGACTCCACCACTGCTCTGGTGGAGTCATTCCAGTTTCTGATCACCCTTTCTGTGAGGAAGGGCCTCCTAATATCCAACCTAATCCTCTCCTGGCATCTTCAGGTCCTGGCCACTTGTCCTGTAGCTAGTTCCCTCGGAGAAGAGCCTGACCCTCACCTGACTACAATCTCCCTTCAGGGATTTGTAGAGAGGGAGATCCCCCAAGTCTCCTCGTCTCTAAGCTAAATGGCTGGACAGATACAAGAGAGATTTCTGCAGAGTCTTCATTTACTCAGAGTCAGGAAACAAGCTTTTATTAACCCCCATATAAAATGCAAACAGAAGTAAAAATAAGCAGCTTGTAGAGTTCAAGACAAGAAACTGATTGAATAAATGAGTTACACAAGGACATCACTTCCAATACTTTCAGTGACCTTCATGATGCTAATGCCAATTCTCAGGCAAACATCATTCAGATCAAATAGACAGAATAACAAAGAAGTTGAAGCTTACCAGAATCAGACTAAGCTTTCTTATTACATACTAAATCATGTCTCACAATCAAGTTTTCTTTCTATTTACACATATTAAACTGTAGTGTATTATGTGTCCTCCAGAAGCAGCACTAACTGTATTTCTAGGTATCTCAAATGTAAGAAGATTTCCCTCACCCAGCACTTATCTTTACTCTTAGCCAAGTCAATACATTCACTATTGATCCAAGGGTGAAAAACTTGCTTTGTTCTCCAGACCACAATTTAGTCACTTTGAAACTGCGAAATAGAGTCACCAAAGAAGCCTGATAGCTGAGAAAAACCTAACTCAGGTATGGGCACACAGGATAATCCACCATCTGATTTACCTGTTGGAAAATTCATGATCCTGATGGCTAGTGCCTTCTAATCACAGAGGTTTTATTGAGGCTTTTGCATTTATCAGCTCCACATTGTTTAATTTTGCTTTTCGCTACCTCAATTTCTAGGCTTACAGCCCTAACTGCACACTTTTAGGTCTTGGATTCTATATTTAAAAGGGATTATTCTTGATTTTTACAAGTGTTATTTCACTTCTAACATTAGAAAATGGGCTGAGACCAAGGCATTCCTGGATTCCCTCCTTCCCATCTTTCTCACCCTTGAAGCAGTCTCTGCAATCAAACTAATAATGCAATTAAGATTCTTTTTTTTTTGACAGACCCTGTGACACTTTTTTTGAAACAGTGACTTGGGAAAACAAACTCCCAATCTCTCCCTTTCCTCCTTTCAGCTATTACTGATGAGCACAATTTATAGGGTTTCCTGTCAGTCACTCAGGGTCAGCTGTCCAGATTGTGTCCTCTCCCATCTTTTTGTTCATTTCCAGGCTGCGTGCTGGTGGAGCAGCAGCAAAGCTCTTAACTCAGAGAGCATTGCTCAGCAATAATTGGAACACTGTTGTGCTGTTAAGCACTGTTTTCACCCTGAATCCTAAACACAGAGTCACAGAAGCTATGAAGGAAATAAACTCCATCCCAACCAAAAACAGGAAACCAGCTTCTGGATTATGAGGTCAAATCCAGAGTTTACACTATATATTGTGACCTCAGTGCTCTTTCCTGAATAAACTACTTAGAACAAATTTATTGGAAAGCCTTAAGTTTCATACACTTTCTCTTGTACCTTTAAACTTTTCAGCTTTTATGGCTTCCTTTGAAGCAGCAACAATGAAAACCATAAGTATTCTGGGATTTGTTTCACTGACTCCAAAATTAGAAGCCCTATCATTTGTCCATTGATCATCTACAGAAGCAATTTTCTAACTTGTACTGGATGTTAAGTGGAATTAATTTAGGACTTAATTAAGAATTTATACCCATTTCTATTTCAGACCAAGAGTTCTTAAAGAAAAAATTGGAGAAGGGATGAGAGGTAGGTAAATTAGTGTCTCACAGATGTTTAAGAACCAACTATGCAACGCGACTCAAAAGAAAAAAGGAAATTCAATTTTTGTCTGTGCTGAGTAGCATCTCCAAAAGCAAGAGGTAAGCAATGATGCTGTTGTGCAAGACCTAAGCTGGCGTATATCCTCGGTAATGAAGAAGTAAGACATCAAAAATTAACAGAACTCTTACCTGGGATAAAGGAAACAGAAAATTGAGCCATGGTTGGAAAATAGAGCTTAGCTTGTTCAGCTTAGGACAACAAAGGCTGGAAGGTGTGTGATTGGTGTTTGTAACACAAGAGGGTAAATATCAGGCAGAAAAAAAACTAATACTAGACCAGGGTGTCCATGTACCACCAAAATACTGGGCAACATCTGTAAAAAGCTTTATGACTGGCAACAGGGGACAGACTTAGCAGCACAGTAGGGGAAAACTTTACAGTTGTACCTGGCCTAGTGGTTCCACAGCAGAAGGACTTGAATGAAATGAACTTCAGGGTTCCCTCCAGCCTAAACCATTGAAAGAATTCCTTAACTGCTCTGCTTGCATGCACAGTTTTAGCTTTCCCTATTAAATTGCATTTATGTCAATCCACAACTTCCTGCATTGTTGTATTTACAGTTATTTATAATTTATAATATTATTTGTAATACATATTATTAAACTATGTATTTTATATTTATTCTTGTATTTTTGAAGCTTTTCCCCTACCATCCCATAGGACAGTGAGCAAATAGCTGTGTGGGGTTGAAATGCCTGCTGGGGTTAAAGCACAATACAGTCAGGTGAACAGCTTTACACCGGTAAGAAGAAACATTTCAATCAACCTACAACTATTGATTACTATTTCTCAGTCAGGTTACACAGACAAATACATACTTCCAGTCTAAGAGGTATAATTTATATAATAACACAAGGAATATGAACTAATCATGTAGAAGGCAAATTGAAAACACCCACAACCATAACCATGAGACTTACAGTATTAAATAAACAAGGACACATCTGCAAGGGAAAAAAATTCAGAAGAAATATTTAGTGTGACTTTGAGCTTTAGAAAATTCAAGTTTTCCCTGCAAATTGGAAGGTCAGTAAAAGGAGACTTATAAACTTACTTTCTTATTTCAAAATAGGTTGCTGTAAGTGTTAGCTGTTATTCTTCACTATGACGTCCTGCCCCGAATCGTTTGCATCCATGAATGACAGTGTTATCCTGTTATACTGATGCTGTCATTGTTAATAGGTGTTGCATAAAAATAAAACTAAAGTCTCAGAAAAAAAACCTCAAAAATAGGTCATTTATATTTATTATCGTCTATATTTTCATGGTGATTGCCCAATCCATATGGCACATTAAGTATTTTGAAGCAGATTAAAACTGGAAATCTCAACTTTTCAATTTCAAGATACATTATAGTCAACGCTGCAAATACTCCATGGATCACAGAATCATGGAATCATAGAAGCATTAGGGATTGGAAGGGACCTCAAAAGATCACCCAGTCCAATCCCCCTGACAGAGCAGGATCACCCAGACCAAGTCATAGAATCAGTCAGGGAGAGAAGGGACCACAGGAGCATCCAGTTCCAACTCCCATGCCATGGGCAGGGACACCCCACCCTAGATCAGGCTGGCCAGAGCCCCATCCAGCCTGGCCTTAAACACCTCCAAGGATGGAGCCTCCACCTCCCTGGGCAACCCATTCCAGGCTCTCATCACTCTCACAGTCAAGAACTTCCTCCTCACATCCACTCTAAAACTACCCCATCTCCAGCTTTGCTCCATTCCCCCTAGTTCTGTCACTACCTGACATCCTAAATTGTCCCTCCCCAGCCTTTTTAGAGGCCCCTGTCAGATACTGGAAGGCCACGATAAGGTCACCTGGGAGCCTCCACTTCTCCAGACTCAATAGCCCCAACTCTCTCACTCTGGTCTCATAGGAGAGCTGCTCCAGCCCTCTGATCATCCTCATGGCCCTCCTCTGCACATACTCCAGCATGTCCACATCCTTCTTGTAATAAGGGCGCCAGAACTGGACGCAGTGCTCCAAGTGGGGTCTCACCAGAGTGGAGTAGAGGAGAAGAATCACCTCCCTTGACCTGTTGGCCACACTTGTCCTAATGCAGCCCAGGATGCTGTTTGCCTTCTGGGCTGCAAGTGCACACTGCAGGCTCACGTTGAGCTTTTCGTCCACAAGCACCCCCAAGTCCTCCTCCTCAGGGCTACTCTGCAGCCAGTCACTGCCCAGCCTGTATTTGTATTTAGGATTGCCTCAACCCAGATTGCAATGGAGCAAAGCTGGAGATGGATAGATTTAGAGTGGATGTGAGGAGGAAGTTCTTCACCATGAGAGTGGTGAGAGCCTGGAATGGGTTGCCCAGGGAGGTGGTTGTGGCCCCATCCCTGGAGGTGTTTAAGGCCAGGCTGGATGGGGCTTTGGACAGCCTGATCTAGGGTGGGCTGTCTGTGCCCATACTGGGGGGAGGTTCCAACCCTGAGTGATTCTGACTCTACAACTTCTCCAGTGAAGAGATACTGCTGTGGCAGTGGGATTGGACTAGATGACCTTTTGAGGTCCCTTCCAATCCCTAATGATTCTATGAGTCTATGACATTTATTTGTCAAACTCCTGACTAAGAGGTTACAGAACACAGAATATTAGGTTTTGGAAGGAACCTCTATAGATCATCTAGTCCAACCCCCTGCCAGAGGAGGATGACCTCGGGCAGGCCACACAGGGCTGCATCCAGAGCAGGAGACTCCACTACCTTTCTGGGCAGCCGGTGCCAGGGCTCCACCACCTTCACAGTAAAGAACTTTCTCCTTATGTTGAGGTGGAATCTTCTGTGTTCAAGTTTATACTTGTTATTCCCTGTCCTATTAATGGCACCACAGAAAAGAGATCTGACTTCTTCCTCTTGATACCCACTCCTCAGATATTTATAGATATCAGTAAGATCTCTTCTCAACCTTCTCTTCTCCAGACTCTCACTCTTACCTGTGGTGTCTACTTTCACACAGATCCTGGCTGTGGACTAAGTGTTGTCTCTGTTTTATACAGAGAGAAGCAAGAAGCAATAATCCACATGGAACTCTCTGCTTCAGATACAAACTATCTGGCATGCTTTCTCTGAAATGGCTGAATAAGTTGTAACCGTTGATCATTAAGCATTAACACTATAAAGGATTGCTCTCTGGAGATGCTTCCCAGCTAGACAAGTTTTCCACAAGCTAATTGACTGAAAAGAGATGAGGAGGAGAAAAGTCTGAGCATAAAAGCTGATTGTGAAGTGATAATGAGCAATCAGTACGGATCAGTGCAAGTAAAATAACTTGCAAGGAGCTTCAGCTAAAACTTTCTCCATAGAAGCCAGGGTATCAGCTTTGGTTATATTCTGAAATGCTGAATATGTATTTTTCCTCATGTTCAGGAATGATAGCATCAAACTACAAAAGATGCTGACAAAAGCAGTGACAATGATAAAGTGACCAGGGCGCTGATCTTTGAAGTGGAAAAGGGAAAACACATGGCTTGTTCAGCCTAGCACAGTACTTCTAATATACTGCCTGCAGTTGAAACTGCACTGTTAGGAGCAGCTTACCATAGAGGTGAAATGTATGGGCTTGCCATAAATATTTACTTTAGCCAAGGAATTGTTAGTTTGCTAGAAGTTAGTCACTTGAAAAAAGGTATTGAGGTATTGGAGTGGGTCCAGAGGAGCAACGAGGCTGGGGAAGGGACTGGAGAGAAAGTCTGATGAGAAGAGGCTGAGGGAGCTGGGGTTGCTTATCCTGGAGAAAAGACTCAGCAGGGACCTTACCCTTCTCTACAACTCCCTGAAGGGAGGTTGTAGGCAGGTGGGACTTGGGCTCTTCTTCCATGCAACTAGCGACGAGAGGGCAGAGCCTGAAACAGTGCCAGGAGAGAGTTAGGTTGGATGTTAGGAAGCCCATCCTCACAGGAAAGGTGGTCAGACCCTGGAATGGACTGCTCAGGGCAGTGGTGGAGTCCCTATCCCTGGAGGTGTTTAAAGACATTCTGGCTGTGGCACTCAGTGCCTTGGTCTGGCCAATGTGGCCATATTAGGTCATGGACTGGGCTGGATGAGCTCAGATGGCTTTTCCAGCCTCAATGATTCTGAGAATGACTTTACAAAATTTCAATTAAATAGTACAAAGCGCCATCAGTTGTCAGGAAATTTGTTATATTAATGGAAGATGGAATAAATCATTCCTACTGATCAGCAGGAAGAGAGGCTGTCTTTTCTGCTGCTGAGAAAAAACTGCGGATGCTCAATTATTGGGGAGAATTCCTTTGTGCTTAGCTGAAGAAAGTAGAAGGACTCGAGAATCTTTAAACCTTGGGCATGAAAGACAGACTGAGTCTGAAAGCGTGCCTCCTGCATTGAGGGATGCAGTTCAGGTGCTGAGGAATCAGGCCTGCCTGGTGAGTGTTGAGCTGGAGAAGCTACGCTGAAGAATTGAGGAATTCACCAGTCTGGACAGCTGAGGGTACCAGCACCTGCAGACAGGGGTGACACATTATTACTATAATAGAGAGGGTGGTGGTACCCATCTCTACTCGATTGACATGGGCTTTTCCCAGGTCTCTAATGTTACAAAACCCAAGGACTGGCAGGATAGTGATCTCCCATCGTATTTTTCTCAGAATAGGTGATGACATTTGTGACACACTTTCTAGTTTGTGTGCACTAACCTGCTTAACCTTTTCTTTTCTGTAAACAGTTATAGAGTTAATAAAACCTTTTCCAGTTTCCCTAAGCTATCAATTATCTGGCAAATTTTATCAGAGATCTCCTCCAGACCTAGCTGCTTTGTTTTCCTTTATTTGTGGTCTTGAACCCACCACACTGAAATAAATGAGATTTTGATTAGAGAATCATCAAATGCCTAGGGTTGGAAGGGACCTTAAAGATCATCTAGTTAAAACCTCCCAGCAGAGGCAGGGACACCTTCACTAGTTTAGGTTACTCAGGGCCTCAGCCAACACAGCCTTCAACACTACCAGGGATGGGGCAGCCAGAACTACCTTGGGCAACCTGTTTCGGCATCTCAGCACTGTCACAGGAAAGAATTTGTTTCTCATGTCTAATCTCAAACTCTCTTCAAGTTTATAACAAAGAAGGCTCTTACTCTGAAAACAATGTCTTTCTTTTCTATCCAAGATCCTATGTTTTGTTTTGGAAAAGAAGGATGATATAGCAAAAAACATGTTTCTACACTGGTTATCATCCTTTTCTAATTTCCAGTGAGTTCCTACCAGCTATAAAATCGAATAACAAAGAATTTGGAAATATACTATAAAAGCAGGAACGAAAACATTTCCTCCTCTCATGTATTTGAGGTGTTAAGGTAGAGCTGTACAAACATATTAGCTAATACATATATCAAGACTGCCCAGAAAACAACCAAAGCACATAAAAGTTCTGAAGAAAGTCTAATGTGCAGGCTAATCTTAGAGGGATTAGGATTGAGGTTTTCTTTAATCTGAATTTTTTCAAAATATAAAAAACCTAAGAAAGAAGAAAATAATATCCAGCTGAAGACAAAAGCTGAAAAAATTGAAGACTGCAAGATTTATAGCGGCTGACCAAGTTCTTAACTTGTTGTTTCTCTTCTGTGCTTGGAATTTCTTATCATATTCTCATTTTTCATAATTAAACATTTACCAAATTAGAGAAGGCAAGAACCTCTGTTGTTCTGCTTCATAGAACATCTTCAGCTTCATTTCTAACATATTAAACAAGCAAACTTTCACATTAAAATTAATATTTTCATATTAAAATAGCAATTTTTAAATACTTTTTGCTGTAATTAAAGTCAATTATTATAATACAACAAGGATAAAATCACTACAACCCTTTTTCTTCCCTGCACAATACTGTGGCTGCTCGGTGCTTGAACACCTAAATACATAATATTGGGGTTTTTACTTTAGGTTCACCATTGAAGTATAAAAAGTAGATCACAGGAAACCCTATTTGCTCCTTATGGCAAGATATAATCATATAAGGCCTCATCTGAATTTACTTCAAACTGTAGGAAACACCTCATTTCCTAAACCAACAGGTTATATTTAGTTTCCCATGAAGATACATGATACTAGTCAGTCATAACCATGGGATTAGGGACTAGCACACTGAGACTTTTCTAATGACAAATTTTTATTTAAACAAAATTTCATGTGATGTGTTCTGAAGAGCAGAAACTACAACTCTACATTTGATCCCATTTTCCTTACTCGTATATTTTTTGTGAAATCTTTTTAAAACAGTTTTTATCTTCCTCACAACCTCTTCTAATCCTCCCACGCTTTAACTAGCAGACTTTAGAATGTTCTTATTGTATGGTGTGTGGATTGTAATCCTTATATTAGGTGTACAGAGGCTTTTGCCCTATGGCTGCTGAGGCTACTTAAAGCTCTTTGATAATAAATCTATCAGCTTACACTACTCATTGATGATTTCTCCTTCATGATTAATTTGGAAAATCAAGGAAAAAAACCCTCTTTATCCCTGATTTGAAATTGCCTTTTACCTTTCTGACTTTTAAAAGCACATAAATCTTGTTCAGCAAAAAATGGAATAAAATAAAAAAGACCTATTAAAATGCACTGTTTCAAATAATAGATTGATAGTTACAGAATCACAGAATTATTGAGGCTGGAGAAGATCTCTAAGATCATCAAGCCCAGCCTATGACCTAAATGTCACTACATCCTGTTCTATCTTGATTGTTTCATTTCAGTCACACTGTTCAGAAATAAACTGCCTCAAAAAAACCCAAAACAGTCCAATAGAACTATGCATAAAGCCAGGTACAGATGTAAAGCCAGAGAAAAGATAAGTTAAGGTATTCAACTACAAATAAGTCCTAATAACAACATGGAAATACTTTAGCTTAGGAAGAAATATTGCTAGGAATAGAAAATAAGAATAGTGCAATGCAGGAGCTGAGTTTAAGAATAAAAAGAATGAACAAATGAATACATATTAGCCTAAACTTACTCAAAGCCTTTCTTTACACAAACTTAATAACACTGATATCTAAAAGTAGGTCCCCTTCCAGGAGTCATCTGCCAATTATAGGTTCAGAGTAACTGGATATAACTCTGGAAGAAAGAGGAAAAGCAACATATCTCCTAAGATGCATCATTATTCATGATCAATTTTCTATACAAACTTCCTGACACTAAGGATGCACAGTCCATAAACAAAAGCTTCATTTTGCAAATAGAATATAATAAAATATACTGGGAGGAATTCTGCTCTGTCTTACCAGTTGAAGAAAAGGAAGGAGTCAGAAGTACATGTAAAACACACACAAACTCCTGTATGTGAGAGTTTTGGTTTTTATAACAACAGGAGAGCCTTGACATCCCTGTAACCTTCTGGGGAGGGATGGAACACACCTGTCTGGAAAGCATAAGGGAACTTTTGGTAACAGGCTGGCTTAGTGAAAGGAGCTTTACACTGAGGGCTTTGAGAATCAAAGAATCACAGAGTAACTCTGCTTGGAAAAGACCTTTAAGATCATCAAGTCCAACCTGAAACCCAGCACTGCCTGGTCAACCACAAACCGTGGCCTGAAGCAGAACAACATGGACCCAAGTGATGAGTGATAGTGAACTGAATGCTGCAGGCATATTCGATAGATACACACACTCACCATCTGGCACTAACTCGTAGACAGGAAGACAAGCAAAGAGGAGGATGTCTTTGCTTTTTACCTTTCCTCACGTTATCTGCTCTTTTCCAGACTCTAACATATCATTGAGAAACATACCAGTGCTCTTGAAACAGGAGGAAACAATTAACAATGTTGAAGGATCATGAAACTTTCGTTTCTTTGTGAGGAGATGAATAGTTTCTAGACTCTTTTCTTACATATTATTGTTTTAAACTGTTTTAAATTAAGCTTGGAATTACACTCAAGACTCACAAAATGTCTTAACTTTCAGAAAAAAAAAGAGGTTTGAATAAAACCTTTCTTTCATTCATGAGTACAGATGATCTCAATCAGGCCTCATTAAGAAATTTGTGCTTGGGAACAGAAAATTAAGAGCTGAAATATGAAATGGATTTCACAAGTTGAACTGTTAGGACTTTATTGCTTAAATGAATACTCGCTCCTCTCATATTTTACATTGGCGTAGGGTGGTTCCACTTTATAGGAGGGGTGGAAAATTGATGACTTTAGTAGTTTCAAAGAAAATAAACTTCAGCAAATAAAGCTTTTGAGTGCACTTCACTTATGTCAGTTCTTTGCTTTTAACAAGACCTTCATCAGATATTTCATAGTTTTCCAGTTTTTCAGTGTATATTTTATGCCCACATTCACTACCAATGGCCAAAGTGGTGTCAGGAAGGTTTAAACTGAATCTTAGGAAGAAGTTCTTTCTTGAGAGAGTGGTTGGGCACTGGAACAGGTTGCCCAGGGAGGTGGTGGAGTCCCTATTCCTGAAGGTGCTTAAACAATGAGCAGCTACAGCATTTCAGGCCATGGTCTTGGGGTTATGGATCTGTTGGGGTGAGTCTTGGAGGTCCTTTCCAGCCATAATAATTCTATGATTCTATGATTTTTAGCAAAGACTTTTAGTGCATTAAATATTTTATGAGCAATACATTTGCTCATGTAATCACTCATGCACTTACGTAATTACATTGACTATCTTGAAATAAATTCTGCAATCACAATTAATACTGATTAGGCAAAGTTATCGACATAGTCTGATTATATGCAAAAGCTGGAAATAATGGATGTGACTTTGCAAAATGCAGTTCTCCATAATGCACAATTTTCTCTTTATTATGATCTTTTATTTTTAGAATACCATTTGAAAAAATGGATAAAAATAATCCTGTCCATGACTGCAGACAGAGGTGCTCCAATAAGCAACACAAAAAGAGGAAAAAAATTGTATGAAGCTATCCTTTACCTTAAATAACAGATCATTAGAGGTTTTTTCCCATTTCTAATTTAATATGTGCAGAACACTTTTTAATTAACAGATGTCAATGCAACGTATTTAACAGATGTAGTTTCTAGACAATCAGTTTCTCTCATATTAAAAGTCAATTGTACCATTTGAGATAGAAATAGAATTATACTGTTTTACTGGTAATCTATCTAGAAAGCAGTTGCACCTCTACAGCCCTTGAGAGAACATCCTCAGTGTAAAACAAGCAACCATTGAACTTCCTTTTGAAGTCAGTAGGATCTCAGACAGATTAAAACAGAATGAGGCAGCCATTCTTCACATAATTGTGAAGAGATCTCTGTTCTTACTGCAGTCTATGGACAAGGCACAAGAATAACGCTTGGTTGTCTTCCAAGCTAGTAGTTCAATTCTTAAGAAACAGTAATCACATTGACAATATTTTGACTTCTAGTTTTGTCTGAAGTTTCATAGGTGATGATCCCTTCTGACACAGGAAGGTCAAAATGCACAGAATTTGGAAGGGATCTTTAAGATCACCTAGTTCCAACCCTCCTGCACAGGCAAGGACATCTTCACTAGATCATGTTACTCAAGGTCCCAGACAACCTGGCCTTCAACACTGCCAGGGATGGGGCAGACACAACCGTCTTGGAAAATCTGTTCCAGCATCTCACCACCCTCACAGCAAAGAATTGTTTCCTCATGTCCAAAATCAGTCTCCTCTCTTCAAGTCTGTAGCCCTTTCCCCTTGTCCTCTCACTACACACCCATGTAAAAAGCCCTCCCGCAGCTTTCTTCTAGCCCCTTTCATCTATTGGAAAGCTGCTGGAAGGTCACGTGTGAGCCTTCTCTTCTCCAGACTGAACAACCCCAACTTGCTCAGCCTGTCCTCCTAGAGGAGGTGCTCCAGCCCTCTGATAATTTTATATCATTTCAGACACTTTATGAGAATAAATATGTGAAAAATACTAGAACTGATTTTCACTGCACAAACACTCATAGAAATAAATCACATTGATGTAGACTTGGGTTGGGTTTGTGTTGTCTTTCTAACGTGTGGAACATCAACAGTACTCCCACACTTCTTCAACATCAGTCTCCATGCTGATTACTATAACACATCACTGTACTCAGTCACAAAACACTCATGTAATTCAAAGTAGCTCCTATGTGTAGGCATCAGAATTTACCCACATTATCTTTCCTTTCCAGCTCTGCAACCCTTGAGTATTTTTCCTGACCCAGAAACAATTTCTCACCTAACAGAATCTTTTATCAATTGAGTCATATTACACAGCAAAGGGGAGAGCTGAGCAGGCTGTAGAGACTGAGGTCAGATCTCTTCTGCTGAACTGTGCTTCACAGTTCCAGAGAAGGAGAAATTACAAATGTGATGTGTTGGTCCTTAGCATTTTTTTAATATAAAGTCAAGGTGGGAGAGCTAGGTAAAAGACAGCAAGCAAACATCAAGAAACCAAAGAGATTTCAAATGCACGAGACCTTCACCACAGCAAAAGCTGAAAGAAGAGAAACTACAGACAGTGACTGCTAAGGTCCATGGTAGACATTCTGGTTCTATTTGATCAACTGTGCTTTAGCAAGTGAGTTGTGCAATTAATTTTCATCAGTCTGAGTTACAAATTGTTTACTTCTTTTTAATACACACAGATCATTAGTGCTTGGAAGGGTCCTCTAGAGGTCACAGAATCCAATCTTCCTGCTCAAGCAGGACCATAGGGAAGGTCACAGAGGAATACATCTAGATGGATCTGGAAAACCTCCAAGAAAGACTCCACAACCTCTCTGGGTAGCCCACTCCAATGCTCAGTAACCCTTACAGTAGAAAAGCTTTTTCACAGATGGATCTTCCTGTGCTCTAGCTTACACCCATTGCCCATTGTCACAGAATCACACAATCACTCTGGTGATCCCTGGGATCGAGTCCAACCACCTACTCTACCTTACAAGTTCACTCCTAAACCATACTCCTGTCCCATCACAGGATGCAAGTGAAAAGAGATTGTCTTTTTTGTCTTGACACTCAGCCCTTGTGTATTTACAGGCAGTGATTAAATCCCCTCTAACCTTCTCCTGTCCTAATGAAAAGCCACAGATCTCTCAATGTCTCCTCATAAGGTAGGTGCTTCAGTCCCCTGATCATCCTCGTGGCCCTCAGCTGGACTCTCTCAAGCAGGTCTCTGTCCTCCTTGAACCGAGGAGCCCAGAGCTGGATGCAATACTGCAGATGTGGTCTCACACATACTAACATCACTGTTGTAAAAGCTTATATGTAAGAACAAACACATTAAGCACATAAATCTCAAATATACTGTGATTAGAGTACTTGTAACCTCCTTGTTTGCCTGTGTGTTAACACCATTCTCATCAGTGGCTTTAGAAGATTTTTAGCTTCTTCCCAGCATTTTTATGAAACACATTAGATTTCCTAATGTGACTGGGGTTTTCACTGAAGGAGTCAGTAAACATTCAGGAGAAGCTATACCTGTGCCATCATACTACATTAAATAAAGGACATGGTGCATGAACCATCTCTAACACAATCTGATAAAGTTGTGCATTAGCAAATACACAGATACTTATCTGTTTCAAAAATAAACTTTTCTTCTTTTTTTTAAAAAAAGACTTTACACATTTTACCAGATTTATCTATGGCTGGAGCACCTTGATTTAAGTTAAGAGCGTGTGCCATGCATTAAGAACAGAAGTTACCTCTTGACCTTACTAAGAACAATAATCCTACGTGGATTTAAAAATACATTTTTCTGGACAAAGAATATAAAACAGTCTTTTTTGTAAAGCTGGTCCAGTAATGGCTCATGGTTAGTCTAGCGAGTTCAGGTGATTAACTGAATGATTGTTGACAGCTCAGAGTTATCAAGTCTTCCACATAATTTTCTGTGCATTGAGAAAAAGAATTTATGAAGAAATTAAGATGCAAAAGTGACTTGATATTGATAAATGAGTGTTTAACATTAAGAGATTCCTTATTTAAATACAATTTTAAAATATTATAATGAATCGCTGGAACAGGCTGCCTAGAAAGGTGGTGAATTCCCATCCTGAAGGCACTGAAGGTCAGGTTGATGGAGCTCTAGGTGGTCTGGTCTAGTTAAAGATGTCCTTGCTTTTTGTAGTGGAGCTGGACTAGCTGACCTTTGGAGGTCCCTTACAACCCAATATATTCTATGATGCTATGTTTCTATGCTGCTATGAAAGGATTAGACACAGGTGAAACACAGTCACTAGTAGTCAACCAGACATAGGAAACAGGATACAATAGGGGCAATGGTGACTTCAAAATCCATTCTCCACAGGAGCTGCTCAGTGTTCAGGGATCTAATACTCCTCTTATTAAAGCATTCAGACAGAAGTGTGAGGGGCTTCAGCATCTTCCTTTTTCATAAGGTCATTCAAATTATATATGTTCCCAGGGATTACTTGTCATAAGTAGATTATGGCTACCATGAGGCTGAGATTAGCTTTCTTTTCTTGTGAAAGGGAGACCCTATAAAGTCAGCAAAGCAGCACCAAGAACAGTTTCTTGCTCCCAAATCTGTAATATGAATTTTTGTCTGATGCCTAATTAATCAACAGCCCCTTGAGGAAGGAACTCAGTTTCATTTGCAAATCTGGCTTTTAATTTAAAACTGCTCAATGAGTCATCAGCTCTAGCCATAATACATGAGACATTTAATATCCTAATGCCTTTTTTTTCTTTTTCCCTTTTTCCTCTTGTTTTCTGTCTGACTTTTTTGGACAAAAAGGAACATAAAGATATTCACGACAGATTTAACAAATAGCAAACATGATTCATCTTTGGTAAGGGTGGGGATTATCTATTCCCAGCTAAGTCATGTGAAGGAATAAAAACAGAGCACAAGTGGACAATGAGTTTACAAGATGGAACTTGAAATAATGACTGTTCCTTTTCTTATAAAAATGCATTGAAATATTTATCCCTCTCTACAACTACCTAAATGAAGACTCTAGTCAGGTGGGCATTGGGCTCTTCTACCAGGCAATTAGTGACAGGATGAGAGGGTAGGGCCTCAGACTGCCAGGGGAGAGTTAGGTTGGATCTTAGGAAGCAATTGCTCATGGAAAGGATAATCAGACACTGCAAAGAACTGCCCAGGGCACTGGTGGAGTCCCCATTGCTGGAGATGTTTAAGGATAGATTGGATGTGACACTTTGTGCCATGGTCGGGCCAGTGTGCTGATGTTAGGTTCTGGGCTGGGCTGGATCAGCTCAGTGGGCTTGTCCAGTCTCAATAATTCTGTTATTCTGTGAAATATATCAGCCCCCTGTCGCAGAGACAGAGAAAAGAGCTGTAGAGTTTTGAAGCCAAGTTCTGTAATTGTTAGTGTACAAACTATTCCCATCAAAGGAAAGACAACTGGTCAAAGCACAGTCTTACTCAAACATGCATATACTGGGAAAGAAACAGTCCAGTGACAAAGCAGCTACAGAAGTTTAAAAAACATTAAGCTAAAAATGACAACAATTACAGATGTTAGCACAAGCAGATAACCTGAATAAAATCTTTCTCACTGTAAACCCCTAAACATTTTCCTAAGTCACTTACTGCTCATTCACTAATCACAGAACATAAGGGAGTGGAAGGTACTCTAAAAGATCATCTAGTCCAATCCCCCTGACACAGCAGGATCACCTAGACCAAGTCACACAGGAACATATCCAGGTGGGTTTTAAACTTCTTCAGTGAAGGAGACTCCACAACAACCCTGGTAGCCTGTTCCAGTGCTCCATCACCCTCACAGGGAATGTCCTTCTCATATTGATGTGGAACCTTTTATGTTCCAGCTTACAACTGTTGCCCCTCGTACTATCACTAGAAGACATTGAGAAGAGCCTGGTTACATTCTCCTGACACCCACTGTTCAAATATTTATAAACTTTAATGAGGCCACCCCTCACTCTCCTCCTCTCCAAGATCAAGAGACCCAGCTCCCTCAGCCTCTCCTCACAAAGGAAATGCTCCACTTCCCTGATCATCCTCGTTGCCCTACGCTGGACCCTCTCCAGCAGCTCCACATCCCTCCTGAACTAAGTGGCCCAGAACTGGACACAACACTCCAGATGTGGGCCCAGAACTGGACACAACACTCCAGATGTGGTCTCACCAGGACACAGAGGGGAAGAAGAACCTCTCTTGATCTACTAAACACCCCCATTCTGATCCACCCCAGGGTACTGTTGGCTCTCTTGGCCACAAGGGCACACTGCTGGCTCATGGTCATCCTGCTGTCCACCAGGACCCCCAAGTCCCTTTCTCCTAAACTACTCTCCAATAGGTCAGTCCCCAACCTATACTTGTACCTGAGGTTGTTCTTGCCCACATGCAAGACTACACTTACCCTTGTTATACGTCATTGCATTTCTGTCTGCCAGCTCTCCAGCGTGTCCAGCTCTTGCTGAATGGCAGCAGTCTGCAGGGGTGTCAGCAACACCACCCAGCTTTGTAACATCACCTAGATCAAGTTGCACAGGAACGTATCCAGGTGGGTTTTAAAATTCTACCCCTCAGTCTCATTTTCTCCAAGCTAAAGAGATCCATCTCCATCAGCCTTTCCTAACAAGGGAGGTGTTCTACTCCATCATCTTTGTGGCTCTGCACTGGACTCTCTCAAGCAGTTCTGTGCCCTTCCGGAACTGAGCAACCCAGAGTTGGATATAATATTCTAAACGTGGTCTCAGCAGAGCAGAGTAGAGGGAGGAGGAGAACCTATTTCAATCTACTAACCACCCCAGGATGCCACTGATATTATGCATTTGCCCTGTTCTTATTACAAACACATGAAGAAAAACATCTTAATGTTTCATCATGTTTCTCGTGGTTTCTATTCTTTACCAGTATTGCTTTAGTAAGCATCACATAGGATAATATTATGAAACCATCATGAAAGGTTTTAAGTCTGCAGGGCTGTGAAAGTTTTACATATGCCTGGAAACAGAACGGGTCATGCCCTCCTGACACAGATTAAGAGGAGCAGAATATGGCTTGGCATGAATCCATGTTTTAACAAGAATTACCATGAGAACACAAAATAGCATAGCATTAAACCATTCTCATGAAAATGATAGCAATGAAAATGAAGAATGACATCAGCTAAATCAATTTTCATTATTATCTGTTACAACTGCAGCCTTGCAGCTCTCAGAGAGTGTACAGAGTGGAGCGACCTGTATTTTAGCCACATTTTAATGTCTTTGATGAGCATCTCCTTACCATTACACATTATTTCATTCTGTACTTTGAATTCATTTCCAAAAAGCTTTTAGATCAGTACCAGGTATCTAAGCTTCATGGCTTATTTACTAATGAACTTTAAAATGTTCATGAAAAGCAAATACATGGAGCTCTGAACAACCTGGTATTGCATGACCTTGTAACTGAAAACACATAGCCCCCATTTTTTAGTAAGGATATTTAGAAATGCAGAAGCATAGTGTAAAAATTTAAGTGCTCAGGTAGAACAAATATTCACTTTATAGAAGACATTTATTGAGATGAAAAATGTTTTGTGGATTCCAGATGCTTTAGTATACTCAAAACTTTGATGTTGTTTGGCAATACTGGAATTTCTATCACACATAAAAGAACTGAGATTTAGGTTGGATAGAATCATAAGGGATTGGAAGAGACCTCAAAAGACCATCTAGTCAAATCCCCCTGACAGAGCAGAATCACCCAGACCAAGTCATAGAATCAGTCAGGGAGAGAAGGGACCACAGGAGCATCCAGTTCCCACTCCCCTGCCATGGGCAGGGACACTCCACCCTAGATCAGGCTGGCCAGAGCCCCATCCAGCCTGGCCTTAAACACCTCCAAGGATGGAGCCTCCACCACCTTCCTGAGCAACCCATTCCAGGCTCTCACCACTCTCACAGTGAAGAACTTCCTCCTCACATCCACTCTAAAACTACCCATGTCCAGGTTTGCTCCATTCCCCCTAGTCCTGTTGCTACCTGACATCCTAAAAACTCCCTCCCAAAGCCTTTTTGTAGGCCCCTGTCAGATACTGGAAGGCCACAATAAGGTCACCTGGGAGCTTCCTCTTCTCCAGACTCAACAGCCCCAACTCTCTCACTCTGGCCTCATAGGAGAGCTGCTCCAGCCCGTCTGCACTCGCTCCAGCACGTCCACATCTTTCTTGCAATAAGAGCTCCAGAACTGGACAGTGTTCCAGGTGGGGTCTCACCAGAGTGGAGTAGAGGGGGAGAATCACCTCCCTTGACCTGCTGGCCACACTTGTCCTGATGCAGCCCAGGATGCTGTTTGCCTTCTGGGCCGCAAGTGCACACTGCTGGCTCATGTTGAGCTTTTTGTCCACAAGCACCCTCAAGTCCCTCTCCTCAACTCATTGCAACTGGTGAGCTGCCCCACTGTTTGCCACCAGGAGACTATTTACCCCTTCCCTGTTCAAACCCAGTTTAAAGCCCTATCAATGAGTCCTGCCAATTCCTGCCCCAGGATCCTTTTCCCCCTCTCGGATAAGTGCATCCCATTGGTTGTTAACGGAGCTGTGATTGTAGAATCCAAATCCCTGTTGATGATACCAGTTTCGGAGCCATGAATTAAGCTGCTGGCTCCTCCTAAATCATAGAATCATTACGGACTGGAAGGGACCTCGAAAGATCATCTAGTCCGATCCCCCTGACACAGCAGGATCACCTAGACCAAGTCACACAGGAACTCATCCAGGAAGGTCTTGAACATCTCCAGTGATGGAGACTCCACAACCTCCCTGGGCAGCCTGTTCCAGTGCTCCATCACCCTCACCGTGAAGAAGTTCCTTCTCAGGTCGATGTGGAACCTCCTATGTTCCAGCTTACAACCATTGCCCCTCGTCCTATCACTACATGACACCGAGAATAATAAATGTTCCTTCATCCATTGTTGATGTTAGAGGGATAGAGGAGAACACAAATTGAGCTCCTGATCACTGTAGCCATTGCCCTAATGTCCTGAAATCTCTCTGAATTGATCATGAGGCTCTCACTGTTGCATCGTCACTACCCACTTGAAAGACCAGGAGTGGGTATTAGTCTGAAAGACTGACAAGGTTGGGGATTTTACCTAAAATGTCCCCTACCTGGGCACCAGAAGGCAGCAGACCTCTCTATGGAATGGATTAGGTCTGCATTTTGGGCCTTCTGTTCCCTTCAGTAGGGAGTCTCCAATAACAATGACCCTTTGAGGTTTCTTTTCAGGATTGGTCTTTATGTCTGGCCTGAGGCAACCTGCCTTTGGTGCAGTTACTAGTCAAGTCCTCATCCTTTCTGCTGACCTGTTCCTCCTGCAGAGCCTCATACCTATTCTGCAGGTGCACCATAGGTAGTGAAATTCTTAGTGTAGCACACTTGCTCCATCTGCATTTGTTCCATCAGGTAGAGACCTGTTCCCATTGACCCTGCTCCTGTGGGTTGCTACGTGGAAGCTGAGAGAGTAGGGAGGATATTGGACCCCCTGAGCCACTAAGAGTCAACCCTAGATCTGGTTTTGTAGATATTACATTATGGAAATAGTCAATTTCCCTTTCACAGTCTCTTATAGTGCTCAGATAACTATTTTCTCACTGGTAAATGTCCAATTATCTTTACATCAAATAATTTAAAATTTTTTTCTGACTAATCAGAGAAATATTTTTCTCTTTCCTGTAATATTTAACTTTGCTTAAACGAAGCCACTATACGACACTGCTAAATACAAACTTATTGATAATATTTTGTGTCTTCACACAGAGCAATTTAAAATATCTGCGTGGCAATTTCCAGAAAGATCACTCATTAGGAACATA
>VXBP01001291.1:0-17208 GCA_013400115.1 Rhinopomastus cyanomelas
TCTGGCAGAAAGTGACCTGGGGGTTCTAATTGACAGGCAGCTGCATATGAGCCAGCATATGCTGCATATGAGCCAGCACATGCCTGGGTGGCCAAGAAGGCCAGTGGCATCCTGGCCTGTATTAGAAACTATGTGTCCAGTAGGAGTGATTGTCCCCCTGTACCTTAAGTGCCTCAGTGCTGTGTCCAGTTTTGGGCACCTCAGCACAAGGGAGACATAGAGGTGCTGGAGCGAGTGCAGAGGAGGGCAACAAAGCTGCTGAAGGGCCGGGAGAATAAATCTTATGAGGAGAGATTGAGAGAGTTGAGACTATTTAGTTTGAGGAAGAGGAGGCTAAGGGGAGACCTCATCGGTCTCTACAGCTATTTGAAAGGACATTGTAGAGGTGATGGTGCTGGTCTCTTCTCAGAGGTAATTCGTGACAGACTGGAGGAAGTGTCTTCAAGCTTCAACAGGGTAGGTTCTTCACAGAGAAAGTGGGCAGGCACTTAAATGAGCTGCCCAGGTTGGTGGTTGAGTCACTATCCCTGGATGTGTTTAAAAGTTGCTTAGATGTGGTGTTGAGGTATGTGGTTTAGGGGTGAACTTGTAGAGCAGGGTTGGTGGTTGGACTCAATGATCCCAAGGGTCTTTTCCAACTGAAATGAATCTCTGATTCTCCTGACCTGCTTCTATTTTTCCCAGTTCTTGACTGTAGGGGTTGGTGGAAAAGGTGTACACAGCTCCAGCTGCCCCTGGACAGAGACTGGAAGTGAGGGATTTGATCTCATTCTTGTAGTTTTTGCCCTGGGTTGTCACACACAGCTCATTTTTTCAATATGATTTCTCAAAAGCAACTAGAGGCCAACGAAGTGACTTGGTATGAAATACTGCAGGACAAAGAAGACTGTATTTAGTGCTGCCAGAAGCAGAGCAGAACAGGGAGAAGGAGAGAGGAGCAGGACTGCAGGCTGCTCACCTTGGCAACAGCCTGGGCCTTGGGTGGGAGTGATGCGGTGGATGGGACGGATCTGGGGTGGCAGCTGGGGCAGGAAAGTAAGGCCGATGCAGACGGCTGGGCTGGGTTGAGCCCTGATATTTGTTTGGATGGAGTTGGGGATGCAGTGTGGGATTTGTGAATTTCCCATGGGGCAGGGTACTGGCAGGTAAAGGAGCTCAAAGCAGCAGGTTAACATTCAAAGACCACTTCTTTCAAGCACAACACAAGAGCATTCCAACAGGAAAGAAGTCAAGGAAGGGAACTGGAAGACCTGTGTGGTTAAACAGGGAGCTGCTGTGGAAAATGAAGAGGAAGAAGAAAGGTCATGGAAGGAGGGCATGACCACTTGGGGTGATTATAAGCCTCTGGTGAGAGAATGGGGGGATGCAACTAGAAAGGCCAAGGCCTTCTTGGAATGAAACCTTGCAAGAGAGGTCAAGGGCAACACAAATGGGTTCTTCAAATACGTTGCAGGTAAAACTAAACCTAGAAGAGGGGTGGTTAGCAGATCAAGAGAGGTTCTTCTCCCCCTCTACTCTGCCCTGGTGAGACCGCACCTGGAGTCTTGGGTCCAGTTCTGGACTCCTCAGTTCAAGAGGGATGTGGAGCTGCTGGAGAGAGTTNTGGATTAGAGGGGGAGAAGGACCTCTCGTGATCTGCTAACCACCCCTCTTCTGATCCACCCCAGGTTCCTTCTAACCTGTAACATTCTGTGATTCTGTGTAGATGCCTTACATGACTCCATGTGGTCTTAGTTTCTCTGCTTACACTTTACTCATTTTCCAAAAGAAAATATTTATTTGTATTCAACTTCTGATCCACTAGATTTCCTGTATCCTTCTATCAAATACTTCTCTCATTGGCTTTTTCTGTTCTGATTTTGTGCAAATAATTCCTCTTACCTAAAATTAGGACTTTGTGTAACATTAAATATAGGTTTATGCTGTCTGCACTCAATAACTGTTTCCTTTTCCATCATTCAAGTTATTAATGGAAATATGAATTTGTAACTGCACTGAACTGAACTCTTCACTGGGTTCTGAACACAGGAGAAAGAAAATTCGTGTTTTAAACATATGAACATCGCTGCCTAGAAAATCCTGCCATCTAATTGTAATGAAATGAACATGAAGGCTTTTTAAAGACAGTTTTCATAAAAGTCTATTAGTTTGATTGTATGAAAATTGTTTTTATTAATCACTATTTTTTATTGGAAATTTTTGTGTTGGAGAAGGATAATCCCTCAAAGAATTAATACATCTATTTATATCTGCTGTAGAGGAAATGCAAAGTGACTTGTGTCAAGCTGCAACATAGGAGGTTCCATATAAATATGAGAAGGAACTTCTTCCCAGTGAGGTAACAGAGCACTGGAACAGGCTGCCCAGGGAAGTTGTGGTTTCCTTCACTGGAGATTTTTAAAGCCCGCCTGGATGTGTTCCTGCTGTGGCAGGGGGATTGGACAAGTTGATTTTTCGAGATCCCTTCCAATCCCTAATGATTCTATGATTCTATGATTTAAGGAGATCTTATTTGTCTGAATTTTATTCCCACTAAGTAGGGAAATAGAAATTTAAACTCATGTAATAGAATGGAAAAAAAAACCCTCCATAATTTTCTTGTTTGCTATTTGTAAATGGAAATAATTATTAACTTCAGAGTCTACCAGCTGCAGAACATTTGCAATTTGGCAGCAGCTGTCAGCAACACTCCAGTTTTTTTTACCAACAGATGTTTAATTTTACTTCAATGGCATCGTCAATTTTTGAGGGGAAAGAAAAGGAGAAAAACAATAGTATAATCATGATAGCCCTAATTTGCTTTAGTTTTCAAGCATGAAGTATAGTCATTATTAGTAACATAAAAATATTTTCATTTTTTGTCACTGACTCTTTAATCAGCTTAAACTGAAATGAAGCTTTGTTAATGCAGTTTACCTAGTGTGATAACTCATGTTAGGAAGTTATTTTTTTTAGGTCAGTAGTCGAAGGTGCTACTTTAATGTAATACATATTGCAAAGCTGGTCTCTTCTCTCAAATTACTAATGATAGGACGAGAGGAAGTGGTCTCAAGTTCTGTCAGGGGAGGTTTAGATTGGCTATTAGGAATTAAAATCCTGTAATGAAAGACTGGCTGGGCACTGGAACAGGCTGCAGAGTGAGGTGGTAGAGTCACCATGCCTGGAGATGTTCAAAAAACAAGTAGCTAGAGCACTTGAGGCCATGGTCTAGGGTAGGGGTCCCGCGGGCCGGATACGGTCCCTCAGGGTCTCCAATGTGGCCTGCCGGTATTTACAGACGACCCCCAGGGGTTGGCGGGGGCGGGGGGCAGGAACCGAGCAGCCGCTGATGACTTCCTGCCATGCTGAGGAGGGGGCGGCAGCATNCCTGCTAACTGAGGAGGGGGCTGAGGAGGGGGGCGGTGGCATCAGCGAGATGGGCGGCTTCCCCGTCTCTCCCTCCATCCCTCCAGCTCCCAGGCAGGACAAGCCAGGGAGCACAAACCAGCCAGCACCAGTGGGAAGCACGTGCANGCCCTCTTTCTGTTGCCAAAGAGGTGTGTCCAGAGAATGCGGATTTTTTTTAGTACAGCGAGTCTTTCAGAACCAACAAAGGATTGTAGAAATGGGGGGAAATTTGAATCTGCAGTTGCAAAACTCCTCAAAAAAACTTAGCTATTTCTCATTGGCACTCGACGAAAGCAACGATGTTCGTGATTCTGCACAGCTTCTAATTTTCATTCGTGGCACAAATGATTCTCTCGAAGTCACAGAGGAGCTTGCTGCACTGAAAAGCATCAAAGGAACAACTACAGGAGAGGATGTCTATGAGAAAGTCTGCCAAAGTATGAATGATTTGGAGCTGGACTGGGGTAAACTATTCAGTGTGACAGCTGATGGTGCTCCTAGCACGGTGGGGTCCATGACAGGAGTGGTTGCACGCATTAACAAAGAGACGGACAAACTCAACCGTTCACATCCGATAGCCATACACTGCATCATCCACCAACAAGCACTGTGTTGTAAATCACTGAAGCTGGGCTCTGTCATTAAAATTGTGGTTTCTTGTGTTAACTTCGTTAGAGCTCATGCACTAAACCACAGACAGTTCACCCCTCAACTGTATCCCCCAACACTACATCTAAGCATCTTTTAAACTCATCCAGGAATGGTGATTCAGCCACCACTCTGGGCACCCCATTACTGGTCTTTAGCTCCTTTATAATACAGACTCTTCAGGTAGTGTTATGTGTTATGTGTTTCTGTGAGAGAAGTAAACCAGTTAAATTTAAGCAGCTGTATTGAGTGTGCCATTTCGTATGAAATTTTCTGTCTTACATGTTTTTACTAATGTACTGAGTTCAATATTGCTGAACAGTCTATATGGCCACAAAAGTCTACACCAGCTCTGCAGAGCCCATTTTACAGTTAAAAAGCAAAGCACAGCTATAATTCTGTATGAAAGGCTGAATGAGGGCTGAGTGAAAAAACATCAGTTTCTACCATCCTTCCTTACATTGAATAGTATGTAAATTCACAAGTAGATTTGAATACACTGACTGGAGACTTCTAGGGCTGACAAATTATAGAAATAAGGGTCTCAGAACCTTATTTCTGATTTGTCCCCTTAAAGGAGCAGTTAGATATATTATTGCAATGCTTTAGAAATTATAAAAGAAAAAAACCACATGGAAATGGAATTGTTCTGCATGTAAACCGGCTGTTAACTTGATTCTTGTTGCCTTTGTCTGGTTGGACAGATTTTTTAAGGGATTTGCAAAAGGACTGAAATACTACTATTGACCGATAATTGGGAGGACCATTCCTTCCTTTTCACTGCAGGGATTAGATCACACCTTTTCTGCCTTTTTTGCTTCCTTAGACGTGCATTAAGTGTCTCTGCTGTCTGAGCAGCAGCAGTCTGCATTCTTTTTGCATTGCTTTCCTGAAGAAATGAATTTGTTGCTCAGCCAGTTCACTGCTTCAGCAGAATACAGTTCACTTCTTCCATAGGTAGGAAAAAAAGGTGTGCTCACCTCATTGCGTGCTATTCTTGCAGTTGTTTGCTGAAGTATGTGATGAGACAAGGAACTTGTATCGAAAACAGAAAAACGCTTCACACTGCAAAGTAGTGACAGGACTAGGGGCAATGGAGCAAAGCTGGAGATGGGTAGATATAGAGTGGATGTGAGAAGGAAGTTCTTCACCGTGAGAGTGGTGAGAGCCTGGAATGGGTTACCAAGGGAGGTGGTTGGGGCCTCATCCCTGGAGGTGTTTAAGGCCAGGCTGGATGGGGCTCTGGCCAGCCTGGTCTAGGGTGGGGTGTCCCTGCGTGTGCTGGAGGGGTTGGAACTGGATGATGGTTCCTTCCTACCCTGAGTGATTCTGATTCCATGGCTTGTCCAGTGAGGTGAGCCTGCTGTGTTAGGGTGATTGGACCAGATGATTTTTTGAGGTCCCTTCTTATCCCTGATGATTCTATGATTCTATGATTGAGATCATAGGATCATAGGATGTTAGGGGTTGGAAGGGACCCAAAGAGATCATCGAGTCCAACCCCCTGCCGCAGCAGGACAAAACTATCTAACACAGATCACAGAGGAACGCATCCAGGCAGGCCTTGAAAGTCCCCAGAGAAGGAGACTCCACGACCTCCCTGGGGAGTCTGTTCCAGTGCTCTGTGACCCTCACAGTAAAGAAGTTCCCCCTTGTGTTGAGGCGGAACCTCCTCTGCTGCAACTTACACCCATTGCTCCTTGTCCTATCACAGGGAGCAAGTGAAAAGAGCCTGTCCCCCCACTCCTGGCCATTAAACATTGATCAAATCTCCCCTAAGTCTTCTCTTCTCCAGACTAAAAAGCCCCAAGTCCCTCAGCCTCTCTTCATAAGCCATGCCCTCCTGTCCCCTAATCATCCTCGTAGCCCTCCGCTGGACCCTCTCCAGTAGATCCTTGTCCCTCTTAAACTGGGGGGCCCAAAACTGAACACAGTACTCAAGATGAGGCCTCACCAGGGCAGAGTAGAGGGGGAGAAGAACCTCCCTCGATCTGCTGGACACACTCCTCCTAATACACCCCAGGATCCCATTGGCCTTCTTGGCCACCAGGGCACATTGCTGTGCCATGGTTAACCTGTTGTCCACCAGGACCCCCAGGTCCCTCTCCACAGGGATGATGCCGTGTATCGAGATAGCACCATTAAGTGATGGTTCATTAAAAAATAGTTACATTCATCAGAGTTAATTTAGGTAGCAAATACCAATGAACAGGTATTTCCCTAATTTATCTGAACAAGATAAAACATTATCTTCAATATAGTGAAGAAAGAAAAGTAACTCTTAATTAATCTCAGTTTTGTAGTAGTAGTAATCTGTATTTCTGCCACACATAGTTCTACTCATGTTCAGGGAAGTAAATAAACTCATGAGAAGAAGACAAACTGCACAGATAATCAGACGTGCTTTCTGCATTGTCTTCATCTATATGTCTCGTGGCTCAGCAAGAATAAAGTTTAAGTGCTGTTCTTGTATTTTCTAGATTTCAGTGGCTACTCACGCATCAGAAGAAATTCAGGCTGTGATTCTCTTGTGATTAAGTGACACTGAAGTTAATAATTGTTTTCAGTGGAGGGTTGGTTGGTTCTTGGTGGTGTCATCTCACAATCAACAGCTGTACATCACAGGGCATGCATAGTTTTTCAAAACACTCTCAACATCAGCGTATCTGATAATTATATGTTATTTGGTTTAAAATCATATATTTTTTCTGTGTCTGTGTGTTGTGTGAGAGCAAATGACTGCATGCTATAAAAAAAAGTTAGATAGGTCTTACAAGGAGAGGCTGAGAGAACTGATGCTGTTTAGCCTTGAAGGATGAGCTTTATTGCTCTCTATAGCTGCTATAAAGGAGGTTGTAGGGAGGTGGGGATTGGTATGTTCAACCAAGTGATAAGTAATGGAACAAAAGGAAATGACCTCAAGGTGTGCCAAGAGAGGAAACATTTCTTTACTGAAAAGTTTATCAGACATTGGAATCGATTGTCCATGGATGTGATGGAGTGCCCCTCATAAGAGGCACTTAAGAGTTGTGTAAACATAGTGCTTAGGAGTAGGGCTTAGTCAAGAACTTGTCAGTGTTGGTTTAGCAGTTCGATGGATGATCATGAAGATCTTTTCCAACCAATTTTGTGAGCTTGTGTTTTTGTTTTGAAGATCAAATTTGTTTTTACTTGTTACTTCAGTTTTGAAATCTAAACCAACTATTTTATATTACCAGAGTTTAAATTGCATTTCGTGAGTGTCAATCTCAAAGCCATAATCGATTCATTTATTTCCTATAGACATATCTGAAAGGGCACCTCTGGATGTCTCTCCAGTATCTGCTTCTTTCCTCTGTTTCTTCCTATCTTTAATCACATTTGGTGTATCTCTGTGATTCAGAGTTTCTGATGAAGTTAAGCTAATTAAATGTATTTTTTTCAAGATAAAACTTGATGGGGCTGGATTCCAGTTCCTAGTTTGTGCCTGCTTCTCAAAGCTGCTAATATGAAGAGCAATTTATCATTCTAATCCTTTTCATTACTACTTACTACTGTTCACAATCCTCAATTAATAGTTCTGAGATATAGAATGTGTAGCTTTTGCCTAACCCCTAGTCGTAAGCAACAGTCATAATCTCTTCCTCCATGAAATTATGACCTTGATCTGGATTAGCAAGACCCAGGATTGGCGTCATCCAACATTCAGTATCATGTTCCCTTCATGCAATAATCTGAATCAGGTAAAATCATAACCAACCCTGCTTTTATTTGCCTTCAAACTTCAATGATTACTGTAGAATGTTTATTTGTCCGACTTGCTTCGAGTGTTCCTTGTATGTTGTCCCATTCAGGTTTGAGGCATATGTACCCTGAGTACCATTTCCATGGTGTAGTTGTATTGGTAGGTTTTTGTTTGTTTTGTTTTGTTTTTCCTATTTTTATTTATTAGAAGTCCTGGAGGATATTTCTTGAGTGCATATTCTGCTTCTCACATTCTTGGCTGGTCTGTCCTGGCACCATTTAAACTGTCCTATGACATGTCTCATTAAAAGAGAGATGTAACCAGTTTTAGGACTTGTTCATTTTCTCTTATTAACTACAGGTTCATATTTATCTCCAGTGTAAACCCTTTGTAAAGGTGAGGCCTCAGAGTTCCTCTTTGTCATGTGCTGGCAGATCATGCCCTTTCTTTTTGTCAAAGTAACGTTGTGTCTTGGCAAAGAAATAAAACTGCATCTTATTTTTTATAATTTTGTGGAGTAGGACATCGTTAAAAATGTGTTTAGATCACTGCAATATTTCTAAGCATATACAGCATTTTTTCTCTTGATTCAGCAAGGCTGAGGAATAAACATGGTGAGTCAGGATAATTATTTGACTGTAAATTTGAGGTACAACCAGAGTCTGGTATTCAGATTTTAAAATACAAGTGATGGTACAAGATGTTGCTAAAAGAATGTGTTTTCTTACTGGTAGACAAAGAGTACCAGCTCCCAAAGCATATTCTCCTTACAAAACTGTCAAATCATGTCTTTGAACTTAACCAAATTCTTTTTTCTTTCTTATGTGGACTAAATTTGAATTGTTAAAGGAATGACTTATGTCTGTGTAGGACTGGAAGGGGTCACCTGAACCATTGGAACATTTTCTAGTTGGTTATTGGTTTTGACTTACTGTTTGATGGTAATGTGGTTTCTAATGTTTTGCATTATATTTGCACTCTATTACTATCATATCAGAAGTATTTATGTCTTCAGGATACCATGTAATGTGCTGTTTTGCTATTAGCTTGCTTTTTTTAATGAAATTAAAATAATTTCAGTATTTTAATATAACATTTGATTGAAATATTAAATATTCCGTTGACTGCATTTCAAGAGTGCAGATCCTCATCTTAGGACAAAGGTAATGACACTCCTACATTCTGTAAACTGCAATGAAATTCATTTGGAAGTTGAAATAAATATATCCTCTCTGTAGTCCTGTGTCTGTGTGTGTATGTACTGTCTGAAGAAGGAAAGATGCTCATATCTTAGCAGTCCAGTTCTGCCCTTCTGCTATTATCATGCATCATTCTTCCTTCATGGAATACATATATTTAAACCTTTTTTGTTTCCTTTACAGAGCCAGTATTGTGCAGAAGCGTATAATTTATTTTCAGGATGAGGGTTCTCTCACCAAAAAAATCTGTGAACAAGGTAAGGTGGAGTTTTTTGGTCTCATTTTATTCTTATTTCTCTCAACTTCATGATGTCAAACTAAAATTTTGAGTCCTTGAAAAGTTTCATCCAAGTTCCAGTTTGGGATAGCCTATTCATTTGTTTTCTTCGTTATTATATATCCCCCTCCTCATAGGCTCTTCCTTGCCTTCTCCTAAATTTGATTCTTGCACATTTTTTTAAACTGATCTTCATCTACAAAGGCATGACCAAATGTGTAGATGACAGGAGAGAAGTCAGTGTTACGTACCTTGACTTCAGTAAGGCTTTTGATATTGTCTCCTATAACATTCTCATAGGAAAACTCAATAAATACATATTTGATAATTGGACTGTGAGGTGGATAAAGAAGTGGCTCAACAATAGCGTTCAGAGGGCTGTGATTAGTGGTGCAGAGTCAAGTTGAAGGACCGTGGTCAGTGATGTTCCCCGGGGACAAGTGCAGTTTTGTTCAGTATCTTAGTCAATGACCTGCATGAGGGGATAGAGTGTACCCTCAGCAAATTCACTGGTGATGTGACTTGATCTAGGTGATCTTGCTGTGACGGGAAGATTGGACTAGATGATCTTTCAAGGTCCTTTCCAGTCTCTAATGTTCTGTGATGAGAAACTGAGAGGGGTGACTAATGTGCTAAAGCTATTCAGTGAGATCTGGATAGGCTGGAGAGGTAGGCGAAGGGGAACCTCATGAAATTCCATTCAGACAAGTGTAGAGTCCTGTGTCTTGTGGGGGATAACACCAGGCACCAGAACAAACCAGGGGCCATCCTGCTGGGTAGCAGCTTCATGGAGAAGAACCTTGGAGTTGTAGTGGCCAGTAAATTATCCATGGGACAGCAAAGTGCCCATGTGACCAAGAGAACCAGTGGTAACATAGGATGCATCAAGAAAAATGTGTTCAGTATTTCTAGGTTGGTTCTTCTCCCCCTCTACTCTGCTCTGATGAGACCATACCTGGAATACTGTACCCAGTTTTGAGCTCCCCAATTCAGGAGAGACTGCTGGAGAGACTCCCAATCTTTCCTATGAAGAAATGCTGAGAGAACTGCGCTTGTTTAGTCTATAGAAGAGAAGGCTAAGAGGGAATCTTATTAATGTCTATAAATATCTGAGGAGTGGGTGTCAGGGACAGTCTCATTTCAGTAGTGCTCAGGACAAGTGTGCTTTGTAGGACAAGCAATAATGGATATAAGCTAGAACATGGAAAGTTACACATGAGGATAAATTTCTTTACTGTGAGGATCATGGAGCCCTTGCACAGACTGCCCAGAGAGAGTGTGGAGTCTCTTTCTCTGGAGTCTCTCAAAACCTGCCTAGATGAATTCCTGTGTGTCCTGACCTAGGTGATTCTGCTCTGGCAGGGGGTTTGGATTAGATGATCTCTAGAGTTCCCTTCCAGCCTCTGGCATTCTATGATTCTGTGTGTCTCCATGGAACTTTGTTTAGTGAATTCTCTGGCTGTTTCACTTGCTGTTAAATCTAAGCATTGCAGTTGGTTACTGCATCTCACTGGAGAATTTGGATGGTTTGAAATTTCCAGCCTGTTGATTTTTTGATCAACTGAGATTTTGTCCATTAAGGTAAGAACCAGAAAGAAACCTGTTTTGAATCTTAAGATGACTGAAATGTAGTGGTCCCTTAATATTTCAAAATGTAGATTTAAATTATTGCAGCCATTTTACTAGTTTAGTCTGGCATATTCCAACCTAAAAATAAACAAAACAATACAAGTTTAAGTCAGATTTGTTTACTGGAGTATTTATGATGGGAACTTTGCTATGGACAGTTGATTTTGAGTTGTGGTCATTATGAATGACAACTCTGTTGCTTTTTCAGACTCAGACTCAGAAGGCATGACTGAGAAACCAATTTTAGATTGTTGTGCCTGTGGAACTGCCAAGTACAGGCTAACATTTTATGGAAACTGGTCAGAAAAAACACATCCCAAAGATTTTCCACGTGAGTATCTTCTATCGGTGAACCATGTAGGGACTGTGAAGAGGGTTAAAGCTTGTTATATGACACTTTACTCATTACTTACAGTTGAGTAGCGTAAATTACATTATGTGCGATACAGCTGACACTCAGTGTTGAAAGTCCGTGGAGCTTTCTGCAAGTGCTCTACAGATAGCATATGGACTCTATTGATTTTCCTGGTGTTTTGAACTGAAGCGTGTACAAAATCACATTTTCATTATTTTTCTTGTGGTGAGAAAGGCAACTTCTAAAGAAATGTAGAGTTTACAACCATGTCAGTCTAGCCAGGATGTTTTCCTTCAAAGTCTTCTGAAAAATTCCAGTTTCTTTTCATGAGCTCTGAATCTTGGTGCCCAAGGACTTTAGTTATCTAGACCTTAGAATGGTTTGTCTTCTTTGTCTTTGATCATAGGATCATAGGGTGTTAGGGGTTGGAAGGGACCCAAGAGATCAGACATTCATTATTGTAACTTTATGTTCACTGAGTTGTTCTTATTGCTCTAAAGACATGGAGTATTGATGTAGTGAGAAATGACAGTGTGCAATGCATGCAGAATCTTGGTACTGGTGAAGACTAAGCATTTCAAACCTTTCACTTTAGTGAAAAAGGAGGATATAGTTTTGAGGCTGTCTTGATGGTTAACTTGTTTGGTGTGTTTTTCCTCCCCTGAAAGGACGCACCAATCATTGGTCTGCTATCATTGGTAGTTCTCACTCAAAGAACTACATCCTTTGGGAGTATGGAGGATATGCTAGTGAAGGTGTCAAACAAGTTGCAGAGCTGGGATCTCCAGTAAAGATGGAAGAAGAGATTCGACAACAAGTAGGTGTAATTTAGTGATTTGTGAATGGTTTATTGGTGACAATGCTTTTGAATGTTTTTCTGCTGGCTAATTTCCATTTAAGCAGATTGAGAAGGTATGCCAGTATTTTTTGACTCATGCTTATTCTGTCAAAAGTTGTATGGGAAAGAGCAAGTTTAAGTATTTTGAACTTAAATAATTATGTGTCATGCAAGGCAAACACAGAAATCAGAGGCAGAAAAGTAATGTTCACCTTTCCAGGCTTAATCATGAAGACAATCTGAGTGTTTGTTATATGAACATAATGAAGACAACAAGCAGTATGACTTACTCCTTTATGATTTGGTGATTTTTAGTTTGTATTACATTGTCCTTGTGTGGAGGGTTTTTCTTTTTCTTTGGTTTTCTCTAGGGATTATTGTGTTTGCACTTTTCTGCAGACCCTTTTGTAGAAATGCTCTTGCAGGAGAGTGAGTTAATTTTTGTGGCTGAGCAGGAAAGCTTTACGCAACTGGTCTGCTAAAAAAAGATGATGGTTTAGGATTATGGTTTAAGGGCAAAAGAGACTTGAGAGTGTATCATCTTGCGGGGGATTGGTTCAGCTGCCCAGTAATAAGTATTTAAACTGTTTAAAGATTAATTTTGTTACATCAAGTAGCAAGCAACCAAATGAAATATACCAGCACATGGTGGTGATGACTATGAGTACATCTACCTCCACAAAATTGAAGGATTCGCTGGAAACTGAGCTCATAAAGATGTGTGTGTGGGAAAGTTAATCTATAATATATAGTTATGATTGCTCTGTATGGGAGAAAAGGTAGAAATTGTCCCCAATTTCTTATCATCTTGCGTGGACAAGACGGAAGCAGAAGGGAAACAGCATCCAGTAAGAAAAGTTAAAGCCAGATCAAATTTACTGGCGCTTCAACTGCTTCCGCCTCCCTGACTTTCCGTCTGCTGATGCAAAGGAGAAGGTGACTCTGAGGCAGAATGCTCAGGTTGGGGTAACAGGGACACACGGCAAGGGATGGCAGGATGGGAGTCTGAGGGTTCTTCTGGCTTAGTCTAATCCCAGCAGTGAATTAGTGCTACAGTTAAGTATTATCTAGAACAGATCTGCAAATGCCATAACATTTTCATTGTTTATTTGACTTTTTATTTCTTTTTATCATCTGTTTAAGCAGAAGGGGAGTTTGTGAGAGCTATTGAGGTAAAGTTCTCCGGCCAAGACAGCAGAGCTAGTAGTGATAGGAGCTAGCTACTTTGATGGCATTTCATTCAGGCTTTTCTTGGGCTTGGAAATCTGCTGAGTGTCTACTGCATTTAATGTGCAGTTTCTTAGGTGGGTGGGTGGGTATGTAGGCGCATATTTACGTGACCTGCAGCTGTGCCATTCGCATAATCTAAGTTTTCATAAAATGTTTATAAAAATATCTAATGATGTTTATGAATTATTTCTACAAATGTGTCATCTGTGTATGAAACAAAGGAAAAAAGGACTTCTTTAAACGGAGCTTTATTAAGGAGTGTCCTAGAAGTTGTTTTCAGGAATGAACGTTTGGCACACTGCCTTTCCTCTCAGCTGAGCACTTTCTGATGCTCAGATTTGTTACTGTAAAGAACCTGTGTGAATTTTGTTGGCTTTTTCTTGTTGGATTTTGCTTCTACATGGGTGCTCTCAAGGTATTTTGTTTGCTTTGCTGTTTGTTTTTCTGGGAGAACTTCAAGGAACTCATCAGCCTTTTTGTTAAACTACTGCTGGCAGCCTGGAAGGAAGCCTTAGTACACAAGAGTTTTTCTCAAAGTCTGTTCAGTGGTTGTGCACAACAATATGATTCATGCATTTACATTTCAGAGGTTATAAATAAACAAACAACATATGGGAAAGGCATACTAGTGCCATTGCTAGATTGATCCTGATTGGTTGGGTTTTTTCAATATATAATTTCAGTTGAATTGTTACTCATTTCAATACCTGTTTTGGAACACAGAACTATGTTCTTCCACAGAAAAAGAGGGTCATTAGGTGTTTTCTGACTGAAGCTGGTAGATCGTCTGAAGTATCAAGAGGATTTTGCTGCTTTTTCATATAGCATTAGGCAAATTACTATGATGTTTACGGAAACAGGGTTAAAACTTAAGTTTCTGAGGTACTGGGGCTTTTCCAACCCAAGATGTTTTCCAGCCTAAACAATTCTATGATTCTGGTCCACGTCAGGGACAATGGTGCCTTCTCAGCACTCCCAGGAGTCAATGACTGGTTTAAGGTGAGCTGGGCTTCTCTCTGCCTGCTGCTGGGAGGAACTGTGGAAGATTGTTAGTTAAGGACACCTTTCTTAACCCCTTGTCTCAGAAGTAACTGCCAATCCTCGTCTTCCCTCATACCTTGTCAGATGAGGACTGCTGATTGTTCTGCTAATAGATAAGTAAAGGTGATATGGAGAAAGAAAAGAAAACCTATATATTTTTAAAATTATTCTTCTTATTCTTTCATCAGCAGTTACTGTATAGATAAAATAGATAAAGTATGATAAAGCAGCTTGATTTTTAAAATTCTAGGTTGTGAGTTCCCATGTTGCTCAATGAATTGCAGAGGTTTCACACTTAGACTTCTGTGGGAACCTTTGAAATTGGTGCTCTGAATAATTACTTAGTTAAGTGATATGAAATAATTTGCATAACCAAATAGTTCTTTTTGGTCTTCTGAGTCAGTTCAATAGTTAGTTTCCCTTTCATTGACCTTAATTTGCCCTGCTGCTTATTTCCTTGCAGTTATCAGAGGGTCTGAGTTTCTAATGTAAAACAGAAATAAATAAAAACTTTTCAGTAAAATCAGGTTCTAGTTGAAAAAAAATCCCTTCAAACAAGGTAGAAGGAAGAAATTGAACCAACAAAAATTCCTACCCTTTTTAAAATGAAAATAATAGTTGAGAAGCCCATCAAAGATCATGAAGATTTTCTCTGCCTGTTCAATAACTGGGACTGCCAGAGGAGAGAAATTGGCTTCTGCCTCTGTCAGATTGGTTCATTTGGACAGTGAAAAGAAATTTTAGCTCTCCAATACACAGATGTAAGTACTCTAGTACACTAGGAAATGTTATCTGTTGGAGACAATGTGATTGGATTACAAGGCATTATTTGCTATGTCTTCTAAACTGCCTTGCCTTTTCATTTCCTGTATTTAGATTTTATTGCACTGTTCTGCTGACACAAAATTATTAATCCAGTAGAAAATTAATCCAGTAGAAAAATGTGAATAAATTTTTTCAAATTACTTTCTTTTGACGTATCACTGCTTTTTTTTTTTTGAAACATGGTCATTTTAGATGTCCTGATTCTTGTGCTGCTGATACCGAAGGACAAACTCCATTCAGTAGCAGAAGTTCACCTAACACCAGACTTTGAGCAGAAAAGTCACTGATCTGGATTTTTACTTGCAGCTGCTCTGTTCTGGAACAGCAGCTCCATGTCCTAACAAGGCACAATATATGCATTTGAGAAGTGACTCTAAGGCACTCGGGAACAGTCTTACAGAAGCACAAGCAGAATGTTAAGTAGCGTGAACTGTAGAATAGCTGACACCAATATTGTCAAGTTGTTTGACAGGCACATGACAGCAGATGCTTTGGCTTCTTTTTCCCTGAGAGACATTGCCTAAAGCCCTGTTGACTTTAATGCAGTCTGGTTTTTAAGGGTCAGAGGACTACTAAAAATTAAACTAGGGAAGAGTTTACTCTCAGAATACCTTGATCTGCAGTGGCTCAACTCACGATTAAAATGCAGGAGCTGCATAGCCAGTGGCTTTCAGCTGCCTGTTAAGGAGGTGCTGCAACCGTTAAAGAAATGCCAGAACTCTCATTATCAGCATTTGTCAGGAACCAGAGGATCTTTGTGCTTTGTCTCTTGTTGCATTGTAAACATTTTTCAAGGGAGCAGCATGAGGTAACATCTGAATCTAAAAAGTTTTACCTGCTCATTTGACTTGCAAATGTTTAATTATTTAGATAAATTTTTGACTTAAACCGAAACAAAGGAAAAAGCACTACATTGTCAAGTTCATTGCTGTGACATTTGATTTTTAGGGATTTTTCTCTTTGTTTAAGAAGCTCAGTTCAGAATTCTGTTACTGTGATTGTGCTGGATGCTTACTTCTGCATAAATTCCAGCGGAACACTCAATATCATTTTCAAATACCATACATACTTCAAAATATTGATGCGAATATATGGGTGACTGGGCTTGCGTCACATCCTAAGACATCTTTCAGTAAATATCTAGATGGAGAATACTGATTTCAAAACATATTTATTGCATTTAGTATGTAATTAATAGATGTAGTCAGGTATCATGTTCCAGCTGTATTGATACGTAATGAATCAATTGGCCCAACACACTGGAAACAGAGGGATTAGTATTTCAGCTTTCAGCTCTGGTTTCTTGGGTTGCTTTTCTGGCCTTAATCTGAAGGGAGTCTGAGGTACTGTAGTTTAATTACAGTAATACGTGTTGCAACCTTAAACAGTTTCAGAAGTCAGCACAGGAATTGGATTTAAATGTCTAATACTGTATTTAATTTCTGGCCAGAAAATGCCTGGATTCCTTTTAAAACGATGTTATTGGATTTTGCCAGTCAGCTCTCTCCTTTGAAAACAGCTCGACTCTTTCACTGTGTGTTTGCTTCAGCTGGTGATACTTCAAACAAAGGCCATTTCTTACATCATGGGCCTTATTCTCCTCTTCCAAGAACATTCCATGGGAAAAAAAGCTTCACAGAAGACCCTGAGAGTAATAAATAAAAAACATCACCAGTGGGAAGGAGACAAACAAGAGCAGACTGGTCTTTTTGTTCACTGCACGGACATCCAGTATTTAGTGACAGCGTTGCAGCAGGTTATATAAACTATTTGGCTCAAGGGCAGGTATGCTGATAACTAAAAATACTCTGTGGAGAGCGTGGCTTCAAGTAATAATATGAACATTTGTGTGAGATAGTATCCCGTATCAGAGTAAGTAAGGTGATGCTTTGTCAGGATAAATATGTTGTATTTCAGGTGCTTATTTCCTTCTTTATGAGTGAAAAGAGGCCAGTACTGCAGCTGGAGGGGTCTCTGACGTACTTAAACACTGTACACCTTATCTGTCTTGTGAGTCATGTAATTTCATAGGATCATAGGATCATAGGATGTTAG
>VXBP01001292.1:0-39040 GCA_013400115.1 Rhinopomastus cyanomelas
CTGGGCTGCATCAGGAGAAGTGTGGCCAGAAGGTTTAGAGAGGTGATTCTCCCCCCTCTACTCCGCTCTGGTGAGACCCCACCCAGAGCACTACATCCAGTTCTGGAGCCCTTATTACAAGAAGGATGTGGACGTGCTGGAGTGAGTGCAGAGGAGGGCCATGAGGATGATCAGAGGGCTGGAGCACCTCTCCTATGAGGGCAGACTGAGAGAGTTGGGGCTGTCGAGTCTGGACAAGAGGAGGCTCCTACATGACCTTACTGTGGCCTTCCAGTATCTGAAGGGTGCCTACAAAAAGGCTGGGGAGGGGCTTTTTAGGATGTCAGTAGCAACAGGACAAGGGAGAACAGAGCAAAGCAGGAGATGGGTAGATTTAGAGTGGACGTGAGGAGGAAGTTCTTCACTGTGAGAGTGGTGAGAGCCTGGAGTGGGTTGTCCAGGAAGGTGGTGGAAGCCCCGTCCTTGGAGGTGTTTAAGGCCAGTCTGGATGACGTTCTGTTCTGTCCAGTCTGATCCAGGGTGGGGTGTCCCTGCCCACGGTAGTGGAGTTGGAACTGGATTATCCTGTGGTCCCTTCTAACCCTTACTGACTCTATGACTTGGTCTAGGTGATCCTGCTGTGGCAGGGGGATTGGACTAGATAATCTTTCAAGGTCTATTCCAATCCCTAACGATTTTATTATTCTCTGAACTTTATGACTATTTACTTAAAAGCAAAGAAACAAATAAAGTAAAAGTAACTTTTCCTAACCAGTTCAGCTACTTCATCTCTGGAATTTTGAAGATGGTCTTCTTTTTTGACAGAAGATTCTGTCCGGTCACCTGCATTCTTACATATTACTGAAGTGATGGGCTCATCCTTTCCATTTTTGAAGATATTTGGTGACACAGGCAAGTCCTTAGACAAACAGACAGGAATTATTAGAAGTTTTAAACTCAATTGTCAGAAAATTAGCAAAAAAAATACTGCTGTACAAATTCTGGATAGCAATGGCCTTAGTGTTAAATTAATGAAAACATTTCAATATTAAATTCTGATTAAACAGAAAAGCTGTTTACAATCATATCTGAAGTACAGCATACACAGTGGCTAGGATAGGGTGTTACACAGAACACAAGTGAGTCATCTGATACTACCTTGGGCACACTACAGTGAAAAATTATACATCCAAGTTGCTTGTAACCGTTAACATAAAACACTACTTAAAGAAACACCAAAGTTACCATTGCTCACTTCAAAAAATGTGTTCCAGCAAGCAGGGAACCTGTGACACACTGTGGTGCTGGAAGTCAGATGCAAGTGTATCTACTTCCTTCTGTCCTTTCCTAAAGCTTAACTGATTTCCTGGCAGTTTGCTTTTACAGTTTTACAGGACTGACTCATATGTGCAAAAATACTACTTCACAAAACAAAACCAAAAAAACCGAATCTGCCCCCCAAAACACTAGGTCTAGGCTTCAGTCAATAGGCAATCAGAGATGGGTGCTAAAATTACTGAAGAATAACCTTTTCAAGTAACACATGTCTGTTTCCAGATGGTTGTAACAACTCCACATTCACCGAAGAGATACTTGACATCCTTGAAAGAGCAGGTGGAGGAGGAAAGAAAAGAAAAATCATAGACAAATTAACCAATTGGCATTGAAGTCTTAGTGGAAAGCCACTAAGTATTGTGTGCCCCGTATCTGTCCGTTACGATTTCCCTCAATTCGTCCCGGTCATCAGAAAGCAATTTTACTATAGGGAGAACATGTGACAATTAGAGCAGATTTAGCCCTAGTTGTGTATCAGCCTCCCAAAATAATTAAACTTTTGAATTTTTAGGCTAGACATTCTCCCTCTAAATCACCCCTGCCATTCACAGGTCTGTTACTGTATGAACTCACTGATACTCAACAAACGGCTGACTACCAAAACATCAGTATTTTACCTTCTGATAAATGTAGTGCTAATTTCAAAGCTCTTTGAAATGTAAGGTACAGTCCTCACTTGTTTGGAAGAACGTATGTTAAAATATTAGTATGTATTGTTATCTGCCTCTAGAATCAGTATCATAAGTCCATCCTATATGAAGTCACTGAGAGAAATCCAGACTTTAATTATTAACTATTTGGACAACATCTGAAATTTATACACAATTATAACTAATCATCTGCAAATAGAAAAGTCTTCCTTTGGTAACTTTCTTCTCCTAGCTGACAACTCTGACATATCCCACCCTAGTAAACCCCTTTGATTATTATCCCATGTTAATTTTTCAGGTGGGAAGTGATGAGGTTACCAGGAGAAGCCCAAAATCAATTAAAAGAGATTTCAGAGTCCTGGGCAAGCTGCTTAAGTGATCAGGAGCCCAAGTTATTTTCTCCTCTATCCCTTCAGTGACAATCAAGAATGAAGTGATTAATAGAAAGAGCCATCAAGTGAACTCCTGGCTCCAGGACTGGAGCTATAGACAGGGTTTTGGGTTCTTGAATCATGGGCTGCTATATGAGATGCCTGGCCTGCAGGCAGGAGGTGGGATGCTCCTGTGCCAGAGGGGGAAAAGAATTTTGGGGCAGGAGTGAACAAGGCTTATTGACAGAGGTTTACACTGGGAAGGGGGGATAACTGGCTTTGCTAGTGGAAACACTAGGTATAGCGGCCCAACACTTGTGAAGCGGTGTGGCATGACAAATAACCAGAAGGGCTATCACCCCAATCACAGTATTGAAAACTGTGTACTCAGCTCCCTCCTTGAAATGTTTATACACCAATGCACGTAGCATGGGCAATAAACAGGAAGACCTGAAGGCTGTTGTGCAGCAGGAAAACTATGATACAGTAGCCATCACAGAATCCTGGTGGGATGATTCCCACAACTAGAGTGTTGCAATTGATGACTATCAACTTTTCAGAAGGGATAGGCAAGGAAGAGGTGGTAGAATAGCCCTCTATGTTCAAGAGACATATGAAACCATACAGATGAATGCAGGAAAGGACAGAGTTGAGTCACTGTGGGTAAGAATTAGGTGTAAAGCCAGCAAGAGAGATACTGTGGAGGGAATAAGTTATAGCAAGGCCTTTGACACTGTCTCCCATGAAATTTTAGTGAGCAAGCTGAGAAAGTGTGGGATGAAGGAGCAGACAGCGAGGTGGGTTAGGAACTGGTTGCAGGATAGAGTTCAGAGGGTGGTGATCAATGGTGCCAGGTCCAGCTGGAGAGCTGTGACTAGTGGTGTCCCCCAGGGATCGGTGCTGGGACCGGTCTTGTTCAACATCTTCATCAATGACATTGATGAGGGCACAGAGTGTCTGCTCAGCAAGTTTGCCGACGACACCAAGCTGGGAGGTTTGGCTGATACGGCTGAGGGCTGTGCTGCCATCCAGAGAGACCTGGACAGACTGGAGGGCTGGGCACAGAGAAACCAGATGAAGNACTTAGGGGAGATTTACTCAATGTTTATAAGTATCTGAAGGCTGGCCAGGAGCAGGGGGGGACAGGCTCTTTTCACTTGCTCTCTGTGATAGGACAAGGAGCAATGGGTGTAAGTTGCAGCACAGGAGGTTCCGCCTCAACACAAGGGGGAATTTCTTTACTGTGAGGGTCACAGAGCACTGGAACAGACCCCCCAGGGAGGTTGTGGAGTCTCCTTCTCTGGGGACTTTCAAGGCCCGCCTGGATGCGTTCCTCTGTGATCTGTGTTAGCTAGTTTTGTCGTGCTCTGGCAGGGGGGTTGGACTCGATGATCTCTTGGGTCCCTTCCAACCCCTAACATCCTATGATCCTATAGAACACCCAGTCAGGGTAAGGAAACAGATGACATTTTTTATAGGCAGCTGGGAGAAGGTTCACAGTCGCTGACCCTTGTGCTCATGGGAGACTTCAATCTTTCTGATGTCTGTTGGAAATGTAATACAGCAGAGAGAGAATAGTCTCAGAGGTTCCTCCAGTGTGTGGAAGATAACTCCTGATACAACCGGTGAGGGAGCCAACCAGGGAATGTGCCCTCTTGGACCTGCTTCTTGTGAACAGGGAAGATCTTGTGGAAGAAGTAAAGCTTGGAGTTTGTCTGGGGCACAGTTATCATGAATTGACTGAGTTTTCAATCCTTGGGAAAACAAGGAGAGACTAGAGAAACAGTTACCCTAGACTTCCAGAGGGCAAACTTTGGCCTGTTCAGGAGACTGATTGACAAAGTCCCTTGGAAGGCTGCCCTAAAAGACAGAAGATTCCCGGAAGGCTGGACATACTTCAAGAGGGAAGTCTTAAGGGCACAGGAGCAGGCTGTCCCCATGAGAAGAAAGATGAGTAGGCGAGGAAGGAGACCAGCTTGGCTAAACAGGAATCTTTGGCTGCATCTCAAGAACAAAAAAGGAGTCTATGACCTGTGGAAGAGCGTGTAGGCCTCTCATGAAGACTTTAAGGATGTAGTCAAACTGTGCAGAAAGAAAATCAGGAAGGCCAAAGAGCAGCTAGAGCTCAACTTAGCTACAGCTGTTAAGAATAATGAAAGACGTTTCTATAAAAACATTAATAACAAAAGGAGGACCAGGAAAAATCTCCATTCTATTTTGGATACCGAGGGTAACCTAGTAAATGATGATGTGGCAAAGGCTGAGGTGTGTTCAATGCCTACTTTGCCTCAGTCTTTGCAGTGGAACTAGGTGTTCCCTAGACAACAGGCCTCATGAGCTTGGAGAAAAAGTGCGAAGCAGAATGAGGCCATCACAATTGGAAAGTAAGTGGTCAGTGACCTGCTACATAAACAAGTCTAGAAGGCTGGATGGGATCCACCCAAGGGTGCTGATAGAGTCTGCAAATGTTGCTGCACTAGGCACAGCTGCCAACTTGTCCTTGGAATGTAGTGAATGGAGAGAGACAGTGGTACTTCAAAGATTAGCAGAAAGAAGTTTTCGTCTGAATTCCACTGTTTGCTGAAATGGATCAAGTTTCTTCCTGGATTCATGGCTGTAGGAATTGGCACACTGGAAGTGGGCAAGTCACTTAGAATCACATGGAACAGGGAACAGGACTTTAAAATGCCTACTGATTCTGAGGGACATGTGCGCAGACAGAATACATTTCCACAAAGAGGTGGAAGTCTCTTCCCTTTGAGGGGTTTGAGACAGTAGTTTGGCCCACTTGTGTTAAGAACATGTGATTAATATCTCCATGTAGGGTGAATTAAATGTGTCTTGATTTTTCCTGAAATCAAGTTAGGTTTGGTTTTGCCTGTAAGTGGTTTTCAAACCATCCTTGTTGTTTTTATTAGCACATTAATTAAATTAATCGGTTCATTTCATCTTGGGATAAACCCTTGACAATCCACCTCTTAAAGCTTGACACAATGTAAATGAAGAGTGAGACAAAAACTTTGCAATTCAGTTGCTGCATATCCAGCTAAAGAAAGCAGTTACTTTAGGACTATGTTGCTAAATCACTTAGGTAGATGTAACATGTAAGAAGGGGACTACTGATCCAAGATCAAGAGATGCAATCTATTCAACTACAACAAGTATGTTTCTACTTTTGGCACTCTTTTCTTACCAATTTGTCATTAATATCATACCATAGTGATATTGAGTTATCCATTGTAGTTTCCAATACCCCATCATCTTTCTCATGAGGTACTTCTTGAATAGAGGCAAAATAATCTACGAAAGCAAGTCAACAGTTTTATTATTGTTTTCAATTTTTTTCTCAGGCTTCAAAGATGACAGAAGTGACTCAGACTACTTCTGTAAACTAAGGTACCACCTGCAGCCAGCACCTATCTGTAATGCTCCTGAGCGCATGGTTTGAGAAGCATTATTCCATTTGCTGCCTTGCACACATCAGTCATATATTTGTCTTCCTCCAAACTGCAACCCCACTCATATGCCAGTACGTCATCACCTCCTCTTCATACAGGCAGCAACTGCTCAGAGTAAAACACCGTGCACATTTTCCCCTCCATCTTTACCTATATTTATCAATAAATATATTTGTGGACATACTCATCACTGTAATCAACACTGCCTCTGTCCACGCAAAAGAAACTGCAAATGACATACCATTTATGCTGTATTCTCACCACTTTCTACCCTTGTTTTATAGCTTCTAATTTAAAATTCTATGCTAGGAACAGTCAACACGTGGTCAATAAACACTACCCAGTAAAATACAATCAATCAGCTCATCAGCCACTTAGCACGTGCAACATCTTTGTCTGATCAAAGTGAGCTTTTATCAGTACTGTGAACCTAATGACTGAAAGCAATCAAAAGATAAGGTTCAAATCAAATGGTACAGCTCATGTGGAACAAGTAATTCAGAATGCAGCAGGGAAGTCACAGAATCTTAGACACACCTAGGTTGGAACAGACCTTTAACACCTTTAAGCCAAGTCCTTAACCTAACAGTAAAAAGCCCACTGCTAAAGTATGTCACTAGCACCATACGTACACAACTTTCAAACACATTCAGGGACACAAATTTACCTCCCTGAGCAGCCTGTTCCAGTGCCTGATGACCCTTTCAATAAAGCTTTTCCTACTATCTAGCCTAAATTTCCCCTGAAGCACCTTGAGGCCATTTCTTCTTGTATTATCAATCATTACTTGTGAGAAGAGACCAACACCCACTTCTCAACCTCTTTCAAGTAGTTACAGAGAGGGATTAGGTCTCCCTTTAGCCTCCTTTTCTTCAGACTAAATAGCTCCATCTTTCTCTGCTGTCCCTTCTAAGGCCTGTTCTCCAGACCCTTCAGTCACCTTGCTGTCCTTCTTTGGACATGCTCCAGCACCTCTCTTTCTCTACCGTGCCCCAAAATGAACACAATACTTGAGGTGTGGCCTCACCAGTATCTTCTTTCTCTCTTATCACTTTTCCAACATGAAAGCCAGTTATACTGTTAAGAGTGAATATACTGTGTAGAACCCATTACCAAACCTTTGCACAAGGAAATTACCTCAGCATCATCTGTGCAAGAAGAACACAACACCAAACAGCTTCAACACTGTGGCTTTTATCATATCCAATGCTACAGCTGAAGCCCTGAGATACAAGGCTAAAAACTGTAGGGTAAACATGGTGAGGAGAGGCTTTCAAACAAAATGCATGCAGTGAATCTCTTCTATTGCAGGTAACTTTCAACACTCGTGGAAGTTAGGGGGAGAAGGAAAAGCTGCTTCTCCTGTTTACCCACCTAAAATTGATGCCAAACCTCGAGAAAAGGTGCTCTTGTGCTCTTCTTCTGGAAAACGGAAAGTACGAAATGGCAAAGCTCTTAAGCGATCACATGTCTTTCAAAAGAAAAAAAATAACAAAAGCAGGCTGAAAAAAATCTGCATATCAACAGCAAAAAGACAACAATTATTTACAAGAGCTTTCCTACAAACCAGCTGTCAGCCCCAACATGAAACTTTCTCTGCTGGGTAGTTAGGCAAGAGTATAACCTCAGATTCCTTTATCATTGTGAAGTTGGCAAAGGAAATTATTGTCCATCTGTCAGGTAGATCACTTTAAAATGTAAAAATGCAACGTGGCAGAGCACACAAAACCTCATTTTTTTGAGGGGAAGGATACTGACAAAAACAAAACCAACCAGCTCTTACACTAGTCTACAGACCTGACAAGGTGGTTCTATCTCCAATCTCAAATGAAGACAGCAGCTGCTGTTAAGTCAAACGTACCTTCTTTAAGAAAGACTACTTCATAAAGCAATTTCTGCTTTATTCTGCTGACTCCTTAACTTTACATATAAAGCTTAAGTGTTGCAATAGAACACACCAGCTTAGATGTAAATGCTTTCTCATCTTGACCCCCACTCTTCCCCAGAATCAGTGAAACTGAACTACTTACTGAATTTTGAGAAGCACTCAGGTCAAGAAAACTTTTCCAGTTCACTTTCCAGTCTTCCTGCTTTCCAGAATTAGATCTACTTGTCACACAATGCTTTTGCTGTATATTCAGACTGTAACATACAAGCATGAAAAATGAAACTTAGCACATCTGTTAGTGGAAATAACAATTATGCATAAAGATGAAGTCTATTATGCATTCCTCTAATCCTGATATGTATCAACTTACTCATTTATTTATGCAGGCACTAAGAACCAACTCAAATTCACAACCTAAAAAGTAGCTGCCAAGTAGTCTTCCTGTTTTAGAAAAGACTTCAAGAGGTAAAAAGACATCACCTTTAGAATAAAGAAAACGAAACCAGAGAAAATTCCCAGATAATGTCAAGAAAAAGGCAAAACTGACCAAATTCAGAAAAGTATAAAAACAGAAAGTTAGACCAGAGCTTGGGTTCTGACTACGGCAACAAGAATGAAAGGTCCCCAAGATCCAAATACTATAATTAGTCTTAATTAACCATTGTTTGCAGCAGCTTAGCAGTAGCAGGCCTGAGCACTATTTTATGAGGTCCAGGTAGAAACTATAACAGAATTTAAGATTAATCAAAGACTTAATGACAGATGATAGTATCCAGATGTAACTTCTACTTACTCTAAACAAATTATAATACACTATTATACGAAAACCACACCTCTGAAAGTTAGGATACCACCTATACTTGAAGACCCTTACCTGTCAAGATTATGCAGTGAAACTTAAAAACTACTGTACCACTAAATGGAGATGAAGAAATTACATAGCCATCAGCCTAAGGATAAGGACCAGCAAAAATAAGATGAATAAATATGTTGTGTTAACTTAGATTGCACAAAAAATGGCTGTTTTAATGACTGTTGTGCTAGCTTTGCAAGGATAACCCCCTAACACTCCTTTCTGTGCAGAAATGAAATTAATAGCTAAGAACTCAACTTTCTGCATTACCAGTTTGCAGGCTGGGTGTGATGGTATGCTTAACCCTTCTCATGAATATGACCCCTGTCTCTTCTACTCTGCTGAGCTAACAACGCAATAACATGTCTATAGGTGTGGCAATTCCACCCCACCCAATATGGATCAGGGGAAAGAAACAAAATAGCCAAGGGCTGACTTGAGCAATAAGCTCAAGGTATGTTTGGTATGTAGCTTTGAGTCAATCATCTACCTCCTCTTTTTACAGGCAGCAAAAAGAGCACTTTTAGCTCTCTCGAGTGACAGCTGGCTGACAGGACCTCTCCTTGGGCAGGGACCCCTGACAAGGATACTTCTCTAAGAGGTTGACAGATTACTTGCTGCAGCAACTCCAGAAGATGCTCATTAAGTGGTTAATAGCATGCAAACACTTCACTAAGGACATTCCAATCCCCCCAATATTGTTAGTAAGTCAGATTTACTGGTCAAACTTTGTTAAATCACTGTTTTGAATCAATACTGTTACTTCTGTCTAGCAAGTGTAGTGTATAAACCCATTTGTGACAAAGGGTAAACGATCACATGAGTTTTGAGACAACACAGACAATTACCTCTTTGATTGCAAACCCTGTAGCATTTCTTTGCAGAACTTAACCTTACTGTCAGCAACCGGAAGTTCTTTGTGTAGATGTCCACCACATTCATCTCTCAGTAGCCCCAGGGCTGCATTTAACAACTGAATGACTGTTAAGAAATTCAGGTTTTCAGCTTCATACAAATTTCCTGTACAATACTAGAAGTATAGGAAGCAAGGAAAAACAAAATGAACGGTATCAGAAAGTTATGTCTTCTGTAGTCAAGAGTAAGAATACATAGTTCTACTTTGCATTTTGATTCAACTCCTGATTCAGTTTTTAAAAAACTGCAATCTTGTTTTCTAGAATCAGATGCTTGAAAGCGGTCTATAAAGCAACAGGAACTAAGAAAGCTTCAGCTAATGAGGTATTTCATTTAACCACTGCTCCAAAAGATGTGGCAGCTGATACAGCACCACACAATGCCCTGGAAACAAAAGCCCATTAGTTAAAACAGTAGTTAAACTGGTCAACCTACTTCTAATGTCTAAACAAGAAAAAAAGGAAACCAAGTATTAATAAAGCAGCTTTATCAATGGTCTTACTGAATTCAGGTTAATGTTTGAAACAGAAGCAATACAAAAACAACAGCATCGCTATCTTAAACTTTTACATACTAATTAGACATATTTTCTCCACCCTTCAGAGAACAATCCTTATCTATGTTGTGAGCTCTGACTCTTTTTACACACAAGATGCAACAGCCGGATACCTTTTTTTTCCACAATCCTGAAGAATTTTTGGTATGTGGAAGACATTTTTTTTCTGGGGTTCTGTATTGCTGCAGAAATAGCTCACTGAGTCAAAAACTGCATTTCTGCCACCTAGACCCAGTGAAAGATAATTCATACTCTCTCTCTCCTTTCTATATCTGTCTTAGAAGATTAGTATATTAGTAGCATTAGGCAGCACAGTTGTTTCGGTACTGGGAGAGGGAAAGAAAAGGATGAGAAGTTTGGAGACCCTGGCCAGCAGAGACAAGCTTACTGGCAGTTTTGCAGGTTTTTTTCTGTTGGTTTGTCTTTTAACTCTTTCTTTACTCTCTGTTAACAAAACTTGTTATCCTGTCTTTCCTATAACATTGTCTGTGTTTTTCCTGTGATGTATTTTTATTCCCCAGGGATGCAATTAGAGATGTTTTTGAAAAATGGTATAGCAATAAGGACAACAATTACTTACTTGGTGTATGTAACTTTCAAATCTATGCATTAAAATTTGCGGAACATGGGGAGCAACTTTAGTTCCATCTAAAACACGCTGGCTAGCAGAATCTTGGATTATAGCAATTACAGAATCCACAGCTTCCTTTTCCTCTTTCAGAGATGTAAGCGTTTCCATTATAAAGCTCCACATGCTGCGGACCTTGACAGGCAAGAAGGACAAGAAAATGCTACATTAAAATGTATGCCATACTACCTAAACTGACAGACCATCAAAACAGCGTAAATGCAGATTAAAAGGCTGCATAATCACAGGTAGACCAACAGAAAATAGAAAACAACAGTATCTGAGAGTAAATGCGGCAGATTTAACAATGTAAAATGTAAGATCTTCTGTGTGGCAGATGTAAGCAGCAGCACAGTATGCTGCCACAGAGGAAACAAATGCTCACCTTTTCAATTCTCTCAGTTTTGTCGATTTTGGTTTGCTCTTTTTGTTTCATCCTGCATGCAAATGCAGAACAAAAATTCAGGTGGACCACAATGAAATTATAGATCATATTTCACAACATCAAGTAAGAAATTAATTTTATATATGCTAACTTGATTATAAGAAGTACTTACAAGTCAAACCGCATCTGCAGGACTCCATATTTAATCTTCAAATGTTCTATTTCTTCAGTTAAAAGCCTAAGAGATAAGTTAACACGTTATCACGGATTTTTAAAAAATCCAAGTTTCTACTCTGTTATTTTAATAATTGCTTTTAATCACTAAGCAATCATGCTTTTTCTTTCCAAAACTCTATACTGAAGCAATTTTGGAAAAATAAAGGAACAATAAAGGTAAGGAAAAAAAACCTAAAACAAAGCAAACCCTGAACTCTTGAATTTCTCAACACGACTTTGTGAAGAAAGACAGGTAGGAAAGCCACTGCAGTATTTGGAAATTAAGCAATTTAAGAAGTCACTTATTCTATTGCAATGAATGGCTTTTATTAGACCCAAGAAAAATTAACTTAATAGAAATTACGTTATCAGTACAAACCTCCAAACAACCATATCCCACAGTTTTGAAAAAACTAGAGAACACAACACAAGAGCACAAGCACCTGGACCACCAAATGCCTTTACTGAACTCAGATGTATGCAAAAACACAGTGCAGTGCCCTAACTGTCAGCCGCACACAGTGCCTGAATAATGCCGAATTTCTCAAGTTCACAGTCCTGATGCTATGCTGTACTGAAAAAATACACACATACGCCACATGAATCTCTACCTCACCTACTTCTTCTGTCAGTGGTTTGTTGCTTCTTAGAGGACACTGGGCTACTGACCTTACCCATGAAGACCGGGAGAGAAAAAATTGCACTGGGTACTTTGATCATTTCATTCAGCACCAGTCACACATCCTCCATATAATTCCACTTTCTAATAACATATCTATAGGAAGCCTTTTTAAAGCCTCTTACCAGGCTCATGGAATTTTAGCTAAACTTTGGCCTCCATAACTACATCACTGTATACTGAGAAATAGTTCTGCATACACGTTTGTGAGTCAGTCCCCTTTTCCATATTGTGTATGCTGCTTCTTTGGTTTCTGAGCTCAATCACTAGATCACTGTTTTAACTGTTAGTTTCATGTTATGCCTTTGTCTTTTTTCCACTCAAGGGGATGGCCCAGCTTGAGCTTCAACAAGACTCCTAACCTGGTGAGATCAGCTATTATCCACCGCTGATCTTCCAGACACATGGGGAGGAAGCTGTATTCCACAGCCTGAGGGGAATGAAGAAACACTTCAAGGGCGTAGGATGTTTGGTGAAAGAGTCTGGGGTACAAATTATATTCCCATTAGTTTAATTTTCAGGTGAGGACATGTGCTAGAATAGAAGGATTCAGAGCATAAATGCCTGGCTACACGACTGGTGCTACAGGCAGGGCTTTGGGTTCTTTGATAATGGCTGTTTTTTTAAGACACTAGACCTGACAGTTACACATGGGAAAGGTCTACCTCAGAAGGGAAAAAGGTTTCTGGGGCAGGAATTGGTAGGGCTTAGAGAGTTATAAACCAGATTTGTAGCGGGGTGGGATAGTTGATGGGTGCGCAAAAGTGGGACAGAGCTCTGGTCTTGATGAAAACCACGCAGCCTCCTACTGTCCTACAGTGAAATCAGAGAGGTCAGCTCGCTCCCTGAAATGCCTGTAGACCAATGCATGCAGCATGGGGAACAAGCAGGAGGAGTTAGAAATCTGTGTCCAGTCAGGTGATTATGATCTAGTGGCAATTACAGAGACCAGGTGGGACAGCTCACATGACTGGAATGTGGTCATAAACAGCCACGTCCTTTTCAGGGGTGACAGTTAGCAAGGCAAGGTGGTGGAGTAGCTCTTCACGTGAGACAGCAACTGGAATGTATTGAGTTCTGTCCAGGGGTGGATGAAGAGACAGTTGAGTTTGTGGGTATGGATTAAGTGGCACGCTGGCAAGGGTGACACTATTGTGGGTGTCTATTACAGGCCACCNCCTCAGAAGGGAAAAAGGTTTCTGGGGCAGGAATTGGTAGGGCTTAGAGAGTTATAAACCAGATTTGTAGCGGGGTGGGATAGTTGATGGGTGCGCAAAAGTGGGACAGAGCTCTGGTCTTGATGAAAACCACGCAGCCTCCTACTGTCCTACAGTGAAATCAGAGAGGTCAGCTCGCTCCCTGAAATGCCTGTAGACCAATGCATGCAGCATGGGGAACAAGCAGGAGGAGTTAGANCTGGGAATCAGGAGAGGTGCCTTGGGAGTGAAGGATAGCAAATGTCACACCAATCTTCAATAAGGGTAAGGAGGACCCAAGTAACTATAGACTGGTCAGCCTCACCTCCATCCCAGGAAAGGTGGTGGAACAATTTATCCTTGATGCTGTTTCTAGACACACCAAGGACAAGTGGGTTAACCAGGGTTAACTAGGTTAACCTGATAGCCTTTTATGAGGACACAACTAGGTGGATAGCTGATGGCAAAGCAGTGGATGTGGTCTAGCTTGACTTCTGTAAAGTATTTTGGGAGGGCTATGGTTGAGNGGAACTTAAGACAAGAGAGGAGTTTGTCCTCATTGATGAGGACTAGGTTAAGAATCAGTTGAGCAAACTGGAGGTACATAAATCCATGGGCCCAGATGGGATGCACCCACAAGTGCTAAGTAAGACAGCAGAAGTCATTGCTAGGCCACTCTCCATCATATTTGCTAAGTCCTGGGAATCAGGAGAGGTGCCTTGGGAGTGAAGGATAGCAAATGTCACACCAATCTTCAATAAGGGTAAGGAGGACCCAAGTAACTATAGACTGGTCAGCCTCACCTCCATCCCAGGAAAGGTGGTGGAACAATTTATCCTTGATGCTGTTTCTAGACACACCAAGGACAAGTGGGTTAACCAGGGTTAACTAGGTTAACCTGATAGCCTTTTATGAGGACACAACTAGGTGGATAGCTGATGGCAAAGCAGTGGATGTGGTCTAGCTTGACTTCTGTAAAGTATTTTGGGAGGGCTATGGTTGAGTCCATAGACCCTTTGACTGAAGCAGAAGAGTTTAACCTTGGACAGATTAAAGTGCATACATGAGAACAAGGAGTCAGAGATATCTGAAGAATGTAAACTGACCATGCTGGGAGAAACTTGGTAAGAGATGAGCAAGGGCCATATGAAGCTGAAACGCCAATGGCCACTTGTTTGTATATATGTTGTACCAATAACATAAGGGCACCTGTGTGCAGTAAGGGTATAAAAAGGAGCTAGCTGCATTAATAAAGTATCTTCTTCGACTGCTTGCACATTGGTCTTGACTCTGTGCCGCATGTCCACTCCAACCGCAACAGCATTTGATACAGTGTCCCACAGCACCCTTGCAGCCAAAATGAGGCAGTGTGGTCTAGATGANTTCTAGACACACCAAGGACAAGTGGGTTAACCAGGGTTAACTAGGTTAACCTGATAGCCTTTTATGAGGACACAACTAGGTGGATAGCTGATGGCAAAGCAGTGGATGTGGTCTAGCTTGACTTCTGTAAAGTATTTTGGGAGGGCTATGGTTGAGTCCATAGACCCTTTGACTGAAGCAGAAGAGTTTAACCTTGGACAGATTAAAGTGCATACATGAGAACAAGGAGTCAGAGATATCTGAAGAATGTAAACTGACCATGCTGGGAGAAACTTGGTAAGAGATGAGCAAGGGCCATATGAAGCTGAAACGCCAATGGCCACTTGTTTGTATATATGTTGTACCAATAACATAAGGGCACCTGTGTGCAGTAAGGGTATAAAAAGGAGCTAGCTGCATTAATAAAGTATCTTCTTCGACTGCTTGCACATTGGTCTTGACTCTGTGCCGCATGTCCACTCCAACCGCAACAGCATTTGATACAGTGTCCCACAGCACCCTTGCAGCCAAAATGAGGCAGTGTGGTCTAGATGATCAGGTAGTAAGGTGGCTCGTGAACTGGCTGCAGGATAGAAGCCAGAGAGTAGTGGTCAACGTCACAGAGTCTAGTTGGAGGCCTGTACCCAGTGGAATCTCCCAAGGGTCAGTACTGGGACCAGTACTAGTCAATCTACTTACTGATGACTTGGATGAATGATTAGAGTGCTCTGTCAGCAAGTTTCCTGATAACACAAAGCTGGGAGGTGTTGCTGACACCCCAGAAGGCTGTGCTGCCATTCAGCAGGACCTGGACAAGCTGGAGAGCTGGGCAGGGAAACCAACTGTTCTGTGAAAGTAACCACTTATTTACTATAAACTTGTCTTGGCTTTTTCTCATTCTGAAGACCCTGGAAGATCTAACCAGGATACAACTGTTCCTAGCATGGGGCTGAAATACAATGGAAGAAGTAGCAGTGAAAAACTGGATCACATATAAAAGCATTCACTGGGTACCTTTTTTTTGTTTTTCAGTTGTTGTTACTGTGCTGCAGGAAGGAGGGGTACAATCCTTGTGGTATTTGTGCTACGTCCTTTGTCTTAAATGTGGAGAAATATGGATTTAAATGCTGCTGTTAGCCTGGGATGTTCAGTAATGGGGAAAGACTCTGCTAAAGCTCCTATAAAAGCTTGCTGTAAAAGTTTAATGACTATGCTGAGTAATTCAGGTGTCCTGCAATATCATGTCCATGTAATCTTCATTTTGGTGCGGGAAGTCTTTTTCGCTTGACGTAAGCACAATGGAAAAGTCAGTCTCGCTTGGAGCCACATGTATCAGAGAACTGGTCCTTAAAAGAAACAAGGGGAGATGAAGAACTATGCACAGACTGAAAGGACGGGTTTCCATAAGAACCGTTGGAGATTTCTTCCCCAATGACATGGAGACAGCAGATCTGTCTAGTTACGTAAGAACACGTGACTCATCTCTGTATGTCTATGTTGTGGTTTTCATATAGTGTGAATTAAAAGTTTGGTTTTTCCCCCAAATCGAGCTAGTCTTTGTTTTTGTCTGCACCTTTGTAAGTGATTTTGAACCGTTTCCTTGTTTGCTTTTGTTTCAAACCTTCAGCAAATTACTTAATTGGTTAATATTTCCTTGGACCTGACCAACTGATAAACCAATGACCGCAGAATTCCCTGATCAGTTTTAATGCCCAAGTAACCACCTCCTTCCAAGTGAAGAACTAATTTCTTTTAGACTACTGTACTTCACAGGAAACCATAAAAACAGTGGTTCAAAGGAGGTAAAGAGAGGAAAAATGGGGAGAAGCTCAACAGAACTCACTCACTTCATTAGTCTCCTCAAATCCTTTTAAAAAAACATAGAAAAATGTGCTTTTATAGATTCTACTTTTCAAAATGCTTTACTTACTCTGCTTTTCTCTTGTGTTCTTGAGTAACAAAATACTTCCTCTGAAAGATTTGCAGAAGTTTATTGTATGCCACAGTACGTCTTGCTTTCGCCATGTGCTTGTCACTAGGGCTCCACTTCACAGCTTCAGCAAATGGTATATCTGTGCCTAAATGAAAGATAGTGCATCTTCACTTTTAGCAAGCAGACAACTTCCTAACCCAACTAGTTTAAACTGGAAGAATCACAAATCAAGTTGTCTATTTTAGCTGGTCTAAAACAAGATTACTCAGTGCACTTACTAGCTTTTTTTTGCCTTTTGTATATATTATCTTTTCTTCACTATCACTTCCTTTCCCAGCTCTTTTAGGTTACCAAGACAATACAAAATGCCTAAACCAGACAGTTCTGATCTTTCAGAATTCCTTAAGTTGTGAGAAAGAATACAGTATTGCAGTCCAATATTTTAAAGCCAAATCATTGCATGTGTGGGTAACGCACTATATAGATGAACCTTGAGTTAAAGCTCATAAAGCAACATACAACAGAACAATCTACATTGTTCTGTCAGCAGGATGTCTACACAAGTGCACAGAACTCTGAACACTTTTGATCTGAGCAGCCAACTCAGAATTATTAAAGCTGTTTGGCATACGTTAAAAAAGGGAACATATTCACTGTCACAACGACAAATGAAGCACTTTTCTTGTCCCATTTAAGCTTACCTACAGAGTTCCTTTTCATGTCCTCAATCAATACATATCTTGCCCACTGGTACATCAGGTGAACAAACTTAGGACTGTGATAAGAAGCCAATACAGAAGTTCTAAATAATGGAAGGCGGCCTTTGTCTTCATTCTAGAAAAATTTAATTGGTTTTAAACACAAAGCTAATCTAAGAAAGTCTAAGAAACAGTCATCCATCATTTAGGTGAGTACCAAAACACAGCAGTCTACTTGCCCATAAGCCTAAAGCTAAACTATGTTGCCACCAAGGTTCACTGAAACTAAAACTTTTGGAATGAGCCCCCCCATCACCCCTAGTTTTGTACACAAAAGAATTTAAACACAAGGGCTCAATTCAGCATTGGGTAAACATCAGAAATCCCTGCCTTTCTCACTCCTACCTGCCAATACCTGCCTTTGAGAAACTGTGCAAGTTTTTCATATTTTCTGCTTGCACGATTAATCAGTATGCTTTGTCCTGCTTTATCTTGTGCAAAGACACTGCATAGTTGGCTTTTACCACATCCATTGCTGCAAAAAAATAACCACTGCAGTACCTAAAGTCTCAATTTATAGAACTACCATTAAAACAAATACAGTGCAAGAAGATAACATGATAACACTTGAAGCAATTGTTTTTGAGTCTTTTCTGTTAGAAAGCTCACTCTAAACTTCAGTCCCTTTCCCCATTCATCCAGGAAGTTCAAAAAGTTTTTCACGGATCTGGAATCACTTTCACCATAATAAACACCTTCCCCAGCAAGTTAAGCAAACATTTCTCAATTTGAAGGAAATTATGCTCATGCAGACATGAGGTACCCTCTAGATTGCTGTTTAACGAAATCCCATTATCCAGGAGCATGCCACAGCACTTTTAAGACCCAAGGTTGAGCCTCTGTCATCTCAACTTCACCATGAAACAATTTTTTTCCATAAATAAGTCTAAGATAAAGATAACTAAGATAAACAAGAAACAAAGTGAAACTGAATTCATTGATAAAACCTTATGCAAAACTCCTTTTATACAAGGATCATATACTCTCTCTCAAAAAAAAAACGGGGTCACAGAAACCACTTCCACTCTTCATAATACTCACTGCGATTTCTCTTAGCCATTTACAGCACAGTTGCCTAAATTTATATTCTGAACTGCACCTGTACAGTCTTCCAGTTTTAAAAGGATGGGAGAAAAAAAGAAAGCAGTTTCAAAACATGTTCAAATATTCAGTTACTTTAGTAACAATTAACCATTATAAAAATAAGACTAAGAAAATTAGGGGATACAGACTACTGCAAGAACAACTAAAAGGTTGTTAAACAACAAGGCTTTCCTGACATAATACGTTAATTACATACTACTTCAGAGAGAGATTTGTCTACATGAGTTTTAAAGATTTAAAAAAAGAGGTCAAAATGTGGACAAGTTTCACAATACTGGTCTTCCTCTGGACACTTCTTTAACCTGTAAGCTAGAATAGCTCAGCTATAGGATAGGAGAAAAAAAAAATTAAGATTAAGTTCTTGCCATGTTGAAGTCCCTGACAGCAGTTAATAACTCAGAAATTTTACTTGTTGTTTGGTCAGGGAAATGAACAGGAAAGGCAGAATATTTTACAGATATAATTTTTTTCAACAGACTTGCCAAATTAGCACTCGCTAACGGACTACTTCTTTTCCCCTCCCAACCTCAGCAAGTGCATAACTGACACCGTTAATTACATGCATGGTAGTCACTTCAGAAGCCAAACACTTACAGGAAAGCTGCTGCTGCACGGGTTGGATCCAGCTTAGCAAACAAGAAGATCATGGTATCTTTAAAGGCACTGTTGCCGAAGTCGCCAAACAAACTCCTAATGCATAGATCAACAACCACATCAGAGGCGAGCAGGAAGTCAGATTTAAACAACATTTTTACTGTCCACTTAAGATGATAGGTCACTACTTTTAAAATACGGTGCTACATATGGACACTGCTCTCATAAAATCACAGAATGGTTTAGGTTTAAAAAGATCTCAGAGGTCATGTAGTTCCTAACACCCTCTGCCATGGGCAGGGACATCTCTCACTAGACCAGCTTGCTCAGAGGCCCATCCAACCTGGCCTTGAACCCTTCTGGGGAGGAGGCATCCACAACCTCCCTGAAAAACTTGTTCCAGTGCCTCAGCACCCTCATAGTGAGGAATTTCTTACTAAGATCTGATACAGTAGCTTGGATTTTAACACATAACAGTAATTTGAAAGTTTGTATTTTAATACTTAACAGTAGCTTGAACATCAGTCTGAACCTTAACATACATTAGAATCATAGAATCATAACGGATTGGAAGGGACCTCAAAAGATCATCTAGTCCAATCCACCTGACACAGCAGCATCACCTAGACCAAGTCACACAAGAACACATCCAGGCGGGCCTTGAACATCTCCAGTGAAGGAGACTCAACAACCTCCATGGGCAGCCCCTTCCAGTGCTCCATTACCGTCACTGTGAAGAAGTTCCTTCTCAGGTTGATGTGGAACTTTCTATGTTCCAGCTTACCACCACTGCCCCGTGTCCTATCACTACATGACATTGAGAATAGCCCAGCTCCATCCTCCCGACACCCACCCCTCAAATATTTGTAGACATTAATGAGGTCACCCCTCAGTCTCCTCTTCTCCAAGCTAAACACACCCAGCTCCCTCAGCCTCTCAACACTAATATGTTGAACTTTATCATGTTCATGAACAGTAAGCATTATGTTTAGACTAACTTAGCTTGCAGGAAACGCCTCACCTTTGAAAGAAAGAAAACAACAGAGAAGCAGCTTACACAGCAAGAATCTTGTACAGCTTAGCAGCAAAGGTGACAACTGGAAAGTTCCACAAGGAGAAGACCTCCCACATGAAAGACCCTCTTAATATGTATGCTCTATCTGGGAGTAATTTATGTAACTACTTACAGGAATTCATTTGTATAACCCTATCTTCTCTAATGAATATGCATAATTAACCTGTATAAATAGAAACACATTTTAAACTAACGGAACACCTGTTTTGGTTGGAGTTATCCCTCAGGTGTCCAGCCCTGAAGAAACGAATACCTGCTTCATAACATTCATTGTGAGTTTCTTTGTTCCAGATCCAGTCTAAATCTGCACTCTTTTAGGTTGAAGCCATTCCCCATGTCCTATCACTAGATACCGACTTTCCTGTAGGCCGCCTTCAGATACTGGAAGGCTGCTATAAGGTCATCGTGGACCCTTCTCTTCCACAGGTTGAACAGCTCCACTTCTCTCAAACTGTTTTTATACGAGAGGTGCACCAGCCCCGCCCAATCTTGTGGCTCTCCTCTGGGAGAAGCTTGTTGCTTCAACAGCTCTACGTCAAGATGTGTACAACCACGCATCTTTCTCCACCCAGCCTTTACAAGGGAACTGGAGCCATTTCGGTGAGAGCGCTTCTCTCGTAACAGTTCCGGAGTTGACCTCCTACTCTCTTCCCTCCGAGATGGGTCGCGGTCAAATCTCGTATCCTCGGACACGGACGCACGGGTCGCTGCCGCATTCAGGCTACTACCCTGTGATACGGAGGCACCCCCTACTCTTCCCTCCCCAGAAAGGGTGAACCTCAGGCCCCACGCGGACGGCCCCTCCCCATGATCCCCCTTTTCCCGCACTTACCGTCGTGACTGGCGGTTTCTGTGGTAGGGCGTCCCATGGAATCCTAGAGCCCAGAGGTACATCCAGAAATGCTCGCACTTCCACCAAGTGTCCACACCAGACCTACCGACGGGGGAACGCAAACGACGGCGAACTCGTTTCCCCAACATCAACGCTTTCCTGCCCGCTCGGCAGAAACGCCGCCACCTCGCACCAAACAAATGAGATTGCGCGCAAGGAAAGCCGGGAGCACGTCCCTAACGGCCGCAGCACGCAGCCTCCCGCCCGCATGCGTTCCTCCGTCCTTGCCGCGAAACGGCGGCGCACGCGGATGTCGTAGTCATTGCCGTCATCGGCACATGTGTCCGCCGCGGCCACGAAGCCCCTCACCTACAGGAAGGGGCCGTGCCGCGCTGCGGGAGCCGAGTCGAGCTTTCCAACGCTATTTGCCCAGCAGTACGTTTGCCAGGTGTTAACGCGGGAGCCAAGCAAAGTCGCGCAGGGAGCGGGCTGCGCGGTTGCCGCGAGTGACCCCAAGGTATTTCAGTGGCCAGGCCGGGAAGTTCTCGCACGCTTCCCGTTACGGGACGGGGAGCGGCGGTGCCGGTGTGACAGCGGTACCCACCTCGCAGCCGGACCGGCCGTCCAGCCAGCTGCTGGGGGTCGCCTCAGCGGCCGGGGGTCGCCTCAGCGGCCGGGAGACCCCTCCGCCCGAGCAGCTCAGCCCCGTTCCTGGAAAATAAATGCAGCAGTCGTGCCTCCAGCCACTCGACTGCCGTAGCAGTCACTGTGTGCAAGCAAATGCAGACTCGACGTTCCTTTGCAAATACTTGAGATTTTATTGAAACATTAGAAAGGTCATGACCAGAAGTATCCTTACGTTCAAGTCTTTTTTTTCCCCGCATCTGTGTCTTTGCCCTACAGTTTTTCCTTACTTTTTGCAGTCTGTTCAGGCTCTTCTTTTGCTCTTTGTTAATTGTCATCCTCACTTCCAGAAAACATTTCTTTTTCCAAGGATTTACCCTCTTCTGCTCTCAGGCCCTACAGCTGAGAGCTGTAGGATGGACAAAATTTCTTCACACAGAAGGCATATGACAGAGAAGGAGTCCTCCAGTGCAAAAAGCACTCTTGCCTAAGGGAATCTCTAAGCTTCTGACTCTTCAGGTACTAATCAGACTCTTCAGATCCTAATCAAAAAGGGTCTCACAGAATCTGAGACAGACCAAGTCTTTTAACCCTTCCAGTAGCAAAGAGGTAGATGCAGAAGTGCTTTTCATGAAGACTTAAAAGGGAAACTTCATGGGCAAATCCTCATCAACTCCTGTAGTTGGCAGCCCTTTATGCAAAGCACTGGAGTGTTCTCTGGCTGTTGTTAGCCCGAGAACAAACTATTGACAAAGATTAGATCAGTTGGATACCTGGATTGTAGAACGGGAGCTTGACACCCATGCTAATAAGTTAAAGTAGCATGCATTCCTTAGGTAGGAAAAAAAANAATGCAGCTAAGTGAAACAGTACTGATTTAAAAAATATCCCCGAAATCCCTAAGCTAGGCAGGTTCATCTTCAAAAAGGAAAAGTCTAAGTTAAACATGGCAAAAGTACATTGTATCAAAAAGATATTTTTATGCTTCTCTCCATTCGGCCCTCTGTCCTGTAGTGTAAGGGCCATTTGTGCGTGAAAAGTCTTGTTGATGACCTTCATCCAAATCCAGAATGTCTGGGATATCATCTGATTCTGAAGACAGGTCTGTAATAGTGAAATCTGGAACCTGTGTAGGAATGAAAGTTCAATCAATTTGATAGTAAAACTAAATAAATTTGTGCAGTACTGTTCACTGGAACCAGCAGACAAAGATGCTCAGCATATAGAACGAAATATGCTCAGTGACATCTGAAACACATAGCATTAGTACAAAAATATGCACAAGATCTTGCTTAGAAGACAGGATGTTACTGTAGGGGCGGAGCAGAACTGAACTCAGCGGAGTGTATGTAGTGAAAATGATGACTGAAAGATTAAGAAAGGAAGTTTACTACACTTATTTCAACTTTGCTTTCCTTGAGGGCAAAAGGCTGTAACAAAGGAGACTGCTCTAAGGGGCTTGATACTATATTCTTCTGCCAGCCTACCACACCAAACCTTTCCTGAGGAAACAAATAGTCAGAACTGCAATCCCACTCTGGCCTCTGTTTTAACTGCCTTTATGGTATTTGGCACTGTTAAGCAATAACGAGTTTCAGGAATTGTCAAAGACATTACTAGATACGTGGATGTTACACACATCTAAATATGTTGGCTAAGACACTTAGGAGCTTAAGTCCCAACCCTTAAGTCCCCATAGTAAGTCTTAGATTACGTAGGCACTTTGAAAAATAGGATATAAGTATGCAATTTACTCACAACAAAATGAGTTTTTTCGATAGCAAAAAATGGTTAGTTTTAACCTTGGTAGTGTAGCACAGTTGAAGCCCGACATAGTACCAGCATGCAACAACTGTTGCTTGCTGACAGGACTTCGGCTCTGTGCGTACAAAGAAACAAACTTGAGGCATCTAGGCATTTAACGCAGTGCTGACTAGAGAAGCATTTTTGATCTACTGTCTAACCACAAAATACTTTATTACTTTCTTCTATGAAAGACAGTATACAAGTCTTTGCTTTGCCTGCTGCAAAGACATGCCAGAACAGAAAACACAAAGGATAAAGGGATTAAAAGCTATCAAGTTGTAGATAGCACCAAATCACTCAGTTCCTTAGAGAGTAAGTAGCCTAGCCCAAAAGCACACCAGGGATTTAGAAATAGTAATTAAAATATTAATTAAAATGAAAAATGGACCTTCAGTAGAATTTAAGCAGCGTGTCACTAACCAGATGCTAGTATCAATATTAAAAAAATGCATTGACCACTTTGAGAACCTAAGCTTGATCACAAGGAAATCACTAATCTGTCTCCTAAAAAAAAAAAACAAACCACAAAGCACTAGAAACATCTTTCTATCAGCAGGAATTATATTGCATCTTTCTGTTTATAGGTCTTTACCTAGAACTCTAATTACTGAGAGAAATCACCAAGATTACTGGAGATATCTTACCAAGATAAAGGGCAAGTAGCCCATATGCAAAGTCATTTAAAAATGTGCCCGAGCAAATGTTTTAAACAAGTTATTCTGCATTTACACAGAGGGGCATGAGACCATGTAACTGTGACTAGTGGTAATTTTTCAGTGTATCTGAAACTTGAGAACTTCTGACAACAATTCTGACAACAGGATTGTAACTCAAATTTAAGTTTGTGCTTTCTTTTTTCCTTCATGTACAGATGGTAAGTAGCTGATGCCTTTAACTACTAAAGTACTAGTAAGATACATTCCTGTTTGAATGTATTCCTGTTTGTTATTCCATGGCTATGAGTATCTGTCAGCATTTAATTAGCTGGCTTAGTAAGTTTTTGGGTGGTATGTTTTGGTGATTTTTCATTGTTTTGGGGCTTTTAAAAAATAAAGTATTTTATCAGTTGTTTCCACATCCTTACAGTAATAGTATATATCTAATAAATAGGTGAAAGCTGCAATTTTGAGGATTATTTTTAGAAAGCTTCAAGAACAGCAGATGCCTCAAACTTTTCTCCTGATTCAACTCTGGTCCTATATGTATCTCATAACATAAATATGATGTTTACACAACTTTTGTACCATACAGAGCTACTTATGAATGCTTAGCTTCACATTTTTGTGGCAAAAGTTTTTCAGCAATTACAGCTTAAAACATCAGGAAGGGGTAAATTTCAATCAGCCTGAATGATTTTTGAGTAATCTTTTAAACAGTAACAATAACTTTCTGGATTCTAAATAAACCCTAAATAACCTGACCAGTGACAATACTTCATTAGTATTGTAGACTTTACCATCCTAGTTTCTGTGTGACTAGCTTCCTTGACTTCTTTTCTGACTTTGTTTTACTTCACCTAGTTTATCTGGCCCTCTGCAAAGAGGATTCTCTCCTATACATTGTAATTTTTAACATATTTGGTCTTATCTTTAAAAGGTTCCAGAGAGAACTTCACAACATTCTAGCTCAAGCTGTATCCTCAAGTGATTTTGGGCTTTGGGCTAAGAGTCAGAAAATTTCTGTACAGTGCAGCTGAGCTGTTTGACATATGGAAATATAAAGAAATGGGTAAGAAGACAGGAAAAACTTATGAACAAGTTCTGCTCTGTTCATATCTTAGGGTTTCCTCCTTCTATTTTTCAGCAGTTATGAGCATGGATTTGAGTATCAGTCAACTGTGGAAAAGGAAAAAAAACACCAATAAAAACCCATGAAAACCCCAAAGTTAGCTTTAGGTGTCTACATCATTCTTGCCTCCAGTAAATGTTTTAATAGTCACTTTTTCTAGCAGTGCTAAAGCGAAGTACCAAATTTTTTCTGTAGGTTTGTAATCAGGTTAGGGTCAGCAGGTATGCTGTACAAAGTTACCAGCAGGAAGATACTCCTGCATGCTACCACTGCAATTCAGTTTAAATATTCAAATGCTATTCTCATTAGAAAAGCCTAATTCAATACAATAAGCCAGGAACATACTAATCTGCTGTTATTCATCCCTCTTTTCCTTCAATAAAAGGTTCTTAATTCTTTTGGGGGGGAGAATAAGACGACAGGATCCCACAAAAAAACTACACACCACAATAGTATGATTCAGGTACCTACATATAGCATTTTTGTGTAAGATGCTATTAGCACTCAAAACAGATATTCCACTGTTTGCAGCCACCAGCCACAGGTCAGCTTGCAGAGGTCAATGTTAACTTTTACACAAAAGCCATGCAATAGTACATGATGGAGAAATTATTCCATTGTGTAGGCTGGTAGTGTTTTTATTTGCTTTCTACCTCACCTGCTTGCTGACATTTAATTAAGTTGGACAGCCACCTAAGAGTAACCAAAACAGTAATATAGCTTAAGGCAGAACAGATATATACATTGTACTTGCACTAATAGTAGATTATGTAGTTTACTTTTCAGTCCTCAAGACAGTGAAAAATCCAACTATCTATGTGTTTGATCACCTCAGAATGAAGGTCTGCTGCCTTCAGATCTTAACATACAAGAATGGAAATTCCTATATTTGAACTGTCAGCTGCTGCCAGATCTCATTAGTCCCATTTTGTTCCTAAGCATCTCTACATCAGCGAAAATATTTTACTACAAATGAAGACAAGAAGATAAACATTCCATGAATCCAGCTAAGGAGTAAACAGAATTAACAGATGAAAGAACTGCAGAAGTCCTAACACATGCCCTAGTTGGAAAGCAATACCTCACTATCTCAAGTCGACTGCAAGTTATACAGCCCCCTTGCAAAAAGCCAGTGAAGCTGAAAAAACTGCAACGTTTTTCTGTAACCCTTTGTTGTTACAGTTGTATTTAATACTGTGCTTAAAACATAATGCTCATAGAGTAACCCTGACTTAACAGCTAAAGCAAACCCTCTCAGATTGCCCACACTATAATGTAGGAGTATTGTTCCAACGTGTCAGTAGGTGACAAGTGTCCTTTAAACTCCATTATTGCTTCATACTATTTGACCTCTTTGAAAATGGTGGCCAGCATTCCTACACTAAGCTACTGCAACATGAATTTAAATGATGCATGCATTAAGAACAAAGACAACTTACCTGGAGAGCCTAAAAGAAAACTTCTCAGTGACTGTAAGTTTCTTCCAGGGAAAGGGTTCACAGGATTTATTGAGGAACAATTTCACTCAGGTAGGCGAGTGTTAATGTACATTAGTCATTCAAGTTCAAAGGAGGGTAAATAAAACAAGTTAAAAGTGCTTTTTGTAGCTGTGGATTATATACTATGTGATAGGGAGCCAACAGCCAAAAGCAGGCAGATAGCCAGAACACCTAATGTGAAGGCAAATTATGGTGGGGTTTGTTTTTTCTGGTCCATATCCTCTTCTCAATATTAGAAGATCCATCACCTCACAGCTTAGGTCATCATTAAAGGTAGGCAACAGCAAGTACTAAAAAAAGCAGCAGTAAAGCTAAGACAATGGAGGAATGCACAGGAACTCAAAGGGAGGAAGGAAATACTGCAGCAATATCTGACCTATCTCTACATGCCCACACATACATTTGCATCTCAAGCTTGCTTTCTGCTGCACTCCATTTGAAGGAGCAAGTTACAGAACAGCAAGTTACATATATATATTTTTTTTAAACACCACCGAAAATGGAGACAGACTTTGGCTACTGAAACATTTATTACTAAAATAAAATCACTAACAAAAGGATGGCTACAAACACACAACCCACACAACAGGCACTTGGGTACAAACAGCATGAATCTTGTCGTTATACTGCATATTAAAAAAGTATTGATAACAGTTTGGTTGATCAGTGGAACAGGCTCCCCAGGTGTCATGGCACTAAGCCTGTCCAAGGAGTGCCTGGATAATAGTCATGTCTTAGTTTTAGGTAGTCCTGCAAGCAGTTGGACTATGATTATTATGGGCACTTCCAACTTTGGACACTCCAGGACTCTGTGGTCGGGCTACTGTGCATACGAGAGTTTATGCAGTTAACACTGACACAGCATTTCAGTAACTCCATCTGACTTATTCAGAAACCCCACCTTCAGCATTGGAATTCTGCATGTGCAGAAGTTTGGTCATGAATTGTGTAGCAGTGGAACTGGAGACAGACATATCCATAATAACCAAATGCATGATCTGCAGCAAACATGGAATTTTAAACATACTTAAATAGACCGCAGTGATTTAAGTGCATTTCAATGTATATAAGGCTTATATAAAATACTGGTATAGATTAAGCAATAAATGTTTTTAGCTATAAGTTTCATTTAGGCTAATGGTATTTAATCTCATTAATAAGCATGGTGAGGCTTTTTTTAACAAAAAAGCAAACAAGGCATCTCGACAACTGTAAGCTGCCAATATTTAGGCACTCCCAACAGTTTTTAAAGCAGCTTCACTACACAGGACAACACAGTCCTTGTGTGAATGTCCTTTCTCTGTACCATTTTCTCACTTTCATGTTTACAGATTTTTCTCCAAGGTTTTTTGACAGCCACACTTGTAAGGCCACTTTATTGGTCAGTCAGCAGAGTACATATATGCTATGCAGTTTATTCAGTAGTGCGTTCAGGCTGTTTGTCTTTCTGGCTGGAATTTTTCTCCCCTTCACCTTTGCTCTCAGCATGCTGAATGCCAGGCAATTCAGGGTAAAAGGGACCTACCAGCCAGTTGAGTGGTGTGTTGTTAACAAGATAATCCATCACATCATCCAGAGACTCCTTCATTTTCTTCAGTTGTCCTTTGCTAGTGGTAAGAAAGTTGTCTGATAATTCTTGGAAGGAGGATGCTGACTGAAAGCTCTGGTAGACAGCACCTGCAATTGACCCAAAACTGTAAACCTGATCCTGCACATTTTGTGGCAACCCCTGTAGGCTTGATATCAGTGTGTGGCAGGTGGTCTGAAGCTGCTGAGTGAGGCTCCGTGCAATAGCTAAAGTTCTTGACTCAATGTGCTAGAAACAAAAAGAATAATGGCTTATGAGTATGTTTTTATGACTACAGCAGCTTTAACGTGCTCAAGACAAATGAAGCAGCAAAGTAAAGGCATTATACGTAAAAGCAAGACATAGCAGATAATAAAACAAGTCTTAAGTCTGAAGAGTGAGACTTGAAAATGCTTTGTGTTTCTTCAACACTCAAGTAGTTTGTGGAACAAACACTGGCAACTTCTACCCAGTGACAGGTAAGTAAGGCCTTGTTCCAACCCTGCATAAGAAGTCACAGCAGGTAAGTGTATTCTAATCAAACACTGTTTAACACTACATATAAAGTCTGTGCCTAAGAATGCTTTGAGGTCACAAACTGGGGTGGGATTTTTTGTCTGGCCACACCACATAAGCAAGTCCTAGCGAACCTACAACATACAAATATCCCAGCAAAGGTTCACATGTTAAACAGGGTTAAGTGTTCTCTGGAAAGATGCTTGCAGAAGTAGCTTCATTTAAGAGTTTGGGTGTCATCTACTTTTCACAGTAGACACTAGTCAGCTGCCCTGTGCTTCAGCATTCAGATTCCACATTTGCACATGACCTCTGTGCTGTTAAGATGCTGTGCACTTGGGGGACTTTTAGTCAGCTACCACCTTGAAAACATACAACCAGCTTATTTCTTGTTTATGTCTATTTACCTCAGCACTTCTCAATTCATCACCATAATTTTGGCCTGTGTTTTTCTTCCATTCTACCCAGGATTGATAAAGCTTTTCCTGAGCATCAAGAAGTTTCTGATTGGCACTATTCATATTCTTTCTGGCAAACTCAATCTGAAATACAGACAAATAAGGAAGTGAAGCAGAGTCCAAACAGTTCCATTAGGGATGCTCTAGTTCACCTGCTTTGTAACCCCACTTAATATGGAACTTTTAAAATATTTTAGAAGTAGAAAATAAGACTGTACTCTTTAACTTTGAAGACAAAAACTGGAAGCAGTTGTGACATGTTGTGCAGTGTATCACTGCCTCGGTTATTTCCCCTTCTCCCAAGAGCATCCTGTGCAAGGATTTGAAAGTACGTAGAAGGCCAAAACTCTTTAAGTTTGTCCTGTACCTAAGGGTATATTATTAGTACAAGTCTACTGACATATCCAGACACACTTAGAGATACCCAGAGAAACAGAAGCGAGTCCATAAAGAAATTGACATTTTATGAACAAAAAGGACTTCAAGGACTGAGGTGTATCTACATTGCAGGACTTTTCCACTGAATGAAGCCTTTGTCAAACTCAAACAAGAATGTAACTTCAAGCATGACATTCTAGTTTCAACAGTGCAAACTAATCAGCAACTACTTTTAGTTTACAGCTCAGCCTGACTGAGGACCTCCCATGAATGACTGCAAAATGCTGTGTGGTAAATGCTTTATCTTTATAAAATGCATCTAGTGAGAGAGCAATTTCAGTTATCCTGAGCCTCTTTTGGCTGTTTTCTAGCCTCTAAAACGATGTCAAAATTTACTTTTTGTAATTCAAGTAAAAGCTTAGACTTACCAGATTAACAGTGTGGTGGACCTGAGAGATTGTCTCCTGGCTTTTCTGTTTCACATCTCTAACTTTATTTAAGGCTTGTTGGTAGGCACGTGTGCGAACCTTTGAAGACAGGGATCCTAGTCTAATGTAGTAGCTTGGCTTTTGAACATCGAGTTCAAACCCTTCAACTTTTGCTGCTTCTTTCTCTAGATATGTAGAAAGGGAACAGATTGACCACTGTTAAAGGATTTTTGGTGGCAATTTTATTTGCTTAGTAACAGGCAAATACTGAGCGTGTTTACTAGTCCTTTAGCACCAAGGTAGGTTGCAATACCACCACAATGAGGAAATGCTTTCACTATGTGAAGATGCTGCTACAATCAACAAGGCAAAAGGCAGTACTGGAAGTATGCAGCCCCTCCCAATTCATACGTAATAAACGGATGAGTGCTTGCCTCTCGCCAGTACAAGTATTCCAACAAAAAAAAAAAATAAATCACAGAATCAATCAACCTTTAATTAGTCTTACCTAGTTCTGCTTCTGTAAGTGGGAGATACTGGTCTACCAGAGTCTCTGATTTAGTGAGAGCGCTGTCCACTCCACTGCTCACCATTTGCACCACACGACTTCCCAGGACAGTGTTAATGCTGCCATTGACAACTGACTTGGTCATTTCTACACTGTCTTGCATTGCTTCTTTAGTCTTGCCCATCACTCCTGTGATAGTGTGAGCAACAGTCTCCTTGGCACCAGTCACAGTGTTTGTTACAGCTTCTCTGGCTCCAACAACTACATCCTTGGCATTGGCAACAACCTGCCGTAAGAAACAGGTTGATTCAATAAAAATATTTTTTATTGAGAGCTTCATTAGTCCAGGAAATGCAAGTTTATGCTAAAGCTTATTATCAGTTATCTAGGAGTAATTCTGCCCCCAAAAGATAAATATAATACAAAATGAAATATAACTGTCATGAAGCCTTCAGCTCAAGGCACTTCAGTGAACACAACTGAGGCACATTTTGCTTCACACCGAGCTGAAAAGATAGGACTCATATGCTAAAAAAGAAGCCCACCAACAACCAGCAGCTACAGACAGAAATGACATGACTGGAAAATTTAAAACTTTTTTTTTTTTTAAAAAAAAAAGAGGCTTAATGGTCTCCCTAAGGCAACAGACAATTCTACAGAAACACTCCTCACTTTCCTCATTGCTTCTAAGCTGTGCTACATGCCTAGCTTATCAAAAATATGTCTACCTTTATTTTTAGTGGTAAAGAGGATGTACAGCTTTTTCTGGTTAGCATATGTGCATGATAAAAGCTTACCTCATCAGTGGGTTGATTCAGTATAGGCAGCCTCTCTTCAATTTTGTCTAGACCTATACATGCATAGTTGTTGGCAACTACAACTATAAAAGGAATTAGAACAGTTTGGTTTATTTTTTTCCTTTCATTAGCACAAATAGTTCCAATTGAAAATTCCTCTTGAAATAAAGAGTTCCTACAACAATGCTCTCAAAGGAGTTTACTTTTTACTTGCCTTTTCACGTGATTTGAGGGAGCAAAGCCCAAGAACAAGGCTGGTTCACAGTGCCAGAAAAAGCACTCAGAAAACAGATTTGATGTTTCACAAGTAACTGAACAAGGTGAAGCACCTGGCCTTCTGCCACTTCGTGAAATCAGATTCCGGGTTACAACAGCTTCAAATGATACAATTACCAAATTTAACCACAACTTAGCAAGAGAAAGTACAAAAGTAGCATGTGAAACCAGGTGTTGAGCAAAACATGGTGTAACCATCTCACTTATCAAGATGAGTCAGTCAGTTCAGTATTACGAAAGCTGGAAACTATTTTGTCTCTGGACTTTTATGCTCTTAAAACATATCTATCACTAATCAGTTACTCAACAATTCATGCAACAGGTTCAGTCAGCCACCCGAAAAAGCATTCAAGACCAACATGACCATGCTAAACTGTATGTGCATCTGGATATATAGAGCAATCAGCTGAATTTTGCCTTACTTTGTGATTCGAGTTTCTGGATGATAGGCATAGCACTTGTCACGGCTACTGAAGTAATAGTCTTCACTCCTTTCTCTGCTATCTCACACACTGACTTCAGATAAGGATGGTTATCCTTTGTGGTGATATAGGCTGTGGACACCATATCATAGGTGGAGCTCACCAAGGGAAGGTTGACAACCCTCGATACAATGTTCTGTTTAAAAGAGACAGACATTAAGCAACTTATATTTTTCTGAACTAGACATAGAAATTATGAGACTAACTCAGACTACCTGCTGTGGATCAATTGCTGCCAATGCCATTTTTTCAGGTCTTGAATCTTACACAGCCTGTGAAAGAAGCATAATCTGAGTTAGAGCATCTTCATATATCCACTTCTTCAGACTTTGAAGACAAAACCTTTTTTGTAACCAACACCATTGACCAAGGGAACATCCACATTGTAACAATAAAATATATTTCTTGTATGCAAAAATTTAGAAATCAAAAAATTAGCCTCCCAATTACATTGGTTTAGACAAGTAGGGCACATGACAGATAGGAGCTGTGAAGTACAGCAGATCACTGAAGAACTGATAACATCAATCAGTCAGTAATTCTTTTGTAATTCATTCTTCTAGAAGAAATAGGCACACTGGGGCTTATCAGCTACGCCAAGTCAAAAAACTGCCACCCACAAGTCACTAACACTAGGATATCTAAATCAGATCAAGAAACCAGAATCTTTAATTCTATGAGATCACTTGTTAGCATAAGGGAGTTAAGTTTGAAATGAATCATTATTGCTGTCCAATCTTGAAAGCACATAGAAGACCGAAGTGCTCATTTTAGTAACCTTAGCTCAATTATCTCAAGTCATCCCACTAAACACAGTTAAGTCTACTGCCAAGTCTGGTGGTCATGTAGGGCTTCATCAACTAACTTGCTCAAAGGTTAGCACTCCTATAATATACATGGCATAGCACTTTCCTAGTGCAGGAAATAACTCTCCTTCTTGCTGTTTTAACGAAGCATTAGTCATCCAAAGCTGAAACAGGCTGCAGACACTAGTCAATAAAGCAACCTACACCATTCAATCATTTTCCAACATCTATTATCATAGAGAAAATACTAAAAGTTCTCCACATATGAACCCTGTAAAAGGATGTAGGTATTGCAGTACCACAAAGAACACAGAGAAGTCCAGTATCCTTAAATGCACACACTCATTCTGAATTAAGTCTGCAAGAAGCACTTTTTGCACTGATTGTTTCATATGACACAAGTTCCAGAAGAACTTGTGTAAACAAAGGCAATCGAAAGGCAAGCCAGAAGACAGTTCTTAGAAGGATTATAGTTTTCAAGGCTTTCTGCTATGCTTGTCAAAGAGCAAAAAGCACCTTTCTGTCTCTTGCACATGACAATATCAAAAGGACTATGCTAATATTTTCTTTGGGGTCAAGTAAAACTTTTCCTTTCTACTTATTAGGGAATAAAGACAAAGGCATGTCGTTAACATTTCACTAGCATATTTGCACATATTACCATACACATGTTATAAGGTAATGCCTGTAATGAGATTAACCACTGTACACAACACATACAGGCAGGTAACAAGCAACCTTTACAGCAACAGCAGTTTTACTTCTGTCAAGTCATTAAATACTCCCAGAACCACATTATGTTTCTCACGCAGCATTACAAGTCGTTCAGAATTTCCCTTTGAACTGCAAAGCTTGCTGTGAAACACAACAGGCTAGCAGTGCAGTACCTGGCCTCTGAAGGAACAAAGGCCCTTCCTTTCAGAGCTGCTCAGTATTTGAAGTGTGTCCTGACAGACACACACAGCATGGATAAAAATTTTAGTTACTGAAATAGGAGAATAAAGTCCGTAAAGTTATTCCTCTTCTTAAAGTCGGCTATGATCACGCAGTTTCAGAGATCTCGCGGGTAGTTTTACCCCGGCACGAGTCAGCTGCGCTTCACTGCGGTTCATCAGCAAGAAAGCACGAAAGCTTATTTCAAAGGCAGAAAACAATCCGGAATAGGAAAGTGAATAAACCACAAGTCTCAATTCTGCTTCCCTTCCTAAGGAAGCAATGGAAGTAAAACGAGGCGCAGCAAGCAGCAGGACGAGCCGTGCTAGAGGGCTAAGGCGTTAGCCAGGGTTGCTAGGCGAGGGAAGAGGAGTAGAAATAAAAGGAGGCCGCCTCACTGACCACGCAGGCGCCACCAGCGACCACTCAGGGTCGCAAGGGTCCAAAGCCTCCCCCGAGAGCGGACGAATGTCTCGAGGCTTTCTGGTGGCGGTCACACCCGAGGCCACTCGTAGAAACACACCAGGGCCGGGACGGGAGACCACGACCGAGGCCGCAGGGATAACCCCGCAGCCACCGCCCCGCCCGGCCCGCCGCGGGCTCCACCATATTGCGGAGCCGAGGCAGGTCAGGCGTTCCCGTCGCGGCTGCGGAGAGCCAGGCCGGCAGACGGACTCACCTTCGCACACAAAAGCCGCCGCCGAATGGGTCAAGTCGTCCTCACACCGAGTTTTATAGGGAGCGGCAGCCGCAACGGCCCACCACCCCCTCTCGCGAGAAAAGGTGCGTCACAGGCTGAGCGGGGCTGCTCAAGGGCGGTCACGTGGGGGCCGTGGGGCCGCGCCTCAGTCGCGAGCTGGGCGGGAGTGGGGCGCGTGGGACCCTACCGGCGTTTTAGAAAACGGGGCTCTCCGGGTTAGCGCAACCCGCAGAGCAGGAGGAGCGGTCGTTTCAGCATTGGGTTGGTCCGTGTTGATGCACAAGCAGCCCAGCCAGGAGCAGAAGGGTTGTTGATGTTTTGTGACCTAAAATAATAAGTTATGGTTGTGCTAAGTCGAGATGTTTCTGGTTTATGTTGAACTTGACAGTTAAAAATACTCCCAATATTCCCAAAAGAGACAAAAGAATGGCTGGTATCATATAGGTCAGAACACCCTTGCAATTAAGGCTCAAAGAAGATGTTAATCAAGAGATTGTCATCTTCACGAGACACCGAGGGTCTTTGTGTGACCTAGCTGAACTATCAGAACACCTTGGGTTTGAAGGGAACACAGAGATCACCTAGTTACAAACCCCCTGCCACAGCCAGGGACACCTGTTACTGATAGACCTGGTTCCCCAGAGCCTTACAGGACTCAAACACTTTCAGGCACCTGTTCCAATGCCTCACCACCCTCACAGTATGGAATTTCTTTCCAAGATGTAATCTAAATCTGCCTTCTTTTTAGCTTGAAACCAATTACCCTGACCCTATCACTAGAGTTTTTAGTGAAAAGTCCTTCTCTGGCTTTGCTGTAGGCTCCCTTCAGGTACTGCAAGGCTGCTATTAGGTTCACCCTTAGAACCTTCTCCAAACTGAGCAACCCCAACTCTCGCAGCCTGTCTTCACAGAAGAGGTGCTGCAAACCTCTGATCTTCCTTATGGTACTGTTCTGGTCTTTGTCTAACAGTTTCATGTACTTCTTACATTGAGAACTTTCAGAACAGAATGAATTATACCTTCTCAATAATACCAAAAATCATACCCACAGATCAGAAAGACTGATCTGGTTGAAGCCCCTCTCTCATTGTGCCTGTAAAATGCAGGCACACTATCTCTTTAATTGGGAGTGAGAAAGTGACTGAAGTAATCACTATTAGAAACTTGATAATAATAATTATATTGATTATGCTAGTTGTGAATATGTTAAATAATTGATGTTTTCATAATGTGAGAAGCTAACTTTGTCAGTACTGGGTCCAGTTCTATTCAATATACTCAGCAATGGCCTGGATGAGGAGACAGAGTGCAGCTATCAGCAAGTGTTCTGATGATACAACTCTGAAGGGGTGGCTGACTGGCAAAGGGATGTACTGCCATTCAGCATGACCTGGTTAGGCTGGATAATTGGATGGAGATAAACATTATACAGTTCAACAAGGGCAGGTACAGTGCTGCATCTGGAAAGAAAAAGCCTGTGCATCAGTACAGATTGGGGACTGACATGCTGGACAGCACATCTGGGGAAAAGGAACTAGGGATATTGGTAGATCACAGATTGACCATGAGCCAGCAATGGTCTCCTAGGCTACATTAAGATGAGTGTGGCCAGTAGATCAAGGGAGATTCTCCGCACCCTCTGGCCCTCTGAGGCCATATCTGGAATACCACATCCAGTTCTGGCCTCCTCAGTTCATAAGGGACAGGCAACTACTAGAGACAGTCCAGCACAAAGCCACTAAGATGATCAGGGGTACTGTAGCCTTATGAGAGAGTTGTTTAGCCTAAAGGAGGAGTCTGAGAGAAGATCTCTTACATGGTTATAAATATCTAAAAGACAAGTGTCACGATGATGCAAATAGGCTGTTCTTGGTGGTGCCCAGCAATAGAACAAGGAACAATGGGGATAATTTGGAACACAGGAAAGTAAATTTGGGCATAAGGAAAATCTTTACTACTGTGAGGATACTGTCTCTGGATACATTAAAAATGCACCTAGATATATTCCTGTGTGATCTGCTCTAGGAGAACCTGCTATGGCATTTTGGATGAGATGATTTCCAGAGGTCCCTTCCACCCCTACCATTCTATGATATCAAACCAGCAGGGAGAAATAATTGTGGACATCGATCCAAATATATATTTGCTATTAAAGGTCCACTTAGCTTGTTCTTGTGACAGTGTCAGAAGAGAACAGCCAGACAAGAAAATCTTAGGCCTTAAGGGTAATCACATGCTACAAATACATATAAATAAATTCTAGCAAGTAATTTTTCCAAAATGAAATTTCCTACAGGAAGTTTTAACATCCTTCCAATAAAACTTTGTTTTAATCATTAATCTTAAAATAAATGTTAACCATTTGTTAATGGACAACAAACCACCTTATGTCTAAGCAAGAGAGTACAAAGCCTCCTTTATGCTGTTTCTTTTCCCTAAACAAAAGTCAGCCATACAGATGCTGTTTTAACTCATACTGCTTAAAACAACAAACCACTTTTTCTGCAGAATAATTTTGACATGACAACAAATTCCACCAAAACAGAGAAAGAGAGCAAGAAATCAGAGTCTCTGGGCTGGTGTCCTAGTTTAGATGACAGGGATACATCTGCCAGAATGCAATAGCGACAGTATCAACCCTTCAACCGTCCTTGCCAGGCTAAGAATTCAGATTCTATACATGTTTTTCTCCACAAACAGGTACCTTTTTGTATTTGGTGAACTCTGAGATGCTTATACAAAATTCTGAAAAACTAGAAACTTACCTCTGAAGAACCTTGTCTTGGTAACAGGTTCTAGGGAAGAAGATGGTCAAGGCTCTAGAAGAGGAAGGCAGGACAACATCAAGTAAAGCAGCAGTAAATAAACACTAAAGCACATCACACCAGCCATTGACAAAAGGGGAAGGCATACCTACCCTTCTCTTCCATGGGACAAAGGCAGATCTTTAAAGTCACATAATATACCTAATGAAAGAAGTTTCATTGTCTGAGTTAACTACATTAAGACATCCATCCATCCCAGTCCATTTAGAACAGCAGTCAACCTACATACCCTTCAGAAAAATAAAATTTAAAGTGTGCAATTATGGATAAGAAAATAAAAGCATAGATCCACTGGTGCACCACCAGCTTTGTCACATATCTCTGCTACTGATGACAGCAACAGGTAGAATTCAGATCCTCCAGTTTTTCTTAATTGCTTAGTGCAGTACACAGCAGTATGCTACAGCATCAGGGCCCAGTGTGGCCTCCTGGCACCTGAGAGCTATGGAGATTCCCCATGGCAGCAGCAGGGCTGGGTCTGGATCCCATCTCCACAGCAAGGAGCAGGACAGTCAGACTGGAGGATGGATAGCCAGGGGCAGTCTCAGACCTGGGGACGGGGAACTTCTTGAGGATGGGGATGAGTAGAGGCCAGGCTAGGACATCAGCCTAGGACCCAGCAGAGCTGAGGGGAGCTGGAGACTGGATTTGCTGACGTGTGTCTTGTGCAGGAGCTGATGGTTGTGGTGCTGATATCACAGGATAAGGGAGGCTGGGGAGGGCCAGTAAGCCCTGTCAGTGCCATCGGGACCCTAACAGGCTGTTCCAGCTGATTTCTGGTGCTTTCACTTCAGCAGTGAGTCTCATAAGACCAGGGTATCAGCTGTTCATTAATAGCTGTTCCTCTCCAGGGGAGAGGAAAACAGATTTGTGAGGCATGATGATCCTTTTTATGAGTCCACACTAATTATGTATACAAAAAATAGCATTCTTATTCTGCTCTGGCCAAAAGTAAAGCAACCTTTTGTTTCTAAGCAGCATAATCTGCAATTTTTCTCTGTAAGATGCTCCATTTTCTCTGGAATGTACTTATCTTAAATCTTAGAGATTTAAGAGCTAGCAAGTGATTTAGCAAAGTAAGACAGCAACTTATTTACAGATTTGAGAATGACAAGATTCATGCTAACTTACCACAAGGTACCCTAAATCAAAATATGTATATACATAGAAACACAAAACACACAGACACACACATGCAAGCACATAGAAATAGTTGGATCCTGTGCCAAACATCATCAAAGTAAATGCATAAAGCAAAATGCCTAAATGGAGCCTTAGGGGTGATCTTATCGCTGTTTATAACTATCTGAGGGGTGGTTGTATTCACACAGGGCTTGGTCTTTTCTCCCTGGCCACTGGAGACAAGACAAGGGGTCATAGTCTTAAGCTCCATCAGGGAAGCTTTAGACTTGACATTAGGAAAAAAGTTTTCACTGAAAGAGTGTTGTAGTTTGAAAATTGCTAGCGTTTTCAAATGTACAGCAGTTCTGCTTTCATGAAGAAGAAAAAAAAAAGGAGTTGTTTTGTTTTGGAGGACAGGGGACTTGTCCTGGGGGAAGGTGTCACTGGTCCTGGACCTGCTCCGGATGTCCGTGTTGGGTTAGCCTATGAGAAAGCAGAGCGGGCGATTTGCTTTTAGAAAGTCAGGAAGTGAAGAAGGAAGAGAAGAAGGAGGAAGTATGTAGCCCGCTCGTGTGCGCTGCAGGCTCTCTTGGGCTGCGGCTTCTCAGCCAAGCGCCCCCCGCTCCCCCGCCCCATCCGTTCTGGGGACGGTGGCGGGGAGGGGGAAGGGCACGGGATGTGGCTCAGCCGCGGTGTTTCAGCGATGCCGCCGCTACTACGGGAAGAGCAGATGCACCGTGTTCGCATAGCCCCATGTCCT